>CM031238.1:748442438-748995940 GCA_018340775.1 Taxus wallichiana var. yunnanensis
AAGGGCTTGTAGCAACACAATGATCACACAATTTCTAAACAAGCAAAGCACTAGAAAGTTGAGAGCTCAACTACCTTATGATCTAAGACTGTAAATTCCTTGTATTAGACTGTACAACTACTACATAGACCATACATATCATGTATGGTCTTGAACCTACATGTTTTCCAGTTCTATAATCTTCTTTGTAGAATCTAAAGTCTTATCTTCTCCTGCTCCGCTACCTGTCACATCTAGCTCATCCCAGAATCTTCCTAAACAAGCTAAGTTTCTCTCCCCTCTTGTATATTGATAAAGTTATTGTTTATCACTTAGTCCATTTCAAGTTGGAATGAATTATTTTTGTCATGCTTAATTGATGTTGGAAGTTAATTAGATAATAATTGTCTACCTGTTTATAATCCTTGTACCTTTTTCAGTAGAAATTTTAAATAAGGGTATAAATATGACCAATACATTATAGCTCCTCAAACCCATTATGAGGTGTGGCATAATATATAATAGAATACAAGCCCTTGATTCATCCCTCACACATGGAAACATGCACAAATTTAGCTCATGTTTGATCTATGGGAAGAAACATGGATAACTTCAAACTGGTAGTTTGTTGTTGTTATGGGTACTCTTAAGGAATCAAATGGTCCAATGTTTCTTCTTAATTTTATTAGAGTGAGAATAGAGGATCCTTGAATTTTCCAAGGTCACCCTACTAGGTTTTAGTGAATGAATATTTATATATGACCAATCGTTAGATTTCTTACTCAACAAACCTAAAAGTACTACCTAGGTTGACTAAGCCAAGTAACCCTTTTGAAAAAGTTAATATTAGAAGTGTATGGGATAGGTTCGTAGGGGGTGGATAGGTTGGAGTTTAACTTATCCTAAACCTACAAACATGTCCATGATGTCTAATAAATTAGGTCTGAGACACATGGAGGATTATGCATATGTTCAATAACATGTGCAGTGATTTGTGAGGGGTTGGGATGGAGAATACTTGTTATCTAGTAGAAGCGAAGTGGATATAGAGTGAGACATTTCCTTAAGTTGTTCAAGTTATGTGTGAATGAGATATATATCATTATAGTTGTAACACACGTCATGTTTCCAAGTGTTGGGAATACATTTAGGTACTACAAATTACCCCCATTTCAATATAGTATTGATAAATGTTGGATTAATAGATAAGAAACAAGTAAATACAAACCTCACTTCTTGATCATACAATGATGTTGTAAATTCTTAAATCTCAGTACACCAATCCATATAAAACTTATAATCATATGGAAAGGACGCATAGATTTTTTTAGATAAAGGGTACAAGAGGATTTAATAACCTTTTTTACATTTCTTCATCACTCTTATCATTCATTTTGATTACGAGTTGATCGCTTCCACCTTGTCAAGTATCTTTTCCTTCGTGACTCATGGTGTTACATATCTAGAGGTAGTTATTGAGAATCAAGATATAGTCTAGGTAAATAAGTAGATATGGGAAGATATCATTTTACATTGGATTGAGAAGTTCATCATGTACAAATAATATACCTATGACAGTGCAGTACGTGTCATTATTTTGGATGTTGGGAACATGTAGACCATGTGTATCCAGTTTAGTACTACAAACGAGACATAAGGGAATTTATCAACTGGCCCGAGAGGATCAAGAAGATCAAGAGGATTGGGTCAGTAACCACCTAGAAAAAATACTTATGAGATTTCTATTTCTGGATCTAGAGGATAGGGTCCACATCCATAATAATCACTTAATAATCCTCTTCACCTAAAGTAAGCACCTCAAGTCTATTATGACATGTATCTCCAATTACAAAAATTTTAGAGGTATTGAAAATGCAGCAGAGCATGTGTACAAGTGTGAGATACTATGGTATTCTAAGCAAATTACAACTTTATATATGGTAGCTGTTGTATGTATTTTATATACGTTGAGTATAAGAAAGTGAAACTCATGTACACAGAGGTCCAAGAATTAGAAACAAAGTGTTTAAAGAGATTTGTAACTAACCTGCGTAAAACTCATGCGAGGCATGCCAGTAGCTTCAGTTCCCTGAGCAGATGATGACCCGCCAGGCTCCTGTGTATAAAAGAGAAAAATATTAATACATGTACAACATACACGTGAAACAAATTATAATAATAATCTAGTGCAATTAAATGATTTATTAAAAATGTAAGTTTGTACAACTTGAAACTTACGTTTGAAACACGCCCAACCGCATGATATGGGCTAGCGTATGTCAACACCCTGGATGTTTCCTTCACGGCTCTTGCTATTTAAAATAAAATAAAAATTAGTTTTTACATGTATGCACATGACGTCTGATCATATATATATTAATATCTCAAACATGTGAATTAAACTATTGTACACATATATATATTATTTAAATTTATTTAAAATTTACCTGTGAAAGACCAATATCGGTGGCTCTAGTTCCAAAACATTCCCGACATCTCATCTATAGAAAAAAATCACGTGAACCAGCAGAATGATGTCTACTTTGCGGTGCATACGGCACCACATGATCCACGGTGGTGTGGTGCACTAGAACCGCACCTCCACCAACATCACCGGATGCAATCACTGGTCTTATCTTTGGGAGAGTGTCGAGTGAGCTCCCTCAATGCATGCGATGTATCAATCTCCACAACCTCCTTCACTCAGGAGGGATAACTCAAGGCAGTGGGGTTTTGGGGCATGGGGGATCCTAGGCGACCTGCGTGCACTTAGTGTCAGTCCTGCTCATGCAGAGCCACCTCCTCGACCAAAAAAAGTCTCGAAAAGTCAAAATAATTCGGGACCTCATTGAGCACAAACTCACAATATAATTTCTTGAAAAAAATAAAGAGGAACCTCATTGTTGTTGCATGGTGGATAATCAAAAACCATCCACCATCGGTCCCAAAAAATTGTTTTTGATTCTATCATCATGGCACCAATGGATTAGGAACCGTTTCTGACAAGTAAATCGCGAGGGGGCATTGGTTACTGGGTCGATAAATAATGCACAAATGAGGTCTTTTCCATTTTTTTTGTCTTTGACGACCGCATGAGATAGTTTATCCGCATACCACCGCTATATAGTCACTTCTAAAGGTGTTCCATCTATGTATTTGGTTGGTTGCACTGACTAGACTTCACCAATCGATGTTTGCGAATGTATTGGCTAAAGTCATGAGGGATGGATTTGTAGCATGATTTTGTCTTATAGTTTGAATTAGGTTCTCAATGACAATTTTATTTTCTTGGATTCTTCCAATGATATTTATCTTGCGTTCTGTTGGCTCGGTGGGGACGGAAGGAGCCACGGGGCGGATCTATGTTTGGAGGAGGTTTTGAGGAATGTTCGGAGGGTTTTGAGGAATGTTCGGTGGGTTTTGAGGAATGTTTGACGGTTTGCACTGAGCCCGAGCTTGCCGACCAACCGATAAAACAATAAAATTGTATACATAAACAAACAATTCACAAAACCCATGAAAATGCCAAAAAAACCTAAAATGCAAAAAAAACAACCTAAAATGCAAAAAAATGATTCTGATGGGACTTACCTCCTCGTCTTGTGGCATGGTTGAATCTATCGCTATCCGGAAGTCCGATGAGCAATTTTGAGATAGTATTGAAAGTGCAGTGAAAACGTTTAGGAAAAGTCGCGAGTTCGAAATGAAAATTAGGAAAATAACGAGTCATGGGATGATTAAATTTTGTCTCGAGTTCTCGCGATCGCGGTTTATAACCGTTCGTGATTTATAAACCGTGATCGCGGAACTAGGTTCGGTAATTACCGAACCTAGAATTCAATAACCGCGATCGCGGTTTTAGGACCGCGCTCTCGGTTTTAAAACCGCGATCGCGGTACCTTTTTATTTTTTGGGTTTTTATGTCCACGAAATTGTCCACCAACTTCGTACTTACCCGGTTGGTTAACAAAAGAACAACTTTGGCGACGTCGGTTGGGTAAAAACCGATGATGGTGGAGAGGTAACTTACGACGGTCATTGACCGACACGATTATTGTGAAATTGAAACATCAATGAAGAAGAAGATGTGGTTGTGAATTAAAATTAAATGTGGAATCAAACCCATAATTTTGAGAATGATGAGAATAAGGTCCGAAACACTCAAATGAAGTTGGAATACACCAACTATGACGAGGAGTGTGTAAAGGGAAATTAAAAAAATGAAGAACGTGACCTCTCACCTCAAAAATCAAGACAAGCCGAAACACTAAGAAAATACGATCCTAAGAGTGTTTTTTATATCATGTTTGTGTAGCTTATGCTATTTAAGGACTGACTCGTGAACTTTAGAATAGAATTTTTGGTGAGGATGGCTTCCTATGAAGAAGGAGATCTACAAGGAGAGGTTTCAGGTATGTTATGGCGGGGCGGGCCATCCTTTGATGGGGTATTGGACAGAGATAACCAACGGGGTGCCCACTATGCCGTGATCATGTGATCACCTAACTTCTTCCGGGTGAGATGTTGTTTAAGAATGTGTATATATTTTAAATTTGTGATGTTTGGGTAAGACTCAGAGAGAGAAAAAGAAAGGAAGTTCTTTTCTATGATTCGTTTGTCAACCATCAGCTGGGAATGACTTCCAGTGTATAGGTTGCCCTCAATTAATGTGAGCTAATGTAGAAAAGCATAATGAAATGAAATAAATTTTAAACCCAAATTGAAATGTAGAATTCAATGCCACAAATAGATGAACAGGAGAAGGGATGCTCTTTCACTAATGCGATACTAATGAAAGGGAAGAAATGTTCGTTTTAAGCACTAAAATAAGATTGCTCTTAGACAATAGAAGAGAAGAAGGTTCTAGGGGAGAAAGTTTTAATGTAAGAACTTTTTAGAAAAGAAACAAACATACAACGTTTTCACCTAGAAATGAAAGAATGCAAAGAACCCCAAATGGGTCCCACCGAGGCATGCCAAAATGTTTCACCTAATTCTAGATGCGTTTCTTTGAATGTTGACAAAACAGATAAGGGTAAAGGGCTAGGAGGATACCTGTTAAGATGCCAGTTGTATGTTGTTCGGGCGTATGACTTCCTCGAATCCACATTGATCATGAGAGTTTCCTTTTTGCTTGGAGGAACTACCTGAAATGGAAAACAATACCACCAAATAAAATTTAAACAATATATGAAGTGGATTGCTCAACAGTCTGGTTAGATCCGAGAAGCGTGATACTTCTGACAGACGGTTGTCGATCCACCGTTTAAAACAACTTAATGCTAACAATAAAGGAAACCCTACGTAGTTAAAATGATTTAGTTATCTCATTCATCTCTGATAAGTAATTTCGTTCACAACAAGCTAAGTTATGACTAAATCGAAGGTCAAGGTCTCTTTCGGGATATTGGTATTGGTCGGGTAAAGTTACGTGGTTTGGATATTTGATGGAGGTTTTAAGCTCGATTTGGGTTTTGGCAAAGACACGGACCGACGTCGGTTTAGTATGACCAGATGTCGGTTTAGGTTAACCGATGACACGGATTGTGGGTAATCGATGTCGGTATGGTCGGGTAATGCAAGAAATTCAATAGAACTCGAGGCGAGGGTAGATCTAAGGCTAGATGAAGATGGAAGGGCGATTACGAGATTCGTGTGGGTATTAGGTGTGCACAGGAATGATTAAGATCCGAATATGGGCAATTCAGGGTATGGGTAAAAGAATGGTCAAGCTTGCACGGAGGTAAAATGGTGGTGGAATGAAAATGAGGGCGAGCAAGTAACAACAACAAAAGGATCTACCCAATAATAAATGGACAAATGTTGGTTATCAAAAACACTTACCGCTTGCACGAGCTTGGTCGCCTGGTTGGTAATGGTGGTTGATCAAATGGAAGGAACTTGATGTGGTGCGACACTTCCCGGATGCTCCCGCGAAGGTAGAATGGATCTTTGGTTGCTTCAGTCGCTATGGATGCTCTGATGTGTGTACTAACGTTGGTTTTGCTTGCATGCAGCTCTGGTTTTCTCACTTGTTCTCAAAAGATGTGATTATCTCTAAGAAATCATCAACCTCAAAATATGGTTATTTTGGGGTTAAATGGTAACCGGGCGGTTCCGCTTAATCGATTTAAGGTTTAGGTAGCGGCGTCGGTTAGGGTGGGATTTCCTAGGTTTACTAAACTAGGCAAATCCCCTTGATTTTTGGGATCTCGTTTCGTGTACTCCACGA
The DNA here is from genome assembly GCA_018340775.1 of Taxus wallichiana var. yunnanensis. Taxonomy (NCBI): domain Eukaryota; kingdom Viridiplantae; phylum Streptophyta; class Pinopsida; order Cupressales; family Taxaceae; genus Taxus; species Taxus wallichiana. The sequence continues at coordinate 748,448,650 of CM031238.1, forward strand.
TTAACATGGAAGCTTCCTTCTAACGAGCGGGAATGTGGTTAGAGGGAATGTAGGCATTAATTTTTAAGGTTTGGGTAGGTCTTAGTTAGTTATGGCAACTTACTAAGAATAGGTCTTAGGGTGAGGTGGCTAGATGAGGTGGATATGTGGGCATTATCTCAATTAGGATATTTAAATAATAAATATTGTGAGGATAATGAATTAATTAAATTAATATTAGAGTGGGATGAAAGGGGCCATGGTTAGGTGAATGTGTTCAAGGTGTTTATTTGATGGGGGACCAAGGGGAGTATGACCTAATTTTAGTGTCTATAAGGGGAGACACCAATTACTCAACATTTACCAAAAGATGAACATGACTTTGTAATTAAATTCCTCAATATAAAAATAAAGATGTACTAACAAATAAGTAAAGACTACCTAATATTAGTTTGTGAGGGTCAATCATATCACGACATGTGAGATGTTCATGTATTGCTCACCCATGTTCAACTATTGGTGCAACTACTTTTTGTACCAAACACATTCACATTATGTATTTCTCTCCCATTCACCACATTAAACTAAAATAAGAATATTTTTGAATCATATGCTACACAATGGTATAATTTTTAGATACCACCAAGATACCTACATGGCCCTTTTACATGTGCAAAGTTAGGGTGCTCATCTATCCTTTATAGATTTATCAATAAAAACAATAAAAACTAGCAAACAAACAAAATGATACCCGAATAATAATTATTATAAATTTATCATTTTTTTAATCATACTATCCACCACTTTCATTATGTCCTTTTTCTATTTTATATATAAAAGAAGTAAACACTCTTCTTGAGATGCAAATTAATCAAAAAAGAAAAAGAAAAAAGATGTTAGTGTCCAAATAATAATTATCACGAATTCATCTTTTTTAATTGTGCTTAGAGTGTGGTCTTATGCTGGGGGCTAGTACTTCTATATATTTGGTAAATGTGGTTTCATGTAAAAAAAATTAATCGACTGGTACTAAAATCCAACAAAGCTCCTAAAATTTCTAAGCAACTATATTTTAGGGAGAGGATTTGCAGCCCCATAAAACAATTGGGGCACACAAAAAAATGCTCCTTAAAAATTTTAGGGAGTTTTTTTACACTTTATGTTTAAGCTTCCTCCTATTTTCCTTCCAATAATTTTTTTGAGATGCATGGAACCATACTTTTGCTAATGCTAAAGACTCCTATTTTGTCTCGGTAGAGAAAATAAAAAATCATTAAATCCAATTAATACCAAAATATCCTATTTTTCTCTCCCACACCTGCCCAAGATTTTTAGCTTGCCCCTTGCATAGAACCGCGGCCGCGGCCTTAATATCGTATAAAATTTTCTCCACCCAGATGTATTAGAGAATTTAAAAATCCGGAAATATCCACCACCTTCAGTATGTCTTTTTCCAACTTGCAATCTTTCCTGACTTACATCGCAGTTTTATTTAATTTCATTAAATGCTAAAAGGACAAGGTGTTTTTTTAGTAACAGTATCAACACATTAAAATTAAGATGACATTGTCTCTTGTTTTTTATAGTAAAATGTCACGCGTGACGCGATCCAAGCTTCCTGCTGTCCCACTCCAACATTGCCAAAATTGACTGCTAAATTGGAATTATGGAAGCATATGATTATTTCGAACTTTGTGCCCGCATGTGGCCTAATATAACAAGCCCCTGGAATTTCAAATTATCTGTGCCTGTCAAATCAAAATTCGCTGACGGTTTAGCTCTTTCATGTGATTGTAAATTCCAGTAATTTTTATAGGTATGTCTATAATATGTTCATATATATAGATATTATGTTTTTATATAAACCACTTACAAAAATTTACAGTTTTGAAAATTTCATCCGGCTTATAAATTTTTCCACCTGTAAAATACGGTTAAAATCACAAAAAAACAGCCTACAGCCTGTCAATTTCCACTGGCGGACTGCGCGGCCATTTCGTTCGCCTACCCTACTTAACTACAGAATCTCTAAAATATTCTCCCACAATTTGCTATATTTGATTGCCGGGAAAAAAATAAAAATTTATATTTGTTTTCAATGTTTGTAGACTGCATGTTGGAGTCACCCAGAATGATTGCGCATGTTAATTCAACCCAAATGATTTTTTTTTGTTCTTTCTCAAAAAAATTTGGTGGGTCCAAATCTGGTAAAAATTTAAACCGACCTAGGAACACAAATTCTTTACAATATCACTGACTTGAGTTTATATTTGTGACAACTCAAATCTAATGCAATCATGTCCACATAAAACTCTCTTATACACATCAGTATATACACAGCAACTTGTGAGGCGGTGCAATACATGAATTCCTCTCTTCCCCTGTGATTGATCGATTAATCTTCAAAAATGGCGGAGTCTCTGAGTACTCCTTTTTTGGAGAAGGATTCTTTTAGAGAAGAGGAGGAGAAGGAACAATCGTGTATTGTAAGTTTGGAAGATAATAATGAAGAGGGTATTTCAGATTGTAGAGATTTCGGCAAAAGGTATTGGATAGAGTCCAGAAAGCTATGGCAGATTGCAGGCCCTGCTATTTTTACCCGTCTTACAATGTATGGGACTAGTGTCATAACACAGGCATTTGTTGGCCATTTGGGTGATTTGGAGCTTGCTGCTATTTCTATTTCTACAACAATTATTGTTGGTTTCAGCTTTGGCTTGCTGGTATGTATGTGTTCTTGTCAATCAGTTTTTCCAAAATTGTGTTAAAATTCATATGCCATCTGATCGGTGTTTGCTGTTTTGTAACTTCTTACATTGAAATGATACAATTTTTAATGTATTATAGGTCAAATTGATATTTAGGATCCATCATATTTTATATATTTCCTTTGTATAGATTTTTGATTGGGTTTATTGTTATCTAACCTCTTAGATTGAGATGATAAAAATGGTCTTTATGATCTATCAGATTGTGTATACTTGTTTGGAAGATGGTTTTTATGGGTGTTAAGTTTTAAGATTAATACATGCTTGTTGATAAGGTTTTTAATTCTGTTTTCTAAATAAATTATGTATGTTGATGTTCAGTTTTAAATAAATTATGTGTTTTGGCTGAATGCCTTGATTTAAGATTTTTGATGCAGAAGCATATTTAAATTGGTATACCGGTTGTAGTTGGAACTAGAATCCTTTTGTTTTTAGGGTAGATGAAAGCAAGAAAATCAGCTTTGTAAAAGGAAAGGGATAGATTAAAAAAACAGAGTGCAGAGATAAAACTATGGAGAGTAAAGGAAAAAAGTTTTTGGTGAGGGATGCATTTCTTGTACAAAAGCAGGTAAGATAAGATAATGCGATGTAATTGTATACGCAGATACGAAGTATTGAAATCTGTTATGGAGTGAAGGGAGAAGTCACAAATACTCTTAAAAGGTTATTGAATAAAGGAGAGCCTATTGTTTTTCCTTTGTGGATTCTTGTATTTTGGATGTGGTTTAATGTATTGGCTATTTATTTTATTTTTATGGTGCTTGATCTTGTTTGAGGTCATGTGAATACCTCTACGTCAGATTTAATGTACTGCAAGTATCTGTATGGTTGTGTTGAATCTCATTGTATATTGGGTAGTGGGGTGAAGATAAGCGATTCATTTTTAATTGCCCACCTTACAGAATTTGTGTTCCCAATGTGTATTTGGGTGGATCTGAGTAGGAGTTTCACTGCATAATTTGTGTGAATGAGGTATCAGTTTTGTAACTTATTGAGATATGCTATTGAGCCTATAAGGATGCATTTGGGTGGGTTTATCTATGTGTTTTGTTGTATAATTTGTCTTAGTTAGCTCTTAGTTTTGTAATATCGACATCGGTCATAAAATGAAGTACATATTTGGATGGGCAGTCTGTGTGAGTTGGTTATCAGTTTTGCTACTTGTAATATTGGTATCTTGAATAGAACAAGGACCATTACAACATTTCTGCTCAAACCATGTGCGGTCTAGTCTAAAATTCTAGGTCAGATCATGATTAAGAATGGTGGTGGTGGCTGTTCTCACAACACAAACATACAGGCCTTGAACATTTGTTACAGTACCATTAATACCCATAGTGCAAAAATACTTTTAAAAATGTTCCTGAAGTTTCTTTAACTTGACCGCTGCAGTATTTTAAAAATTTAAATTCAACTGTATTCTAAATATTTTTCTGCTAAGGATGGTCATTGACTCATTAGTCTCTCATAGAGTACAGATGGGCAGTCTTGATTAGCATGAAGTACTTTTTGTTGGCTCTGTGGTTTTGGACATGTAAACTATCAGAAAGAGGCGCGTTTTCAGAAGACAACCTTTAAAGGAAAACTACTTCTTTATAAAGGAAAACTACTTCTTTATAAAGTAAAACTATCATGTGGCTAATTTTTGGATAGCATTATCCATTCTCTTGTGGCCCATGATCTATATTATTGTACTTTGTAAAAATATCCTTTTTCTTACTACTTGTCCTTCCATGGTATGGAATCTGATTTTATGATTTGCATTACTTCTTTTATACTGATATGGTTCATATCCAAAAAGTTCTCGTTCTTTTTTGCTGTTTCAAGAAAAGGAAAAAAGAAAGAAATTTTTAACTATACTTATGTCCATAATTCTAAAACAGGTCAATTGGACTATAAAGCACAACTAGCTTAGAATAGACAAGAGATGTGTTCAAATCCTCAGCATATCTGCAATGAGTTCTAAAAGAAATGGTAGAAAAGTACAGAAAATAGTTCACAACCAAGACGGGACAACATACCAAATTAGCTAGACTGAAAGAGTGCAACCCACTATTGATCATCCTGCAGTAGGATCAACATACCAAAATAGCTTGCTAAAAGATCCCAACCTACTGTTAATCATCCTACAATAGTATCAGAAGCATCAGTCAGACTATCAAGAACTTGGTGGCTGCCACCAGTCACTGCAATGAAAGGTTACATACAGTAGCAATTTCGATTTGGCTGTGTCACTCTAAAGTGGATCAGGGTGCTCTAAAACATGGTAGATGACTACAAGCTAACTGCAGTGGTTAGGAAACATTAGAGGATAGGCTAAAAGGTTTGATAGGTTTGGAATTGGCATTTTTCTCTACAAAAATGGTAAGAGTCCGATTGTTCTTGGTTAAATGTTTTGTTTTGTCCTCCTCCTAATAAGACATTATTGATATATTAATATTTCACTGATGTGAGTAACATACCCAAAGTTTAAGATTTCCAAAAAAAAAAGCGCTTTCCAGTTTTACAACAAAATCAGCACCTCCAAAGTCAAAGAAATTAGGAAAGCTCTTTAGTTAATTTTAGAAAGGGCCTCCTAATTGCTGTTTTTATAATTAAAATGCAAGTTTTACCCTGAAAAAGGCCTCCTTTCTACTGTAAACTTATTTGTCTTTTCTTAGAATTCAAATTTTGCTCTGATGTAGTGTGTTGAATTCCGATTTAGTTTGTTGTTGTTGTTCTAAGCTGCAACAAAATTCTGTTGTGTAGCTCAGATTGACACCTTTACAATTTAGCTCTGATTGGCACTGTTGTAAAGCTTCAACACAATTTTGCTGTGTAGCTGGAATTGGCACTGTTGTAAGAATGTCAGATCAAACATAATTCTGTTGTGTAGTGCAGATTGGCACTGTTGTAAATCTGTGATACAATTTTATTGTATTGCTCATAGTCGCACTGGTGTAAGCTTTAAACTTTTGTAACCACTAATAGGTCCGTGTTATATCATTTCCTGGTACACAAAATGATAATCAGGCCTGCAAGGGGCACCACTGTTTGAATACTCCATCAGTTTCCATGTTATAAAAGATTTATGCTCTTTGACATACATACTTTATAACATCAATGCAATATTGATATGCTACTATGTCTCTAGACCAAAAGATAACCGTTTTAGAATAAAAACCATGGCAGAGGCATGCTGTCAGTAGAAATTTTAGAGAAATTTTTACAACAAAAAAATCAGTTCTCCTCTAAGCTACCATGTAAAAAGATCTATGTATTGAGACCAAAACCAGAGATGATTATTCATCGATACTGAGAAAAAAACTGTACAGGCTGATGAACATGATGAACTTCAATATTATTCACCTAAACTGAGAAAAGCATGTACAACAAGGTGAATATGATCATCTTAACTACTTAAAATGAAATTGAATATATGATCATATTTAACTACTTAAAATGAAATTGAATATGCAGACAACCAAGCTAAAAATGTTCCAAAGATCCTGGCAAGACCATTACTAATAACATGGTTAATCATGACCAAATGACCTAGATTGGGAATAGAAAAAGACCATATCTAAGAAACTATAACCATATATATGATGAACACGATGAAAAAAGGAAAGCTACCAGCTCAAATGATCTATAAAAGATTTTCACAGATTAAGAAGTATTGAACTGTATTGGACCAGCTGTAACTCCGTTAGACTGATCCCCACTGGTTGTTCTCTTGCTTACCACCATGAGAATAGATGTGCCACATTATCTGGTGTTTAGTGTGAGTCACATAATTGATTACATTTTTATATTGACAGCATGCAAAAGAGATCAATTAGATTTATATTATTGACATTGCAGCCATGCACAGTGGAATTTTTCTTTGCAAATCTTTAGTTCAATTTAATGCTATTAGTGACTAGTAATATTTGATTAAGTGCTTCTGTGTGAGAATCTTTACAAACCCGATGTTTCAAGCCATACCTCCAAACCCATCTTCAGGGGCAAACTGTCTTTACAGAATTGTTGTCTAGTAATTGTTAATTTGTTAGCAACTGCAAATGGATCTGAAAAAAACTAAACATATCTAGTCATATTCTAACCGCAAATCCATTGAACCTTCCTGCAGTTAGGAATGGGTAGCGCCTTAGAAACATTATGTGGTCAAGCCTTTGGAGCTAGACAGTATCACATGATGGGAGTGTATCTGCAGCGCTCATGGATTGTTCTTTTTGTGGTTTCGATCCTGCTGCTACCAATGTATTTATTTGCAACACCTGTTTTGAAGTTGATGGGGCAGAGTGATGACATAGCTGAACTTGCCGGCACACTCTCAATTTGGTTCATTCCTCAGCACATTGGATTTGCATTCTCTCTTCCTCTTCAGAGGTACCTGCAATCACAGCTAAAAATGCAGTTATTGCATGGCTGTCTGGAGCTGCTTTCCTAGTCCATCTATTCTTAAGTTGGCTCTTAATTTCACAGATGGAAATGGGGATTGTCGGAGCTGCAATAACACTGAACTTGTCCTTATGGCTGCCTCTTATTGGTCAGTTTCTGTTTGTCATCTACGGAGGCTGTCCACTCACATGGAGAGGATTTTCCCGAGAGGCATTCATGGACCTCTGGCCTTTCATCAAGTTGTCTGTGGCTTCAGGCGTAATGCTAGTGTAAGTATCATCGACTTTGCCTTTTGGTGTGGATTTATATTTACGAGTAAAATTGCACAAGTTCAAGTTCTTCCTGGATAAGATTGACAGCGTAACTTTCATTAAATCACTAAGTAATTTCTGTACTTTTTTGAACAGCTTGGAGATATGGTATTACAGAGTATTAATTCTCCTGACAGGACACCTCAAAAATGCCCAGGTTGCCGTGGATTCACTTGCTATCTGGTATATTAGACATTTCCCCCATATTTTACAAGCAATAATTTTGTAAATTCTGGAAGCCATACACTATAACTTTTTTCTGTGGTTCTTATATAGCATGAACATCAATGGAGTTGAGGTGATGATACCACTGGGATTTCTAGCTGCCACTGGGTATGCTCCTACGTCCACACTATTACATAGTACACAATAAAAATTGAATGTAGAACTTTCCAAGTTCCCTGTTTTTTTTTAATAATTGTGTTCATGGTTTACTATAACTTTTATTGGCAGGGTGAGGGTTGCAAATGAGCTTGGAAGTGGAAATGGAAAGGGTGCAAAATTTGCAGTGGTGGTGTCAGTAACGACTTCCATAGCGATTGGTCTTCTATTTTGGGTTCTCATTCTTTCATTTCGCAACGACTTTGCTCTGATTTTCACAGATAGTTCTATCATTATTGCGGCAGTATCCAAATTGGCATACTTGCTGGCATTCACTATTCTCCTTAACAGTGTGCAACCAGTACTTTCAGGTCATAATTGTTTTTCCTTTTTGTTTTGTTTTGATCTTATGAAAACTCAAATCCTTAATTTGCCAAATGATCTATTACATTACTTATTGTAACTGACAACAAAATACAACCCATTTCTGTTTGCAGGAGTAGCCATTGGATCAGGGTGGCAGTCAATTGTTGCTTATGTTAACATTGGATGCTATTATGTAATTGGTGTTCCATTTGGTGTGGTTCTTGGTATGGTGTTTCATCTGGGAGTTTTGGTAAGTGACCATCCCCCTCAAAAACAGTTACATTGTTGCATTAAGGATGTTTAAAAACATATGAACATGATTTTGGGTAACTCTTTAGTTGAAGAACGCAATCTGCAAACTTTATGGCTCAAATTGTATACCATTTTGTTCTCCCAGGTTCCTCATTTCATTTCATACAAGCTAACTTGCCTAAAATATAAATACAAGCTGAACTAATGTAGATGAATATCCAACTGCCAATAACTGCGTGGTTGCATGAAAACATTGCAGGGGATATGGGGTGGAATGATAATTGGAACAGCAGTCCAAACACTTGTTCTAGTGATAATCACGTGCCTCTGTGATTGGGACCAAGAAGTAAGTTCACATGCACACCAGATTCACGGGAAGAATATTTCTTAGAGAACAGTAAACTGATGAAGGTATTTTATATGCCATTCATTGTCTAACCAACCTATATGCTTGTATGTTTGGCAGGCTGCTAAAGCAGTAGAACGTGTAAAAAGATGGTCTACGGTGGCCACTCCCAAGACTGCTCTGAAATAGCTGTATGCTCCCAATGTTCGAGGTAGCTTATCACTGATCAGACCTGTAATCTAAATACTGATTCTACCTTTTGCAGAATGCTTGTATTCTTGGCTTTATTCCACATTACTTGTAAAAGTCGGGTAATGATGTGCTCAAAAGAAAAAGAAATCAATTACGGGCCAAAGTAGCCGGGGACAAAATTAGTCCTAGTTGATGTGTTTGTCCTCAGAGCTGGCTGTTTGGTAGAGTTGCCAATTTGAGGCTCAAACTCATCCCTATATTCTTCTGGAACTTATTGTTTATCAGAGTCTGAGACATCAATATTTGATTCGATTCTTCATGGAAGCTGTTAATGGGAGAGGGCTAAGATATCTCTTGAATTTGCAATGAATTTAGTTACGTGTCTATTTTGTTATTTTGGTCACTGTATCCATTGAGCTGCCAAAAATGAAAACAAAGTTTTTCTTATGATTTCAATTTCCGGTTTCTTGAGAAGTACATTTATGGAATCTTAACTGAAATGATTTTTACAAATTTCAGTTTCCAAATCTTTGATTTAAAGAAAAGAGACAATAAAATCTGTCAAAAGTGACTCCAAAATAAAAGAATGTCAATGTGCAAAATCCTGATATCAGCTTCCCATGCCAACGGTCTTACAAAACAACTGCCAAGATACCCTAAACAATCTCAATAACATTTGCTTCTCCTTGTCCTGAATAAGATTGGAATGTTAATCATCCCCAATTTCTCTCTTCGTCTGGTCAGCAATCCTGCTATTTCTGTTATATTCCAAACAAGTTTAAATATTCAGCTGTATGTGCCTTGGAATAAATTATATATGCAAGTTCATTTAGATTTATATTTCAAAATTTAATTCCTACTATTATGATAGACTAATATTCAGATTATGGACCTTCCAATGATGGGGTATAATATACATTTATAAGTATGAGTTTCAGTGATTGATCGGAAGTTGTGTTGAAAACTATAATTAAATGGAATTCAAAATTTACAGAAGTAAATAGAATTTACAGAATTAAATCTAATTCAGAATTCATATTAGTATAAATAATTCATTACACCATACTCGAACTTGACATGTTTCTTTACACCATACTCTTGAACTTTAAACCCAGCACCCTGTTTACACATTCTTCATGTTTTTAGCAATGGGACCAAGTATTCATCAATGGTAATCCACCATTTAACATGTGGTAGTATACCAAAAATCTAAGGATGTGGTTATTTATCTTGGCCCCAGAAACTTTTTAGAACTTGCGAGGATCAAAGAGTTGTGATGGACAATCCTCCAATCGAATAAAGAGTTTTACTTACAATTAAATAGTCTTGAAGATCAGGGTTCAGAAGAAAAGAACTTAAACGAATATGAATCAACAATTATAGCCATTATTTTCATGAACATCAACTCAACATATCAATACATTAAACATTTTGTGTAGAGACCTAAAAAGATGGTGCAGTGGATTATAGTGCACAAAAGACTACATGCAGGAGGTTTAAGCTTGCAAATTCAATCTTGCACATGCACAAGCTAATAGTCTGCAGTTTTTGCATTTTGCCAGTAGGAAGACAAAAACCAGAGTCATTGCATTAGGACAAGCCTCCACCTAGGGGTAATTTGTATGCAAGTGCTGAAGAGGCCACAAACTAAAATCTCAGCAATCCCTATTGAAAGAAGGGATCATTGTCATCAATAATACAAATAGACATGAAAAATGCCTTGAAAAGTGCAAACAATTATCATTCCACGAGAAATAATTTGTATAAGCACATCGACATATTGGTTGAATGGCCTAACAGCTACAAATACAAGGGGTTGCCTAACGCAGTAAAGGTATGTGATCTCAATTGAATAAGAACCCAGCCTTGCAGCTATAGAGTAACACAATGGTTTCTAGTGCAGTTCATAACATATTTTTTTATTGATTTATGTCTCAATGGACATCACAACTTTCAGCACAATCTCAATGGATTGTATAATTATGCACACAACAACTTTGAGTTTCAAAGGGCTATACAAACATGTGAAGACTTTGCTTCTATACATCTTCACACACAACTGAATCTTCAAACACACATCTCTTTAACTATTGTTGTACAAAATAGAGAGTGGTTTTTCATCATAAAACCAAGATGAATGAAAACCTCTATGAGAATTTGAATTGGATCATTTTCAAAATTTGTTTTTTTATGTGATCCAAAACTCAAGGGGGTTTTGGAATTCAGGAGAGAATAACAATCGTCCCGGATGCAAAATAGAAAAGCTATCTTTGAGAAGAGATGTATAATGCTAAAAATGATCTCCGAAAAGATGTGAATAAATTGCTCAAAGATTGTAATTACAATAGCTACCTCCGTGAGGAGATTTCTGCCTTTCCTTTAGGAATACATATATTTATATACTAATTTTAGAAATACGAAGAGACACCTAGAAGAATGTGGAAGGTCACCAATCTCGAGGGAGATGAGGTGGTTCATCTTCCGTGAGTTACATAGGTGCCAATTTCACAAATTTACTATTTTTAGACAACACTACAAAAATTGCATTTTTAGGCCTTTAGATGCAAATTTGAGGGTCAAACTTTGCCGAACAATTTTTGCACCTTTCATCATATTCTATGCATTCCAAGATTTTTGTTGCATTTTGAACGAGTCAATTGGAGCTACGGTGCATAAGTTATGGTTCTTGGAAGTTGCTCCACTATAATTGCCACATGGGTTATTGTCTGGATCATTCCTCCCTCCTTTAGAAGCAATGGTCCCCATTGCGCCAAGCGACTTCTTGAAGTGTGGAAACTATTTATGTATCTGCAACTTGTGTTGATCATGGCGCTGGTTGTGCTCTTCATTCACTCCCCTTAAACTATCATAGGCCTTCTTTGAGTGTCCGGGACTCATACTCGATTATGTTATCATCGTGAGTCTCCTTCTTTTGTTGTATTGATGATGTGTCCGAGAGATTACACGACAGTTCATCGGGGCGTTTTGGCCCGATCATCGAAATGAGGGACTACTTTGTTTTTTCTTAATCGACACAGGATGGTTTATCCGGCCCGAGGTATCAAGGCAACATTTCTTATCTCCTTACATTGCTTGACACCGGGAGGTTCAAATAGAGTTGGAGGGGATGACCTCTACTATCAAGTATGTAGAGGCTTACCCTTACCAATGGTAACAAATTCGACCCATCTTCTTGACTTGCGTGGTGGCAATGATCGCATCTCGGTTCAACATCTGTAATTTCATCTTGTTCATGTTTGGTCTCGAGATGTGTCGGCGGTGGAGTAGCGGGTCTTTGGAGATGATGACTCAACGAGCAAAGACTTGATGGCTCGACATTCTTCCTTGGAATGCCGATTAGTCTTGTGGAGGTCGCACCACTTCCCTGTCTTCTCCTTCTTGTCTCCTACCTTGACCTCGTGTTTGGCCTTCTTCATCACTTTTCCCCTTTGGAGGCTAGTTCTTTGTATTTTTCTTTCAATGCTTCTGTTCAATTTTGACTGCAAACTTGTATGCCTCACCGAGGGTATGGAATTGGAAGAGGTCCATGTCCTCTCGTATGTACCATTGTGAGCCACCGCGATATTTGAGTATTATGTGTTGTTGAATGTTTTGAATGCCTAATCTTGCAAAAAGAAAATGGAAAGTATCAATATACTCTTGAACAATTGGTTTTTACCTTGGCGGATTTGCTTCCACCATATACATAGATCGTCATAGGCTCCAAAAGGGTAGTATTCGTCCTTTATGGCATCCAAAAATCATCCCATGTGGGTTCTTCTGCGATGCCCAACTCATCATTTTTGAGCCAATTTGTATACATGACCCAAAAAATTTTGACAAAGAAGTGATGATTTCAATAAAACAAATGTTATCTTTTCCTTATCAGTGAAGTGATTAATAGAAAAATAGGAAGTCAATTGGTCCAACTAGTTTTCTACTGCATCGAATTTATTTTACCCTCAAAAATAGGAATATCAAAATTTAATTGCATCTTGAAAAACGTCAGGGCACTTGAAGGGCTGATTCGGAGATGAGGAGGCATGATTTCCCATTTGTAGTTGTTGAAGAATATGGGCGAATTGTTGTAGCATTTGCTCCTTCTGCTCCATGAGAGCTTCATTCACCATCTTCTTGAGAGGATCATTTGTCTCGGTGTTGTCCTCCATTGGAGGTCTCTTGCAACAAACAAGCAAGTATTTTGAAGGATCTTGTATGGACCACCCAAGCTTCTTGTATCCCGACATCATCCTGGGGATCATACACTCTCGAGACAATTTCGCTTTGATACCACTTATCCAAACTCAAGGGGTTTCGAAGTAAGAAGAGAATAACAATTGTGCCGGATGCAAAATAGAAAAGCTATCTCGAGAAGAGATGTATAATGCTAAAAAGATCTACGAAAAAGATGTGAATAATTTACTCAAAGACTATAATTACATTAGCTACCTTCGTGAGGAGATTTCCGCCTTTCCCTTTAGGGGTCCATATATTTATATACTAATTTTAGAAATATGAAGAGACACCTAGAAGAATGTGGAAGGTCACCAATCTCGAGGGAGACGAGGTGGTTCATCTTCCGTGAGTTATATAGGCACCAATTTCATGAATTTACTATTTTTAGTAATTTACTATTTGTTTAGTAATTTACTATTTTTAGACAACACTACAAAAATTGCATTTTTAGGCATTTAGATGAGGATTTCGGGGTCAAACTTTTCCAAACATAGTTTTGCACCCTTTCATCATATTCTGCGCGTTCCAAGCTTTTCGTTGCATTTTAAACGGATTCAATTAAAGCTACGGTGCAGAAGTTATGGTTATGAGAAGTTGCCCACTATAATTGCCACCCGGGTCATTATGTCGGATCATTCCTCCCTCCTTCAGAATCAATGGTCCCCATTGCGCATAGCTGGCTACCTAAAGGGTGGAAAGTGTTTCTATATCTGCATCATGTGTTGATCATGTCATTGGTTGTGCTCTTCATTCACTTTGCTGTAGACTATCATGGGTTTGTTGCTAAATGTACTAGGATTCATACTCAATTATGTTTTGTCTGTCTCCTTCTTTTGTTGTATTAATGGTGTGTCCGAGATGGCCGTGACAAGTTCTGAGTAGTTTTTGGCTTGATCATCAGGATGAGGGATTGCTTTGTTTTCTTCTTCATCTCTTTACATTGCCTAACACCAAGGAGGGAAACAGATTTGGAGGAAATGACCTCGGGTATCCGATAACGCCGATTCCCAAAGGTAGCATTAACCTTTCGAGGTCGTGACTCATATATGTCGTGTCTATCCCACATAAATGGTTTGCCCAAGAGCATGTAATGTCCCCAATTCCGAGTAGATGGCCTAGGAGTTTTTTTCATTCGTCTTAGCCTTGGACATACCCGAGGGGCTAATGACGTTGGAGGCTATTGGGTATAGATGACTTATTACCACATTACTTTTTGTTATATTTTGTCGTTGACATTAAGTGGGTGACTTGGTGGTAATAATTGTTATATTTTGTCGTTGAGGGGGCTCATAGTACTTTATTATTCTATTTCTTTGTTGGGGTCACTTAAGTCACTTTTAGTCCCACATGGAGCTCCCAACTTGGAAAAAGGTAATGAAAAGTTATATAAGGAGATTTGGGGAGTGTTAGAGCACATTCTTGCATACCTAATTATCTCCTTTCATGTGCAATCTGTTTGCAAATCTATAGCTTGTGGAGTGAAATCCTGCAGGAACCCTAGCTTCGGTGGTGAGAGATCCATCCCTAGCTAGCAAGACATTCTTCGGTAGTGAAAGATCTACCCTAGCTTGTCATTTTGGAGTTGTTTTCAGGGTTGATTTACAGAGATATTTTCAGAGGTTTTAGAGATAGGGTTTTGAGGGTTTTGAGATAATTTGTGAAGATAATCGTGGGTTTTCAGATCGACTTATGGTAGAAACAACTAAAGGGTTTGGCATCATTTCTTGAGGATTTCAAAGGGGTTTTGACCATCTACCAAAAAGGGCAACTTGTTTTGGAGATTGCAGCCTTTATTTGGAGGGTTTCTAGTTGGCCATTTTTAGATCTGAGGGTTGGAATATCATCTTCTATATTTGTAAATGTTATTTCCAAAGTTTCATAATTTTTGCACTTGTATTCGGAAGATATAAATTTTAGGAGTTTTCCAGCTATTTAGGCACGTTGTAATTTTCTGGCAGCATTATATTGTCTAAAAATTCAAAAATTAGTTCTCTTAAGTTCTTTATAATATTAGCAAGCTCTCTTTAAATTTTCAAGTGATTTGAGTGAATATTTTGGGAGTTATTAATTTTCTTCAGTTTGCTTCCCTAACTGGTAAAAATATGCAATAATCAATATTTTATTTGGCTGCAATTTTTCAATATTTTGTGTTATTTAAGTGGTATCCCACAAGGGATATTTCAGAGCACATCACAGACATTCAGTGGAACAACATCACATAAGACTTCATCTTGGAAGGGTTTAATTGCATATGAGAGAAGTCACTGTTGTGTGACAGGGAGATCTCTTCTTGGGTTCAACCACCGGACACTATATGGATGGGGGTGTGTCTTTATAGGAAGGTTCAAACTTTTCATGACATCAATAGAAATTAAATTTTTTTGACTTCCATTTTCAAGGATAAAATGTAGAGGCTTACCCTTTACCCAGAGCTTAGAGTAAAATAACATATCCTTCTTATCCATCTTGTTGACTTGTGTGGTGGCAATGATCGGATATCGATTCAACATCTATAATTTCATCTTCTTCATGTTTGGTCTCGAGATGTGTCGACGGTGGATTAGTGGGTGTTGGAAATGATGACTCAATGAGAAAAGACTTTATGGCTTGACATTCTTCCTTGGAATTTTGGTTGGTCTTATGGAGGTTGCACCACTTCCCTGTCTTCTCCTTTTGTATCCTACCTTGACCTCATGTTTGGCCTTCTTCCTCACTTTTCCCCTTCAGAGATTGGTTCTTTGTATTTTTCTTTCAATGCTTTTGTTCAATCTTGACTCGCAAACTTGTATGCCTCACTGAGGGTATGGAATTGAAAGAGGTCCATGTCCTCTCATATGTACCATTGCAGGCCATTGTGATATTTGAGGATCTTGTGTTGTTCTGTGTCTTGAATTCCTAATCTTGCAGAAAGAGAATGGAAAGTATCAGTATACTCTTGAGCAATCTGGTTCTTACTTTTGCAGAGTTCTTTGCCACCGTATATACAGATCGTCATAGGCTCCAAAAGGGTAGTATTCCTCCTTTATGGCATCCACAAAATCATCCCATTTAGGTTCTTCTGATGCCCAACTCATCCTTTTTGAGCCCATTCTTATACACACCACCGTCAATTTTTGACATCAATTGATGATTTCAAAAAAAATGTTATCTTTTCCTTATTAATGAAGTGATTGATAGAAAAATAGGATGTCAATTGGTCCAACCATTTTTCTACTGCATCAGAATTTATTTTACCCTTAAAAATAGGAATATCAAAATTTAATTGCATTTTAAAAACGTCGAGGCACCTTTGCGCTGATTCACATATGAGGAGGCATGATTTCCCATTTGCATTTGTTTAAGAATCTGGGTGAATTTTTGTAGCATCTGATCCTTTTGCTCCATGAGAGCTTCATTCACCATCTTCTTGAGAGGATCATTTGTCCTAGTGTTGTCTGCCTTTGGAGGTCTCCTGCAACGAATAAGCAAGTATTATGTAGGATCTTGTGTGGACCACCCAATCTTCTTATATCCCAACCTCGTCTTGAGGATCATACACTCTCAAGGAAATTTTTCTCTGATACCATTGATCCAAAACTCAAGGGGGTTTTGGAATTAAGGAGAGAATAATAATTATGCGGATGCAAATTCAAAAGCTATCTCTCGAGAAGAGATGTATAATGATAAAAATATCTTTGAAAAGAGATGTGAATAAATTGCTCAAAGACTATACTTACATTAGCTACCTTCATGACGAGATGTTTTCCTTTCCCTTTCGGGGTACATATATTTATATACTAATTTTAGAAATATGAAAAGACACCTAGAAGAATGTGGAAGGTCACCAATCTCAAGGGAGACGAGGTGGTTCATCTTCCATGAGTTACATAGGCACTAAATACGTAAATTTACTTGTTTTTTGATAACACTACAAAATTGCATTTTTAGACCTTGAGATGCGGATTTTAGGGAATCAACCTTTTCCAAACAAAGTTGTGCACCCTATAATCATATTCTCTGTGTTCTAAGCTTTTCTTTGCATTTTGAACAGATTCAATTCGAGATACTGATGCATAAGTTATGGTTCTCGGAAGTTTCTCCACTATAATTTCCACAGGGTCATTTTTTCGGATCATTCCTCCCTCCATAAGAAGTTATGGTCCCCATTGTGCCAAACAACCTCCAGAAGCGGGGGAAATTGTTTATGTATTTCGCAAACCGTGTTGATCATGGAATTGGTTTTCTCTTCATTCACTTCTGTAGACTATCATGGGCTTGTTCTTTGAGTGTCTTTGGGATTCATAGTCAATTATGTTAAGTGCTCTGTCTCCTTCTTTTTTGTATTGATGGTGTGTCCGAGATGGCCACGGACATGGTTCCTTGGTATTTTTGTTACGATCATCGTGAATGAGGGACTGCTTTGTTTTATTCTTTATCTCCTTACATTACTTGACACCGAGGAGGGAAACAAAGTTGGAGGGAATGACCTTGGGTATCTGATAGCATCGATTCCCAATGGTAACAATGACCCCTTGTGGTCGTGAATCATATATGTCGTGTCTATCCCACATAAATGGTTGGACCAAGAGCACATCATAGACATCTAGTGGAACAACATCACATAAGAATTCATCTTGGAAGGGTTTAATTGCATATGAGAGAAGACACTATTGTGTGACAGGAGATCTCTTGCTAGGTTGTGTGACACTATATGGATGGGGGTGTGTCTTTATAAGAAGGTTAAGACTTTTTACGACATCAACATAAATTAAATTCTTTTGAATTCCAATGTCAAGGATAAAATGTAGAGGTTTATGCTTTACCCAGAGCTTAGAGTGACATAACATCTCCTTCTCTTCCATCTTCTTGACTTGCATGGTGGCAATGATCGCATCTGGTTCAACATCTATAATTTCATCTTCTTCATGTCTAGTCTCGAGATGTGTCATTTGGTGGAGTAGTGGGTGTTGGATATGATGACTCAATGATCAAAGACTTGATAGATCAACATTATTCCTTGTAATGCCGTTGGTCTTGTGGAGGTTGCACCACTTCCTGTTTTCTCCTTCAGTCTCCTACTTTGACCTCATGTTTGGCCTTCTTCAACACTTTTCCCCTTCACAGGATGGTTCTTTGTATTTTTCTTTCGATGCTTATGTTCAATTTTGACTACAAATTTATATGCCTTACCGAGGGTATGGAATTGGAAGAGGTCCATGTCCTCTCATATGTACCATTGTAGGCCACTACGATATTTGAGGATCTTGTGTTGTTATGTGTCTTGAATGCCTAATCTTGCAGAAAGAGAATGGAAAGTATCAGTATAATCTTGAACCAACTGGTCCTTACCTTGGCGGAGTTGCTGCCACCATATATACAGATCGTCATAGGCTCCAATAGGGTAGTATTCCTCCTTTATGACATCCAAAAATCATTTCATGTGGGTTCTTCTATGATGCCTAGCTCATCCTTTTCGAGCCCATTCTTATACATGCCCCACCAATTTTTGACAAGTGATGATTTTGTAGTCATTGTTTACCTCTTACCCTTTAAAATCTCTTTTAATCCCAAGCATGCCGGCCTATCACCCAAGTGTTAGGAACCAAGGTAGAGGAACATGCGGGTGCCGAGAGCCCTCCTTTATGTGAGCCTTGTGAGAATGTTCTACCATTAATGGAGGAATGATGTGCGAACAAAACATGCATGTAACCTAATACAAAGGTAGTGGTACTAGTTCTAAGCACAAATACACTATGAGATAAACATAAACATCACAACGACATAATAAAATCAGATTTGAATCATGAATAACATGAAAACACACTAGGGTTTGGTCTATAAACATAGATATTTGGAACAGAGCTTCATATATTGATTATAATTGTTCACAATAGCCATATTACATCAAAAAGGGGCATATTAGCCCATATACATCAAGGAATAACATCCCAACCCTACAAAACTACTCTACATAGAAAACCCTAGCTATGTTCTTCCATCTCAGCTCTGGTTTCAAACCCGAGTGCCTACATCTATGCATAGCACCATCCTTTCCTAGCCTCTCTCTAGCACTAACAACAGCAACAAAAACCTACAACAACAATGGAAGATCCTAAAATCACAACCCACAACATTCTTGCAGCACTTCGTTGCCCATAACCTCTCTAAAACCCTCTTTATCCCACAACATTCTTTCAACACTTTGTTATCCTTCCACACCTCTCTCTATTTCAGACCTAAGCACTCCTTTAAATAGAATCTGGATCCTTCCTTCACTGCCATAGTTTCACCCATGAGTAGATTGCATGCCAGGTGGAAATGTGGTCCTCCATGATCGAGTGCTATGCCAACTTGCAAAAGCCTCCACTAACTGTAATGATCCTCCTTTGGAATATTCCCTTTGTGGAATATTCTTTCCTTGAGCTCCAAGACTCTAGGATGGCACCTTATCCACTCATCATGCCTACTCGAGCCTTCAATGTTTTCCATGTGACGCTAAATCAAAAAATGTGGCTAAGTCCTTAAACCCTTCTCTTCTTGTGTGCACCCTAGTTCTAACTTAAACCCTTCAAAATTTTCCGTGGGCGCCTTCCTCATGTACTTCCTTCCGCTTGCGTTGACCCATTTTATTTGGGACTTAGTCAATTCAGGGCCCAACATTACCCCACACTATGCGTGTTGTCCGTCTTAGGAAATACTCAACTCTTTCACCACAAAATAAAGAATAGGAGAAATGAAATAATCTGCAAATGAATAAAGAATAGGAGAATAAAAGGATCCCACTACTGTTGCATAAGGAGAGGAAAGTATTTCTTCATGATGTTTCAATTTTATCCCAAACATCTACTTCATTCTGTGCCTGTTGTAATATATCCCCTATAAGTGCGTTGACTTCATCAAATGACAATTCTTCACCCTTAGCCTTTAGTGTATCAACAATGTTTTCCATCTGCTTACTAAGGTCGTCAAGCGCATCCATCCTCTGAGTCACCCGGGATACAAATCCTTTACTTTATTCTTGATTGAGACCCTTAAGGTTTTGATTTCCTCATATCTATTCTCTACCTCAACCAACATCTTATCTAGCTCCACCCTATTTCCTTTGTTCTTCTCTTGAAACTCCTTTAAGTCTACCTCATGGGTAGTGACCAATATGCTCGCCACTCTATCTCTGTCTCCACAGTTGTCATAGACAACTTCAGCCATGCGCACCATGGTTTTAACAGAGGCAAGGAGCTCAAAGTATCAAGTTATTATTTCCCCAATCTTCAAATTTTCTTGTTCCTTCGTCATGTCATCACCTCCTCTACCGACTCCAACGCAAGTGGTTGCCTTTCCATTGTTAGTATGTGTGTCAAGTCTTCCAAGTAGTGAATGGTCGACTTGTACTTTTGTTCAATAGGAGGGGCCAGATCTAGGTGCTTTAGGATAATGGCATTTGAAATAACCTCTACCTTCTTATAGACTTCGTGCACCTTCACCTTTTCTTCCCTCAACTCATGCCTCAATTGCGCATTGATCAATTCCTTTGTTTGATCTCCTTGTCTCTCTCAATTATCTCCTCATTCTTTTTCTCTAGTTCATCCTCCAAGACTTTTATTTTTTCATTCCTGCCAAATAGTCTCATTACTACCTTTACGATACTTTGTTGAGCGCATTACATATCTCGCTCATCGAGATAACCACTGGCATCTATAATATAATTTTCCCCCTTAGTGTCTGGCGTCTCCATCAATGCATCTTTGTTAATCTCAAAATCGGCTCATCAACATGGGATTCAAAAGCTTGGGAAAGAATTTTCCTTGTGTTCGGTATGTACTCTCTTCATCAAAAGATGACCAATAAAGGATTTGGTCTATGGGCACCGAAATTTGGAATCACATGCGTAGGACCTTATTTGGATCTTTAATGTAAGTCATGTGTCCTTGCGCGCCATTGTCGTACCTTTGCCACCGGAGCGCATTGCCGTAGGGATGACAACTTCTAGACCTTCTAGGGGATCTCCACCCATGCTCCCATATTCCTTTCCTATTCTCACACTTTCCTATGTTTTCCTTTAGTACTTCATCGATGCTTCATTTCTACCTTGTGCTCCATTAAGTGCTATATAATACCCACCACCTCTTTTCCACTTTGTTTCATCTATTTTTTTTTGGTCGGGGCCGGGGTATTTCGAGCATGCATATCCACTTCCTCACTTCCTCCTTTCTCCTGAGCATCCTTCTCCTCTTCACTCCTTTCTTCATCAGATCATGTACATCGTACACAGGAGGATTCTTAGCTTCCACATGCTCCTCATCTTCTTCCTCGGTCTCATTGGTCTCCATGATTTTGTCTCCTTGAAGTCTGAACCCTGCACCACCCTTCGCTTCTTCTTCACTTTGGAGACTCCTCTAACATAAGGGACTTCTCTTTCTTGGGAGACTCTTCCCTTTTGAGTGACTCTTATAACATAGAAGAATCTTCTTTCTCAAGTATCTTCTCCTTAATAGGGGATTTCTTCCTCCTTGTGTAGGTACTTGGATAAGCACTGACTCTTGTGCTATTGTGGTTTGAATCTGTACATGTGCTTGACACCCTATTTTCTATAGTCTCCTCCGTTTCTCTCTTCTTTCTTTGGCACTACTTTCATTCCCCGATGGGGTCTTTTGGGATGGATACATCATCCTCAACATATGTGCCCTTTTCAAACTTGGGCCTCAGGTGTATATACACCCTTTCCGTTGTCTTTCCTATAATAGGAATTGTCACTGATTTCAAAATATGTACGTCATGAGAGACATACTTTTCTACATAGGCGTTCTTTTCGGATATACCAAAGTTCGGCGCGAGCATACTATTGATCTACCTCACTCGGATCAAATATAAGTTTTTTTCTTCTTTAAATTGGTTGACCGCGCTTTCGAATGTATTACGTTGTGAAAGAGAAGGGAAACTTACACCAAGGACTCTTGGTGCCATCTTCTAGAGTAAACTTGCTGATACAAAAGTATTGATATATCGTAAACTTAGCTTCTCCATTCACCAATGCCAGAAATTGTTTAGGGTTCTCCACTTTGCGCCCCGAATGCATCGTGCATTCGTTTGTACCATTTATCCTAGCACACCTTATAAGTAACGTCATCATGTGACAGTGTAGGCTTTAAATATTTTAGCAAGGGAGGGGTCCTCATCCGGGTATTCCCAAACATAGTTATTTGGCCCATCGGGCACTCCAATTTCTGAAAACACAATGGTGAGGAGGATGTTACCATATATAATCTTGTCTCCATTATGCGCAACATCTATGATATCCTCCGCAATGATGGCTGAGAGGTTGTATACCATTCCCTCTAGAATCTTGTGACAAATGTTTAACCACCTCTTATTTATTTGTGTCCACCTCTCTTGCCCATTCAACTAGGTGACCAAGCATGTAGCCATCCTCATGATAGGATTGGTGATCGAGCTAATATAAAAATAATGCAAAACCTTTTTACACTCATATGTTGTGGCTATCTCCTTGATGGCATCCTTGTCACCTAAGTCATCATCTAGTGACTCTCCTTCACAGATAAGGTCAATGTACTTGGAGATTAGTCGAGAGGTCAAGAACATCCTCCTTCCTGTGAAAGGTAAAATAGTCCTCATGTGTGTGTAACATCAACCATTGGTATAGCCTTTCAGTTTTCCAAAATATGGCAACTCATAGAGTTGTAAGAGTCCAACCTTCTCTAACTTGATCTTTGACTCATCATCATACATGAGTTTTCCATCTTGTGTCCTCCTTCCCATAGGGTGAACCAAATCTAATGTCATTTCCTTCTCATTGGTGCTCATCCTATGGTTGTAGTCACTTATAGCCATATTGCATATGTGAGACACCCATTCCTTCCCTAATACCATGCCATCTGGGTACTACATCTCCGTGTACCATTCTTCATTAAAACTTGTAGATATGATTGATTTTACTTTGCCATTTCCTTTTCCCTTCTTAGGTGAAGTGTTCGATCCCTTCCTTGGTGTCATTTTCCTTTCCCGGTCCTTATAAGTTCTTCCTTTCTCCTTTCTTTAACTCTGCTCAAACCCTTAGCTTCACTCCTCTGTGAAATTCCTCCAAAACCCATGCCCTAGCTCTGTAAACCCTAACCTAGAAATCTCTCCTTCCATAAGACAATGTAAAACCCATGGGAATCCACCAAACAAACTTCTTCACTCATGCTTGTGTACTCCCTTTCCACTTTGGTTCACAAATCTGCTAAATCTTTCTACTTCGCATGTAAATCTCCACAAATTTATTTTCATGAGGATGCCCTAGTTCACAAGAGATCTTCAACAACAAACGTAAGGTGAAATAAAATAGCTTTCCTGATCTTCTATTTATAGTTTCCTGATTCTCTCCGTATTAAACTCCATGCCACCTACCACCGTATAATTGCATTGAAATCATTTTTTCCAATGTCATTCTCCCACACATTTTTCCCAATACTTTTCTTCTATGCCCAATCCTCACGTGCGAAACTCCCACAACCTTTTGGCATGCAAAAATTTCATTGACCACAGATACTTACGCATGCTCCCAACGCCAAAGTCAATCTTCCTCTATATCCTAGTTCTTGACACTACCTACCTCATGTTGCTCTTGCACTTTTATCCATGTATGTGGTTTTTATCAAGATTTTGACACCAAACTCCACCCATATACACTTCTACTATGCGCTCTTACTGAACCCACACGCTTCTCCTTAGGGCCACTAATCCACATCATTTTCAACACTTTCTTCTTACCATACTCTTCACAGAGACTCTCCTTTGACACCTTCCACCCAAACTAAAAATATGCACTGTCCTCTATGCATAAAAACCCTTTCAAAAATTAACTAGATACCAGTGTGCAAACATGCCCACAAAAACCAAACCAAAAGACAAAGCAAACAACGAAGAAATGAAACACATGAAAAGGAAATTGCATTAAGGGAAATACTAAGGTAACTAGAAATACTACCTTATTTACAAACACACTGAAGACTTATTTATAGTAGGGCTTCAACCTACTCCGTTAAAGTAACTAGGCAACCTTGTTCCATCAAGTGCCTCTAATTGGAAAGCACTTGAATCAAGTATGTAAGTGATAATGTATGGCCCCAACCAATGCACTTTGAGCTTTCCCAGATGGTGCAAAAATTTGGATCATATAATAGAACCATCTTCCCAACCTCAAACTTCTTATTTTTAATGTGACAATCATGTCATGCCTTCTACCTGGCCTTTTCCATTTTTTGACTCCATCGTGCTATGTCACATCTCTCATCCAACTACATCAACTTGTCAATATGTTCCTCAAGCACTTTGTTCATTAGCCAAACCTCCTATGTGTGTAATACACAGGAGGGTAACATGAACTCAACAGGTAATCAAACATCCAAACCAAACACCAATTGAAAAGGTGTGACCTTGTTCGTAATGCCTCTGCTTTGATTGATATCTTACCTACTTCTTTGATTGGAGTGATAAGCTTGACATTGATTGATTTCTGAACTGATATGCTATTTGGACTTGTTTGGTCCTATTTGCTTAAATGATATCAGTTGTTTGTTTAAATATTTGGTTTTGATCATGTTTTGGGAAAAGATGTACCAATACACATTTATTAGGTAACTGGTTATGTTATTTAAGTTTCATTATCATTAATCATGTCCTAGGACTCTATTATAAAAGATTGAATAAGGGATAATATCTTGGATCAATTTCAGTGATCCAAGGCATTCCCCATAATCATTTTTTTAATTCAATCATGATTGGGTAAATTAGAATTGGGCTCTTAATTATTTCTGACTTATTTTATAATTAGGCTTAAAACTTTCAAGCTCACGTTGTGTTACCCATATAGCTTATACTCTACAATCATTATAGTTCTAGATTCCATACTGATTTGGTTTATAATATTAGGTTATCTTGATGTATTGAAGGATTAAGCTAAACTAACCTTAGGTGATTACTAAGAACTAAGGAGCCTAACTACATCCAAATGTATTTGATTAAACATTATTAACCTAATCTAAAGTTGATGAATTCTTTTAAGGGGATCCTAAATCTATTTAAAAGAACCTAAGTTCTAAAACTTGGACCTAACCATGGATGGTATGTTATTGAAAGGTTAGAATATGTATATGAAAGTGACCCCAACCCATATGGGTAATTGGAGAATTAAATGCAACTTTAATTGGTAAGCTCCGCCACCTTTGGTAGGAAAGAGGCATTGTATGCATGCACTAAATAACATTAAATGAATACCACCAATCTCAGGAAATGAAAGGTCAGTTCGAGGAAATAAGGTAGTTTGTGGTTGTTGTTTCATTCTATTGTGAGATTTTCTCTAGAAGCTCTGCATGCAAGGTAAAATGGAATTGGTTGTTTTGAGATGTTGCATGTTGTAAGAAACAATGATTCGATGGGTAGTGGTGTCTTCTAGATTCAATAAATATTGTGAATAATGTTATGTTTTTGTTGGATGATGGAATCGAATTCAAGATTTTTGATTTTTAAAAGAAGCTTGGGAACTTATCAAGGAAGGAAAGGATTGGCGTCATAGGCATGATATTCCCTAACTCGTTATAATATATTTCTCAATTTAATTATTTCACAAAAAACCCTTCTCTTGAATGAAATTACATACTTAAGTTCTAGGTTTGTGTATTTGAGTTAATCATTTATTATCTATTGAGTAGGAAATATTGTTGAATCGTGATGCATGCTATCTTGGAATAAATTATTGGTTTAATAGGTATGATTGTGAATGATTATTGAGAAGGAACAATACCTTTCATAAATTTGGTGTGTGTTGTGATATAACTTAAATGGATTTGGGTTTAGTAATATTGAGTTGTTAATGGGAATAATGAATACCAATTATAATTGTAGTGCAAGTAAAAACGTTGTTTGAATGATACCCATCTCTTCTAAGTTATATGTAAGAGTTTCATGATAGTAAGAATATCCGGGTGTGTGTGTGGTTATGTTTTGGAATGAATGTCTATTTTGGGTATGCATTAAATTGGTGTAACTTCAGTTGATTCTCTTTAAATATTTTATTCTTTTAATTATTGCTTTATCAATTTGGTTGCATCACTTATTTGGTTTATCAACTAGGTATGAGTTTATTAGAAACCAATTCAGGGAAAATAAATGGTTTGAATATTTTATTTCAAGTCCATTATGGACACTCCTAAATCTTTAACTAGGTTGTTAAGTGATATCCCAAGCCCGTTTATGGATTAAAGGCAATTGTATTTTAGCACAAAGTCTCTTACTTCGTCCCTTCTGAATGGTCATATTTGAGTAAATATCTTTGGGAGTAAATCCTTGAGCCATATTTGACGGCTCGATAGGGTGTTGTGATCTATTAACAAACTGTTGTGTTTTTCCTTGAAAACTAAAGCTTTTGTTGATTGCTAAACATGGTATTTGTGATCTTATCAACACCCTCTAGTTATTAATTCTTACCTCTTTATTCTCTTATCAATAACTCTAGTCTTATTCAACTCCATTAGGTTCAATACGGAGTTGTGGGAATATATTGTTTTTGAGTTTTGGGTATTGTGAAATAAAATTCCAACTCATTGTGTGCACTCAGACGCATTTGTTTTAATCTTAGCCCCTTAAATAACTATGAATTTGATGTGCTCATGTGAATAGATTGTTTAATATTTAGAAGGCTAGGTTATATTGGCCATTACTATGGTTATTTTCCAAAAATATTGGTTGTTTCTACTAAATGGCATCATGTGATGAGTTTGAAAGGAAATCGACTTGCGACTAAAAATATCCTAAAATTTTGTGATTTGCATTGTAATCTAGTTCATCCTGAACCAGCCCTGATTATGTAGTAGTGCTCCTAAAATGCTTAAGTATTTGGAACCTTGTGGTCATTGAAGTGTTGAACTGTCTCTTTTAAGGGGGTACATATGTATCTTAACATTTGAGCTATTCTATTTGGGTGTAATTGATTTGAGAGACCCTTAAGCACTTGAAATGTGCTAATCCTAGTTAATTATTCCACTTAGTGTATGTAAAATTTGTGTTGTAGGTTTAATGCATATCAAACAACGTGAGTGAACTAATCATTAGACACTTGCGGATGGATTATGGAGGTCGACACAAATCGATCCCATAAGTCTTGATGATCATTTCATTGTGTTGTTAATATTATCTAAAATTGGTTTTATATTTTGAGTAATCGATTATGGGTCATTGAGTATGAATGTGAATTAGTGTTGACTAAATAACTAGTCTATTGGCTTTTGGGTTTGAATCAAACTAGGTGGGAGATTGTTTCCACTACATAATTAATTGATATCTTGTATAGGATTTAGATTGGTCTTATTGACCATACCTTGTGAATTTAGTTAGAGACTATAAGACTCAATTTAGAGTTGAAACCCATTATGCGTCATAATGTTTTAAGCCTTGACTGGTGTTATGATTTAGTCAAGATCCATGTAGGATCGTGTAGTATTCTAGTTCACCCTGAAGCTTGACTTGTTACTCATATTGAATTGTAATCCAATTCCCTTAGGGATTATGGTGATCTCTTGATATATCATATGTGTACCTTCAATTTCATTAGATTGTTCCAATGATGGAGTCGGTATGCTCTAAATCTTATTCAATGGGATGAGTTAAGAGATAATTTTAGTATTCCATTAGAGTCTTAGATTCACTGTGGAATAATGGATCATTTTCATTCCAACTTTATAAGAGACAATTTTTAGGAAAATGAATGACTCGGTTAGACTTAAAGGATTAATGTCCATCATGTTTATCTTGACTTCCCTCTGTATATGACAATAATTGTATTCATCCTCATAGGGACAATGAGATTCTTGTAGTGTTTGAGAGGTCTAAATATGTTTGATAACATCATTGTGTTGTTGATTCATGTTTTCTATTTCAATAAAGCTTGGATATGTTCTAATGAATTTTCTATTCATAATAACTTACATAGTCGGTGTAAGTGTTGACTATGTAGCATCTTTGCTAGTATTTTATCTTTGACACTTTGTTAAATTAGCATGATTTTATGATTGGTTCTCTTGCCTCTAATGTTTAACACTAGAATATCTTACTATTTAATTAAGTATTCTTGACTTTAATTGTTTAGTCCTAAATTTGACATAAAGTGATGTTGTGAATTCCAATGTTGGTCTTGTTGAGCAATGTTGTGAATTCTCTTGACTGTGGTAATGAAATTGGAATGGCTTGATGGTTTATTATTGATGGAATAAGTTATTTAAAATATATGGATGATACCTAAGTTATTGTCATATAATTATGGAGTTATAGGACTATAACTTATGGGTATTAACCTTCTTTTAGTTGACTATGACATTTATTGATTACCATTGTTGATAATGATACTTAGTTAGGTATGATTATTAATTTGTTGAGTAAATGATTTCAGGCATGCAAGTATGGGATTACATGACTGAAATCATGTTACTCAAGTAATTTTGTTTTATGAATAATGTTGATTCAATGTATATGACATACCTTAAATAATGAAAATTAATAGGGAAAACATAATTGTGATATAGTGTATGACTAAAATTGACATCTTTCATGGTTTCATTTATCTTGATTATTCTTAGCATGCTTAAGGAAGAATTGTTTACCTTCTAGGAACCTTAATATGATTTCATTAAAAATTAGAGTTATTTTTATGAAATTATTAAGTAGAGCATGTTGTTATGAAGAGTTAGCGCTTATCATGCTCAGTTCATGTGAACTAACTCATGCTAACAATTTTGCAGATGGACATCATGAAAGAAGGATGACGTATATAGTTTCATTTGTTCTTTTGATTGAAGAAAGTTAAATGGGATAACTGATTATGGTATTCCTAATTGAATTACTTCTGTTTGGAAATGAGAAAGGCCCTTGGCCATTTAATGTAATTGTTTTAAAGGAAAGATTATGATCATTCTTATAAACATGAGTTAGTACTTATTTCTAGAATGTAATAAAGTTTGATTTCCTTATTACAATATCTAGATTGAAAAGTGATTGATTGGAAAATGATGAACTTATAGTTTTGCATTTAATGAAGATAGGTAATTTGTATATAAGCTATTGTTCTAATAAGCATAAGTATAAATAAAAACATAATAGTGCTATATAACACATATGTGTGAATACTATTATGAAGGAAATGAAGTTATGAATGGGTTACTTGTATATGGATCTTATGTATTAATTAATGAAGTGTTATATACTTGATGGTTAGAACAAGTTACTAGTGGGTGACTACCTAAGTAATTTATGAATTAAATCAACATGCTAGGACTATATGTATTAAGTTCATCAAGTGATTGTGAATAGGATTCACTTACATGGTGAAAGGTATCTTGTAATAATATTGTCTATCTATATGGCCACTGATAAGTAAGTAGTTGGGATGAGCTTAAGAACTATAATGAGGTTATGTTAAGTGAATACATTCAGGATATAACTGATTATTAATTGAAGTGCTACTAATCCTTATCTAAAGTTGTTGAATTGTAATTATGGAAATGATATTATGTCCTTTATAAGGACCATATTGAAATGAATCATTATGAACTTATGCATAAGATTATATGTTCTTAAATGGAAAGGAAGGTAACACACTTATAGGGTTGATCTAATCTTTAAGTGATGAAACTTAATTACATACTTACAAACTAAGTGCTTATTATAGGTGACAATGAATGACCTAATAAAAGCATGTACAATTGAACACTTTTAATTAAGCTGAAAATAAAGAAAATTTGTGTGCTTTGAGAAGATGTTGACTAACATTAATAGTATGTGATACTTGATAAAGGTATGATTCATACCTACACATTTAGCTATGTATAAAGGCACCATCTCTATTAATGAGAAATATAGAGACTTGATATCAATGCTGCCCTATAGTGATATAGCTAAATTAGTGGCATAATATATAACTATGTTATTAAGAAACATAGGCTTAATTGATTAAGCTAAGACAATATTAAATCTGCAATTTTGAACATAAACAAAGATAGTTTCGATTTCCATTTATGGTTATCATTGGCATGAGATATAATAAGGTAATTAAGTGTTATTAGAGAATTAAATATCCTTGGATCAAACAGAGACATGACCTTAGGTATGACTCATTCGAGGAGGAATTGTCATGAGACCTAGGCTATCTGTCATGATTTAATAATTACCTTGAAAACAATAAGATACCATGTTCCAATACAGGACTCTTGGCGGGTTAACTCACTACATCCGCTACACAGTTGTATCCCTATAATGATAGTTGTCACCATTTGGATACCACTTCTGCTTAGTAGTTGTATGAGTTGCCTCATCAAGAAAATGGATTGTGGCAAGGTATTGCATTAAGTACAAACCTTGTTAGAGTTACAAAGATAGATTTAACCTCATGGATACACACCTTGATATCAACTTATGATGGCTATGGGAAGGGAAGTGGTCTAGTAATGAGGTGAATCATTACGGAGACACTTACTTTCCCATAGGCATCATATGATGACATAGAGGTATGTCTTCTTGCAGATAATCTAGAATTATACCTTGTACAAGACTTGTAGTTGTTAACAACATCAATGATTGTAGATCCATATAACTGAATAAGTGATTAAGGTGAGATGAAAAT
This sequence comes from Taxus wallichiana var. yunnanensis, assembly GCA_018340775.1. NCBI lineage: Eukaryota > Viridiplantae > Streptophyta > Pinopsida > Cupressales > Taxaceae > Taxus > Taxus wallichiana. The sequence goes on from CM031238.1 coordinate 748,479,448, forward strand.
TCCTAATGATGAGTGTGATGCCATCATGGAATTGAGCATGGCATACATGACTCGAAACTTTGCATAAAGTAGTGTAAGATGCTGATTACACTATCATGATTTCACTATGATCTAAGCTGTGAGATGCCTGTGGAATTATGGTGGAACCTAGGTAGACACTTAGGTATCTTCACTTAAATATCATATCTTGATAAAGGAAAACCAAAGGATACATTTGATGTATTGGCTCATACTGAGCGTTGAGGGAGAGAGTAGGTTCAATATTCCCTCATGCAGCTACACATGGTTTATGACAGTTATCAAAAATAGATTGCATTAAGGTTTATGTTGGATTTAAATATATGGGTATTTAAATCAACTACATAAAGTAAGATAATTAATTTTTTTCCTAGATATGAAGTGCCAAAATTGGATGTTACATGTTCAACCTTTTATAATTTTTTCTATATGCCCATATCACTGCAAAGACTTTATCATCCTAGTCTCTTCTTCTAACATTGTAAATATTTGTTAACGTGTGGCTCAAAATTTTGTTAAAGGCCTTAATAGTCCCATTAGCCTAAGGGTGGTAGGGTGTAGTTTTTGATGGGCCACCATGAACTCTACCAAAAAATTCAAATAGTCTTATTTAAGAAATGCGTACCCCTATCACTTGTTAAGCTCAATGGACATCCATAAATGCTAATTATATTCTCCCATAAGAACCTAGGTGTTGTAGAGCCATCCCTGCAATCCTTTGTAGGCATTACTTATGTCCACCTTGTAAGATAGTCCGTGTAAGTGATAATATAACACGAACTTGTCCTATGCACTGATGGGGAAATAGGGCCCACAAAGTTAATTTCCCATTTCTCAAACAACTATGCACTAGCAATAGGTCTTAATGGCATTTCATCTTGTCGTCTTGGTTTACCAAGGCACTGAAAATGATCACAGGTCTTGCAATACTCTATACAATCCTTATAGACCATTTCCCACAAAATGCGTGCCAACAGATCTTACACACCGTTGCATTCCCCACATAGTGGCCTCTCTGCAATTCCATGATGAGCCTCCTCTATGATTACAATGCGCTCATGCTCTAGTACGTATCGTTGAAAACCTCATCATGGCATAGATTATATAAGTGTCCACTAATTAACATATAGGGTGTGACACGTATAAACAATCATATTTCTCCAAGGTCTTCATTCCCTTTGGCACAAAACCCATTAGTAGGAAAACAAAAATGTCCTCTAAGTTAGAGGGCACATGTTATAACCAATAATTATGTATCCAACATCATATCCTCAATTTTCTATGCATCCTCACTTGAAGTAATCCTTGAAAAATGATCGGTCCCAAATTAATTTTCCCTAGTTTCACCACAACCGTAAACTCAAACTCCTAAAATAATAGTATCCAATGACATATGCACCCTTACAAAATGGGCTTATTTACTAAGTACTTTAATGCCATGTGGTCCGTGTAGAAAATAAAAGGAGTTGCTAGCAAATACTATCTAAATTAGTGTAGCGAGTAGATCATTGACAATGCCTCATGCTTCATGGTAGTATAATTCTATTATCTTTTGTGGTCAACTTCCTACTATGAAAAACAAGGGATGGTCAACAATCACCTCTCTAGGTTGTGTTGAGACCATTCTAATTTCCATACTAGATGCATCAACATGCATGTGAAATGGCCTATCCCAAGAGGGAAAGAAAAAATGGGCGTGGTGGTAAGCTTATCCTTCGACATGTCAAATGTCACCTACTGTGCCTCTCCCCAATAAAAATTACTTTTATGTTTCAACAACTCTTCCAGGGGCACGAAAATCTGGGCATATCCCTTGATGAATTTCCTATAGTACCCTGTATGCCCTAGGAACCCATGCACATTGCTTTGATGGGGAGGATCCTCCAATCCTACTATAATAATAACTTTTGCGGGTCTACTAGTAAGCCTTCTTTACAAATAATGTGTCCCAACAATGTGCCAAAAGGAGTGGAAAAAACACATTTCTTAATATTCAGGGAGATGCTTAACTTCCTGCATCTCTCAAACATCAACTATAGATTGTCACAATGATCTTTGACTAACCCATACACCGTCCAATCATCTAGGTAAACTTGTAGAAATTTATGGATGAAGTCTTGAAAGGCTTGCACAACAATGTGCGAAAACACAACATGCACGTTCTTTAATCGTAATTCTCACCTTCTCCATTAAGGTGATAACCTGAGAATCCATCTGTAAAAGAATAGATCTCTTTCCTAGCTACACCTTCCAGAATCTCTTTAGTAAATGGGGTTGGGAAAGGATCTATGACACATGCAACATTGAGATCCCTATAGTCTACACATATCCTTATTCTTCCATCCTTTTTTATACTAATGACCATGGGGCTTACCCACTCGATTCCTCAATAGCCTCAATAATTCCAGACTCTATCATCTTGTCAATTTCCTCCTTAACCTTTATGTGCAAATTCGGGTTCATTCTATAGGGCTGTTTCCTGATGGGGCACACACCTTCTTTAAACTTGATCTGCATTTCTCCTAATGAAGGATGAACCCATTTTAACTCATGGTACCTATACGTACCCAAAATTGTAGGAATCTTTGCCGCATTTGCTTCAGAACATAATTACACATTCCCTAATGATGATACAAGTCTCCTTGTAAGGTGTTCGAGATCTGAAAAATCTCTCCAAGTATGCGTTAACATCCCACATGCCTCGCTTAGCCCCTACGTGCTTTGTTTTCTCTTCTCCCCTCCTTTTCTTTGCGTTTTGGTCTTCAAAGGATGAAACCGTTGCCTGCCCGGGTGACGCTCTCGTTAATGCTGCCCAGCAGAGCGGCGGTCCTGTAACCACCACCTTGCTCAGGGCGGTGGTCCTTCACACATTTTCTAGAATGTTCTTTTTAATGTGACTCATGTAAATTTTAATGTTTACCAGCTTTTTCACCGCCTTTTCTTGTATTTATGATTCTGGTTCCCTAGAATAGTGTTTTTACATTGTTTATGGTTAAAGAGTTCAATTTGGTTTTCACCTTTGGGTAAATGGGAATTCTATAAATAGCTGGCTTGTGCTCAAGAAAATGGCCCCTCAAATTTGCCTCTCATTTTCTCATTTCATAGCTTAGTATTTCAGTTTTGCTTAGGAATTCATAGTTTTATTTGTTGCATGCATAGTTAGTGTTGTTTTGCTGTTAGGAAGCCACATAATCTTCTTGTGCTAATATTGTCACTATTTCAAACAATCAGTTGGAGTAGGATAGTTTAATTTTTAGTAGGAAGCCATTAAAGTTACAGGTTTCAATCGTGAAATATAATAGTTTTAGGTTCTAGATGTTTTATGTTATATGACTCGTAATAAATCCTGCTAGGAATTACATAAGCCAAGCTCTGTTCTCTTGTGCTATCCCTCTCCTACTCGCATTGTATTCAGTCTGCATCCTAAGCTGCCATTGTTCCAATATCTACTTCTGTTGATGCTAGCATTACATGCTTTTCTGGATCCACGTGAGCATGAAGGAACAAGGAGATCACACTGAGGGGACAAAGCCACACACAACCGGATTCGGCATTGTTCTCAGTAAAATCCAAGTTCAAGCTTTCAAAGTTTTAGTTAAAATATATCAAATAGAATAGCGAATCATTTAATTTTAGTTAATCTCACTTTCGATATTGCCGGGAAGGCATGGGGATTGATAGTTTTTGAGAAACTACGATTTACTCCTCACTTCTGAGTTAGGATCAAGAGTCTTTCAAATAGATTAGATCAGTTATCTGGTTATTTAGAATAGATTCACAACTGCACAGGCAAGTAGCTATACTCGGCTGCTTTGTTTGTTTTAATTTCATTATTAGTTTAGTTGTCAATTTCTAGATATCTTAAATAGTTGCTCTTTCAAGTTCGTTCAAATAGTTTATCAAAAATACAAAATAGAGGAATATACATAGATATATCTTGCGTAGTTAGTTTATTCTGTCATTAGTTAGATTTATATCATTTCCTTTTACATGACAATCACGGGACCTAGGGAGCCCAGAGAATACGTGTTCGAGCCAATAGTGCCTCAACCCAATCTCGTTACGGAAATAACTGATATAGATCAAAATCTTAGAATCCAAGTCTTCCGAACAACAACAGACTTACAATAGATCAGCTCATAGTTAAGAGGGTTAAACATAGAAGATGACCAAGCACACACGTTTTGGTCAAACCAGCCAAACTACATATTACCCTAGATAAATATCCACATGACTGTAGAAGGGATTGAAAGAGAGTAAACATTCGGTTGTGACCCTTTGTCCCATAGCTTGAGATGCACGCCGATACATTTTCACCGACATAGACACTAGCTTAAGAATTGGGTCGCGCAGAATACACTCGTAAGGTACTCGAGAAGATTGCACAACTTTCTATTCTAAATATAGAGGCCGAAAAGGCATACGACTACTGGATATTAGGGATTAGGAATTGATTCCACGTATGACCATAGCAGGTCCACAACAACCACAAATCTACGGTTGTGATCCAAAAATCCCACAACCCAACGAGTCCACAGGTCAATCAGACGTAGATGCTGGCTTACGCACATTAGTATTTAGATCCACTCCACTTCCACCAACCATTATCACACAGTTATCCTTGTTAGATATAGTAGCTAACGAAGCTAAGGATTTCTGACTAGACCGGAGAATCGACCATAGAATCCACTGTACCCATCATCCATCTTATGACCCTATCTGGAGATATACACGAAACAATCCCAGGTCATTTTCCCCGTATCCCACAACCTATAGATCGGATCACGCCAGAGCTTGATATTGATTGGAGCCTTCGAGTAGTCATCCTCACCGACCGATCTATCATGCCGGTTCAGGTTAGGAGGGCCTTCTTTGCCTTAGATTCGTAGATTCCATTAGTGCACGTCGAAGACATAAGATTACCTAACTAGCTTGTCTACATCCCACGTATAGTCCATCCCCACCGGCTGTCTCGGCACGACCTCGGTAGGTCGGCAAGAAGAGTTACTTGTAGATTCCCATGCTCACTTGTCACTTTTCCATCGTACAAAATTGGTGAACCCGACATGAACTTCCTACCTTTCGATTCTGAGCCACATTTCTACTTGTTCTTCCAAATTAGTACTTTTCTTCTTTCCACCACATTAGCTTTCACATCAGCCTTCACTAAAAAAATTGGTGAACCCGACGTGAAAGACACAGCTTCTTTTATTTTATTTCTTCTTCCATATACCTTCACTCCTTCCCATTATTTTGTGGGTATTCATATACCCCGAATATGTCGAGGATTCGATGCATATGGCAGACCTCTCCTAGGTCTTGAGATGTACTACGATCAATCTGAATATACAACCATCACCCTCGCTCTCAGCATGGGGTGACAACTATTCAACTAACCAATTGTCAACACAAACTCCGCCCCCAAGGGCTAGATATAGTTCTTCTTTCACAATAGAGGAGTTGGATCAGCTCACTCAAACGCAACACCCAGAGCCTTCAGGCTCGAACAACATGACGTTTACGGGAGAATCTGGTTCATCTCCTTAGGTATTGCTTAGACCGCAAATTAGTAGACAATCAGATCCATATCTATTTTTAGATGATGAACATTCAATACGTTATACCAGAATGAACAACGTTCTCGGAATATGTACCCACCTATAGGAAGTCTACAAACACAACCCGAGGTCTCTTTTCAAGAAAACACCTCCATGCCACTACCTATAAGAAATTCCCTTGGTGAAACTTGGCAGGGAAATGATTAGTTCATAGCAGGGTACCACATGCCTATACAACCTCGGGGTATATGAAAAATTCCACTAAGGCAAAATACGTGACTTCGCCAAATGAAGTCATCTCAACTTTAGTAGAAAAGGTTAGAGGGTTAGAGCTTGCTCAAACAAGTCAAAATTATCAATTCATGTAGGTAAGAAATTCCAATCCTCTACATCGTCCCAGGCCAAGTCGACCTCCTCAAAAGAATAGGCACGTTGGGCATGCCTCCTCGGTATTCACAAAAACCCCAACTAGAACTACATTTCCTAACACCATTCCAAAGTGGAAAATATGACACCTCCCAATCTAGTACAAAATAATCCATTCCTAGGCAACACTCCTCCATATTTAAACATGTATTCCAAATCACCACAAGGAGATATGTTCTCTTCTCCCGGCATGTTCACTCAACCACAGGGATTGCCTTATGCCCCTGCAAATGCATATGCCATGCCATATCAACAAACCATCCCACCTCCACCTCCTCAGCACGCCATCGATGGTCAAAACCTATGCGATAGGGACTTATTCAAAATATTTGAAAGAGCCCTTAGACTTCACTATATGAAGCATCATGCTTCCAAGACCTCTTCCCGATTTGCCCAAATACAAAGGGGAAGGAGACCCGAATGCACATATCAAGGCCTACGCCACAACTATTCAAGAACTTCTCCCTTAGGATGGGGTTGTTGCTAAAATATTTCCCAAAACACTAGAGGGTATTGCCTCGATTGGTATTGTATATAGACTACCTGAAGCTTCCATACATTCGTTTAAACAACTCGTTTCAGAGTTCATCAAGGTGTTTGACATGAACAAACTGTTGAGAACAGGAATCAGGGAGTTCTTGCACATTAAACAAGAACACAATGAATATGTTGCTCACTTCATCCAAAGATGGCGTACAGTCCTTTATTCTTCAGAAAGTGCTCCAAATATGGACCAAATGGAACTATGCGATTTATTCCTTCATTCTCTCAGCAGAGAGGTAAAGGAAGAAGTCTAGAAGTTCCCACTAAGGACTTACGATGAAGTACTTGAGAGTGCTCTCTCGAATAGATCAAGCAACAATAGATAGCGGTCGCAAGACGTATGGAACAAATGGGAGGCTAATCACCCCCAGCTAGAATACTACGACTTATCCTACTACCGCAAACATCAATCAAGGACCTAAAATCCTTAACAAAAATCATGGTGTAACAATAGATGGGGTAACTAACCAAGCTAAAAAGGTAAATGTTGTAAATACTCCACCACTGATTAACAATCAACGGAACAACAATTTTACCCCAACAATCAATGCAGTGGATTTTAATCACCCATAATAAAGAACAATGGCAGGTCCAGACACACGGTCCAAGTCAAAATTCAACTGGATATCAAAACCAAAACCAAAACCAAAGACAACAAACAAAAATCCTAATGGTCAATAATTTAATCAGAGTTTTGGACCACAATATGCGCCAAACCAACAACCTAGGAATTACAACCCTAACTTGTATTGTGGTTTCCATAAAATTCAAGGCCACGACACTATGACTTGCCATGATTACAATAAGTTCATGCAACATTTTCCGGAGGAACAAAGAAAACTTTTCATAGATATGTTCTTGGCAGATCCCGCAACACTCACGCACCAAATACTTTCACGGGAGCAATCTCCCTCAAATTGCTCCCCTCAAAATCTTTAACAATCCACTCCCAAATCACAATAACAACAAATTAAATCCAAATGGGATGAACACGAGCGTAATGACAGAAACAATGATCATGAAGCCTTGACTTCACTAAATCCACCGTCACCGTAATTAGGAAATCAACTACAACCCAAGATAGTCGGTTTGGTGGAGTTAGACACCGAGCTACCCATGGAAGTCAAATAAGGACACGAGAGTATTCCTCTCACCAAGTCCAAGTTACCCGCTAGAGATAGATAACATTCAACAACCATTAGTAAAATCCATAAGTGCCTATGATTTAATTAATGACCTAACAAAAACCTTCTCTCACATCTCCTTTTTGGATTTATTGAAGAAATATCCTACCCATAGGGCTGCTCTTTTAGAAGCATTAGGTTTAGGTCATTTAATTAACATCACTCCACCTCTCGAAACACAGGTAAACCATATAGACTTTGATATCCACCCTCTCGGGGAAGCTGGATAGGGATACCGAGTTTATATTTGAAATAAACAAAATGCCAATAGATGCTGAGATTACACGTAGAGGTGATCCAACCTTACATTTGCAAGTGTGGGTTTATAACAATTATGTTAAACACGCAATGGTTGACAATGGGGCAGCAGTTAACATAGTCCCCTTCTCTTTCCTTCAAAAGCTAGGGTATGGAGAGAAAAATTGTTCCACGACTCATAATACGCTAAGAGGCTATGATAGACTTAAGGACACTTCGATTGGAACTATAATACTACCACACCTTAGGACCTAAAACAATCCTCACTGAGTTTTATATTATAGATCGGGAAACCAACTATAATATGATCCTTGGTCGACCGTGGATACATCGTATGAAGGAAATCCCTTCTACATTATTCCAAGAAGTAAGATTCTTGCACTTAGGAAAGGTATTCATAGCAAAAGGTGATCTAAAACCATTCGATATACACCTAGCAGACCTGAAGAAAAGACTAGGTGTTCACTCTAAGTTTGAACTCCCAACAAACCAACTTAACAAGCCAACCGACTCGAAATCGAAAGGAAAGTTGGTACCTACAACGGAGTTAGAAGTTATGAACCTAATTAAGAATATCCCAGCCCTCAAGGAAGAGGCTAATACTGTAGAAATAGTATCATTAGGAACTACAGAAATTTTTTTGAATTGCTAGAACAGGATCTACCAATTTTCTTGCCATTTGATTCTATAGGCATGGGATATACCCTAGGAGTTGGTTCTCTGCCAGCAGAAGAAATCTGCATGGTAGAAGTAACAAGAAGAAGAAAAATAGACGGAATAAATGTCCCAACATCCATCTTCCCAATTAAATATTGGACTCTTCATTTTGATGGAGCTAGATGTCGTTATGGGGTTGGGGCAGGTGTGATCTTTACTTCACCCGAAGGAAAAATCCTACCATTCACCTTTAAACTAAATTTTGAATGTACAAACAACGACACTGAGTATGAAGCCCTCCTCCTTGGCCTCATCCTAGCTAAAAGGCTCGGTGTTAATGACATCAGGGTGTTAGGAGACTCTCAATTAATAGCAAACCAAGTCTTTGAGGTGTATGAGACCAGAGTTGAACACTTACAACTCTACAAAAAACATAGCATTAGATTTGAGCAAAGAGTTTGACTTCATATCAATTGAAGCAATCCCTCAAGAACAAAATCTTCTCACAGATTTGATAGCAACCTCAGCTTCACATTTCACTCCAAGCAGTGAGTTGGAGGATACCTGTTTCATGGTATCCCTTCGCACTGAACCATTAGTAAAGAAAATGTCAAACCCTCTTTTAACAAACATAGCTGAGAACAAATCTACTATCTTAGATCATGTTGATAGTGATAGAGCCACTCTTGATTACTTAAACACCTATGCAATGTTACATCTCACCCATCACGTGGTAGATTTGTCTTTAATCCCACATTCGTCTTCTTACTTCGGAAATCCCATGATAGAGCTTCCCCCGTAAAAGGAACTCGACATATACGTGGTAGAGAATGGAGAAGATCTGGAACTACCTCCAGCCCCGCCTGAGTTTGAAGAAGGTAATGCTTCTTTAATCAAAGAAACAATTGATATTAACATTAGAATGGAGGAAGAACCGAAGATCTTGAAACTAGGATCTTCGTTAACTCCAGAAGAAATAGAAATACACACTCGAATCCTCAAAGAACATCAAAAGGCTTTTGCATTTAATTATAAAGAAATGACAGGGGTTGCACCACATATCGCGCTACATAATCTTGTCACCAAATTAGATGCAAAGCCAATTAAACAAAAATCGAGGCCAATGAAACCCAAGGTAGCTCTCATGGTGAAGGAAGAAGTAATGAAACTCCTCCAAGTAGGATTCATCAAGCCAGTGGATTATTCTCAGTGGGTATCTAATATCATTCCCGTTCTAAAAAAAAATGGGAAGATACACATTTGTATAGATTTCTGAGACATTAACAAGGTGTTCCCTAAGGACAACTTCCCATTACCATCCATAGACGTCATCGTTGACGCAACAACTGGATTTGAGCTTTTGTCTCTCATGGATGGATTCTCGAGATACAATCAAATCAGAATATCCGAACAAGACCAAGCTAAAACCACGTTTATAACTCCTTGGGGAACCTATTGCTATGCTGTTATGCCATTCGGTCTCAAGAATGCTGGTGATACATACTAATGGGAAATGACGTATATATTTCATGATCTTATACACAAAATCATGGAATCCTATGTAGATGACTTGTTAGCTAAAGTCGTGAAGCGCCGTGATCACCCGGAAGTGCTCCGTATCATTCTTTCATGTTTGATAGAATACGGAGTCACACTAAACCCAAAAAATGTGTATTTGGTGTGACAGGAGGGAAGCTCCTAGGTTACATTATATCGTCATGAGGGATTGATGTAGACCCAACCAAAATTTGGGTTGTTCTTGAAATGATCCCACCGTTGGATGAATCTAGAATCAGGTCATTTCTTGGGAAACTCGGTGCAATCCAAAGATTCATCCCAGATTTAAGCTTTGCCATTCATCCAATCAACAATCTACTCAAGAAAGAGTATAGTTTGATTAGACCGAAGACTGCAATGAGGCTTTCGAAGTAGTTAAGCGTTTCTTGTTGTCACCACCTATGCTAATGCCTCCTAAGCCAGACCGCCCTTTAATCTTATATTCATGAGCTACCAATGTCTCACTAGCCTACATGCTAGCCCAAGAAGATGATGACAAATGAGAATGTGTGATCTATTTTATTAGCCAAACATTACTCGATTATGAGACACATTATACGCAAGTAGAATGAGAATGCCTTGCCATAGTATTCACAACCAAATGCTTAAGACATTACATGCTAAACCAAGAAACAAGGGTTATTATAAAAACAGAGACCATTTACAAACTTTCCTCACGCAAGGGTCCTTGTCTAAAAAGGCTGGACGCTTTATAACCTTAATGGGTGAATTCAAATTAACTTTTGTAAACCAGAAGTCCATTAAGGGACAAATCATTGTGGATTGGTTAGCTGATAACCCATTAGATGGAGGTGATCTAGTAGATCTAGACTTTCCCGATGAATGCATATATTACGTCGAAACTAGACCTCCCATCTCTGAATGTCCTTGGTATACTGATATTATTAATTATATCATGGGCCATGCATATCCAGAAGATGCTACACTACAACAAAGAAGGCGATTACGCATTATCGTAGCTAAATACATTATTATAGAACAAGTTCTCTATCATAAGGCTTTCGATGGAATGCTTCTAAGGTGTGTTGACATAGAAGAATCCAAGAAGATTCTCCATGAATCTCATAGTGGAATATGTGGAGGCCACTTTGGTGGTCATGCCACCGCTCACAAAATACATCGATGGGCTATTTCTGGCCCACTCTAGAACACGACGCAGTAGAGTTTGTACACAAGTGTCATAAATGCCAAGAATTTTCCCATGAGATTCACATGCCGACACAAGCTCTACAACCAATCATAACTCCATGGAATTTTTCTACATGGGGCCTAGATTTGATAGGGAAATTCTCTCCCTCGCTCTGACGATGGCCATAACTTCATAATCACAAACCACTTTGAGTATTTTACCAAATTGGTAGAGGCTATGCCTCTTACCACCGTGCCAGTGCCATGATCGCCAACTTCATTTTAAACTAGATCATTTACGTAGATACAAGTGTCCCACAAATCATTATCTCGATAATGGTACTTTCTTTAAGAATGACAAGGTCCATGAGCTATGCAAAAAATTTAAAATAAATAATCATACTGACCTCTCTCAGATTACCCTCAAGCCAACGGATAGGTGAAGCAATAAATAATACATTAAAATCTATTCTCCTTAAAACAAAGTAAAAGAAAACAAACGAGATTGGCATTTAAATTTATACCCAACCTTGTGGGCCCACCTAACCTCAATAAGAACACCAACAGAGCAACTCCTTTCTCATTGGTATTCGGAGCGACAGCCTCCCACTTGAGGTTGAGATACCCAGTCTCCGCATCTCACTACAAGGGATTCTAGATGAAGAAGCTTATAGAGAAGCACGTCTCTCCCAACTAGAAATCCTAGATGAGGCCAGGTTAGATGCTGAGCAACAACATAGAGTCTATGCTGACTAGATGTGCCGGTAGTATAATAAAAAGGTCTACGAATGAGATATATATGAAGGAGATCTAGTTCTAAGACTAGACAGCTGGATTGACAAAAAGATCGGTGAAGGAAGGAAATTCCAGCCTAAATGGTTGGGCCCATACCGAGTCACGAAAGACTATGGAAATGGTGCATATCTCTTATGTACACTAGAAGGCAAGGAATTCAACGAAACAGTCAATTCATTACATCTTAAATGATTCTATGGATAAGAAACCCGCACTATTTGTATAATTTTATCTACATCGCATCTTCATGTAGTTAGGTTCATTTTGTCCACTTGTTTTGTACAATTTTGTGATCAAGGAACTTATTATCAAAGTAATTCATTACAAAATTCTGATGGTATTGGCATAATCATGAAAATCACACTTCTTCACTTTCATAATCACATCACCTATTTCTGAATCATTTCATCAAATAAAGCTAGATATGACAAAGTCTTAATGGTAACCATACCAAGGTCTGCATGCTTGTTCTCACTTTTGGTTTCTTCCTAGGATAGGTGTCTTGCCTATGGTTTATTCTAGAAGCTTCATCGTGTCACATCTATCCCGTATGCATATCTCTTTGGAAATAAGAACATACTGACATTTTTCTCAAATATATAAATCAAATGTAGATCAAACAATTTTTTTATTTTTACACATTTCCTTGCCCTACCAACCTTTGGTGATGAGCTTGCATCTCTTACTAGTGATGTAGGGTTGGGAAAGGATGGGAATGCCCTTACTCACCTATACCTTGTCCATGGTGATAAGCCCACGCTTCTTACTAGTAGCATGGGGCAAGGTGTAGGGGTCCTCTTGACAAATAAACATTGAAGGTCATAAGCAAACAATTCAAATAAACCTTTGAAATCTTGAGTCAAAAACAAATGAATCAGATGTCCAAAATTCCAAGAGAGCTCAAAACCCCAAAAACCAGATTTTGTCTACCATGTGGCCATCTACGGATCTAAGTCTAGATAAACCGCAAAGCAAGTAACATTCTAAACTATGGAGTCACTCAAGTAGAGTAGGTTTGTAGCATCCTAATTTGGTTCCACCAAATCTTTTCTATCTCTCATTACTACCATTCAACAAATTTCATAGCTTGTGCCCTTTCTAGCTCTCGGTGATGAGCCCTCGCATCTTACTAGTTGCATGGAGTTAAGAGTGGGACAAGTTCATCTGCTTATCATACCAGCTTTATCATATCATTTTGTCACAACAAATATGAAGTACCGAAAAATTGCTTATAGAAGCTAAAGTTCAAGATCACATTGTGTCTACATTATCATATATAAGCATCATGAAATACAAAAGAAAAAAAGTATTTGTATCATTTGTCCTCCATTGCATACATTCTGAAAAGCATATAAAAACAACATTATAGTTTACATACGTGGAAACAAATCACAAAATCCTAAATACCAAGAGTCTGATCCAAAAGAATATCTATATATATATATATAAAATTTTCTGTCAATGTCAACATGCTCTAGGCATGGTCAAAACGCTCAAAGAGCCCCGAAAAATACAAAATACATCATAAAAAATCTAAGAGAGCCATGCGGCCTCTCAACCCCTATGAGATCCCTCTGAAGGTGCACGCCCATGTCTAGGACTCTATGCTATCTTTGGTGCTCACGAGTGCACGGAGGGGGCTCACGATCTCGAGGAGCAGTTGGGGCCTCGTGATGAGAGTGACTCCTCATCAAGCACTTTGTCAGTCTTATATCCCGCCAACTCGATATGGAGGGTAGTCACCATCCTGGCCACATGTCGAGATAGGGAAAAAATTTGGTATGCCTACCCAGGCCGAAGGCTCCCCTGCATCCACGGATAGCTCCGCATGAGTCCTCTCCATGGGGATCATTAGGGTATCAGTGCATGCACCTAGCGAATCGGTCTCACCACTCATCGATCTCTCTGAAGTAAAGGAGAAAACAAATTAGAAATACTCAAAAGATAGAAACAAAAGTAAACAAAAGGAGAGATAGAAACTAAGACAATCATAGCTAAAAACAAACATTAAAGAGAAGGATGATAACTCACTCAGATCTCCGGGCCTCCAAGATGGATCTCTAGGGTCAGCACCTACCATAGATGCCACCACTGATTGATGCGCTCCTCCTCTATGCCCTCGGCGCCACATAACATCCTACTATAGACTCATCCTCTCCGCCAAAACCCTGAGAAAGTGGCTCCTTTGAAGCTAGGGTCACCCTCTCTGCAATCTGCTCCACCCTCTTCGCACTCGGTCCACCCTCTTCACCTGTAAGATATCCTGAGTGTCATGCCACTCAGGATCATTATCCTCCTCTCCACCCAACTCACTGACCTCAGCCTTGGTCTCCTCCTCCATCTCTCCCCTGTGAACTCCTCAGACTGAGAGTCTATATTAATGGGGTCGTCACTACTGGGGCAGGACTGGCGGCAATATGAAGTAAGGGTGCTTGGGGAGCATCGACTCTCCCTCAAGCACGTACCACTCACCTAGCTATAATATGAATGCCAAGAGTAACAACTATCCAACCCCAACCTCTAAGACCTCCTCTAGCCTCCCAGACCGATCTAAACACTGGCACCACTGGGGGAAGGATATCGATGCAAGGAAGGCCAAACTGCTGAGGCACTCGACCAAAGGGGTGTGTCTCCACCTTCCCCATCTTGTCCACAAGTTGTCTTGTGGTAGAGCAAGAGATCAAAGTAAGGGCCTCCTCGCCCCATAACCCTGCCATGGCCTGATAGGGTGTGGCCTCCATATCATCAGTAGTCAAGGAGGTGACTGGCTGGTGGGGTGCTCTAAGCACCAACATATCTATCCATTTGGCTACCCTCATGGCTCCAGGGATCTGCCACCTCTACACCTCTCCCATAAGGGATGAAACACTCGTAGACCCAACTCATAACCAGGGTCGGATGGCTCAATGACTGCCCCTATAAATGAACCACCCAGTACAAATCATGATAAGTGGTCCCAAGAATGTCGGCTCCTAGGCGTAAATCCGGCCATGTCCCTCAATTGTAACAATGGGGACCAACAATAAAGTAAAGTGTCTCCTCCCTTGTCCCCAATCAATCTCGAGGCAAGGATCCCCATAATGGCCTGACGAATCAAGGGGATAGGTAGGCTAGGAATAGAATGGACCCTCACCCCCTTCTTCGAACCAGTGGAGATAACTGCGTCTCCCATGTATGAAGCCCACTGTGCTATTTGAGCTCATGAACCTGCTGTCTCAAGGGTGATCCGTCTCTTGATGATTAGGACCCCAAGATACGGTAGACATCCTCCAAGGTGATAGTCCACTCACCCCTGACTCCTGGGAATCGGAAAGTGTTCCGATCAACATCCCAATATGAAAACAAGTCACAAAGTATGTGACTAGAAGGTGCAACATGTGGGACTCGTGATATACGCAATATACCGGCCCTCGAAAGAGTGTCCTTCTCATCCTGAGAAAGTGCATCCAATACTGTTGGAAGCCAATCACACACTCTCTCTCGAATCCATCTGATATACTCCTCCTTTGCCTGCATACACCCAAAAACATACAAAAAGGAGTAAGTTAGTATTCAAAATGACATCAGAAAAATCATTAAGATATATGAAGAATGCAAAAACATAAAAACAATTTCAAACAAGTATTCTTTTAGCATTCTCAGAAGAACTACCACCACTGGCGGGGTGGCGGCACTCGGTCTTCGCCACCCTACTCAGTGATAACGGTCATGTCCGCGGTCGAATTTCCATGCGGGTCACATGCCCTAAATGATGCCTAAAAACACCAAAAAGACCATTTTGACTAAAACGAAGCCTACCCATTAGGTGCCCCCCCTAAATGACCCTTTTAAAACTAACATTTTCAAAAATAATCCCCTCATAACAAATATTTCATCATTTTAACATTTTGGGGATAAAAACGTTAAATCGAGAATAACTAACTTGCGATCTTGCGGGTCGGTGATCCGCTCGTGGAGGCATGATCACAATCTCGTCCTCAACATTTTGACTATACTCTCACCAAAAACCATCACCATGGGTCCCAGAGCTCAAAATCAATCAAATCGACACGCGTAAATGAATAGGAAAATGGGCCCACTTTTATATATATAGCATCTTGACTTGTTTTGAATGCCCCTTTTCGTAGGTTTGGAGCACCGACGAAGGTAAGTTCTTGTCCCCGCACAAATGGTACGTCCTCATTTCATATTATTTTAGTATTTATTTTTCGATCTATTTTATCTATCTACACTTGAGTCCTCTTTTCATTTTGTAGGTAGTGGGAATCTTGGAGGGCGTCATTTCGACACACGAGCGTATCAGGTATAAATTTTAACTTCCCATTTACGATCGCCATACTCGGACACACCGTTCTACGCCTCTTCATGGCTAAAACGCTTCTCCGAGGGGCAATATGTACATACCCAAAATTGTAGGGTACTTGCATCGCTAAAACATAATTACATGTACCCCAATGATGATACAGTCTCCTCAGAAGGTGTTCGGGATCCGAAAATCTCTCCAAGTATGTGTTAGCATCCCGCATGCCTCGCTTAGCCCCTACATGCTTTATTTTCTCTTCTCCCCTCCTTTTCTTTGTGTTTTGGTCTTCGATGAAACCACCGCCCCAGCCTGGGGCAACGGTCCTTCACGCATTTTCCAAAATGTTCTTTTTAAAGTGAATCACGTAAATTTCAATGTTTACTAGATTTTTCACCGCCTTTTCTTGCATTTATGATTATGGTTCCTCGAATAGTGTCTTTGCATTGTTTATGGTTAAAGAGTTCAATTTGGTTTTCACCTTTGGGTAAATGGGATTCTATAAATAGTGGCTTGTGCTCAAGCAAATGGCCCCTCAAATTTTCCTCCCATTTTCTCATTTCATAGCTTAGTCTTTCAATTTTATTTAGGAATTCATATTTTTATTTGTCGCATACATGGTTAGTGTTGTTTCTTTGTTTTTGGAAGCCACATAATCTTCTCTTGTGCACATCATCAAGCTTCATACAATCGGTTGGAGTAGGATAGTTTAATTTTTAGGAAGCCATTAAAGTTGTAGGTTTCACTCATCAAATATAATAGTTTCGTGTTCGGATGTTTTATTTTGTATGAATCGCAATAAATTCCACTAGGAATTGCATAAGCCAAGCTCTGTTCTCTTGCGCTATCCCTCTCCTACTCACATTGTATTCAATCTACATCCTAAGCTACCATTGTTCCAATATCTACTTTTGTTGATGCTAGCATTACACACTTTTCTAGATCCATGTGAGCACGAAGGAACGAGGAGATCACACTAAGTAGACAAAGCCACACACAACCTGGATTCGCCACGTTCAGTAAAATCCAGGTTCAAGCTTTCAAAGTTTTAGTTAAAATATATCAAATAGAATAGTGAATCATTTCATTTTAGTTAATCTCACTTTCGATATTGCGGGAAGTCAGTGGGGATTGATAGTTTCGAGAAACTACAATTTACTCCTCACTTCGAGATAGGATCGAGAGTCTTTCAAATAGATTAGATCAGTTATTTGGTTATTTAGAATAGATTCACAACTGCACAAGAAAGTAGCTATACTCGGCTACTTTGTTTGTTTTAATTTTGTTATTAGTTTAGTTGTCAATTTATAGATATCTTAAATAGTTTCTCTTTCAAGTTTGTTCAAAATAGTTTATCAAAAATATAAAATAGAGGAATATACATAGATATATCTTGCGTAGTTAGTTTATTCTGTCATTAGTTAGAATTATATCATTTCCTTTTGCATGACAATCATGGGACCTAGGGAGCCCAGAGAATACGTGTTCGAGCCAATAGTGCCTCAGCCCAATATTGTTACAGAAATAACTGATATAGATCAAAATCTTAGAATCCAAGTCTTCCGAACAACAAAGCATACTTACAACAAGATCAGCTCATAGTTAAGAGGGTTAAACATAGAAGATGCACACACGTTTTGGTCAAACTAGCCAAACTACATATTACCCTAGATAAATATCCACATGACTGTAGAAGGGCTTGAAAGAGAGTAAACATTCGATTGTGACCCTTTGGTCCCATAGCCGACGTCGAGACATTTTCATCGACGTTGCGTTAATACCACTGTAAGGTACTCGAGAAGATTGCACAACTTGCCATTCTAAATATAAAGGCCTCGAAAGGCATATGACTACTAGATATTAGGAATTAGGAATTGATTCCACATATGACCATAGCAGGTCCACAACAACCATGAATCTATGGTTGTGATCCACAAATTCCACAACCCAACGAGTCCACAGGTCAATCAGACGTAGATGCGATCTTACGCACATTAGTATTTAGATCCACTCCACTTCCACCAACCATTATCACACAGTTATCCTTGTTAGACATAACAGCTAACAAAGCTAAGGATTTTTGGACTAGACCAGAGAATCAACCATAGAATCCACTGTACCCATCATCCATCTTATGACCCTGTTTGGAGATATACACGAAACAATCCCAAGTCATTTTCCTCATATCCCACAACCTATAGATTGGATCACGCCAGAGCTCGATATTGATTGGAGCCTTCGAGTAGTCATCCTCACCGATTGATCTATCACGCTAGTTCAGGTTAGGAGGGCCTTCTTTACCTTAGATTCACAGATTCCATTAGTGTGTGTTGAAGACATAAGATTGCCTAACTAGCTTGTCTACATCCCACGTATAGTCCATCCCCACCGGCTATCTCGGCATGACCTCGGGAGGTCGGGTGCGAGGAAGAGTTACTTGTAGATTCCCATGCTCGCTTGTCACTTTTCCATCATACAAGTACCCACATGGAAACATGTTTTGGAAATTACACAGAGTTCAACCACTTTCAAAACCTCCTAGTCTGTCCAGTAGTCTCCAATAACAACTTCCTTAGGCTTTGCTTTGGTACCAATGTTAACCTTCTTTGTTTTCAAGGGTTCATGGTAGGCACGCACTTTCTCATCTCGCCTTATATATAGGATCTCATGAGTTCCTTCCCAGCTCAACTTAGAAATTCTCCATCTCCTTGCCATCCACTAGGTACACCAACTTACCCTTTTCTTTCTCCATGTAGGCACGCTCAAGTTGTACCTCATATGTCTCTTATTCTAGTTCTTCTTCTATGAAACACACCCCCAACTTAAGTTCTCCTATCAACTAAGAAATTTGGTCCTTGATCATGGCATAGTCTCCTAAAGTAAGGTGCTTAACTACCTATAGTGCCTCATTCACCGATTTCTTAGGGGGTTGGTACTCAAAAGTTTGGATGATATCCACTGTCATCTCCTGCCAATTCCTGTATGAAAAAGTAACTCCGAATGGATGTACTAGGCATGTACATAACCTTACAAGGTGGAATAAAACTTATGTACCCAAAGGGAAGGGGTTAAATCTTCCATGCCTCCCATCTAAGTCTTCTCACACTCCAAAACATTGCATGAGGCGGATCCCTTCCCATTATAGTCACAAATTTGAGATGGTGCTTTGTAGATCAAGAATTTCCATGCTTGTTACTTGTCCAAGTTAATGTACCAAACTAAACACAAGAAACCTTGAAAAACTCAAATGAAATCAATACTTGATAGATAGGACAAGATCCAAAGACATAGGTGAAAAAGAAATCCGATGTAGACAAATTGGGTGCACATGAGCAATATTGCAAAGTAGATCCGAGAAACTGCGAGGCACAAATACTTGACGAGAAAAGACAAAGTTAAAAGATATTTGGGTGGACTACCCGAGAAGTGGGTCCAGAAGTGATAAGCTCCCTCGGCGGATGTTAGTCCACATTTTCAATTAAAGAAAGAAGCATACATGATAAAAGAATGTAAGTAAATGTCTAGATTTTCTGATTAAAAGTGACAGACAAAATGTAAACAATGGACATAAAGCAACAGAAAACAAGAAACTGTGAAAACAATGCTGGATTTGTGTTACCTAAGTTCTTTTACCTATTTGTAGGCTGATCGGCATCGATTGAGTGAATCGGCATCGATTATGATCGATCAAAGATCAATCGGATCGGTCGGCGTCGACCAGGGGAAAATTGTTGGAAGGTTGAGAAATGGACAAAGAAATCTAGATCGTCAATGCCCTCTACATTTGCAGGGGATGTAGGGCTACGACAATGTTCCACCTTCGCTAGATGCAGGAGCAGAGTCACCGAGAGATCGATAAAGACTCACTATGTTGATGTTGTAGGAGTAGAGTAACGATACTCCTCTCGTGGACCGATCTGGATGGAATTCACTTTCACTTGATAGAAGATGCTTAGGATTGATACTCAAAACTCTCTGTCATTCTTTTATCTAACCGTAACTAAATTCTAGCCCCATTTTGTAATCAGCACCGACCAGGTATAATTGGTGTCATTCGAAAAAATTGGTGTCGGAGTAATTACCGGTCGGTGCCGATCAGGGAACAAACTCCCAAAATTGCAAAGAGGACATTTTTGAAAGATGAAAGTGATCCTTTCCACTCAAATACAGAAACATCTTACGCCACACGGTTTGGAGGGAGGAAAAATAGGGGGGATAGATGGATATAATAGATATGGGAGGTTAGGAATTGATATGGGGTAGATAAGCGGTTAAGATACATGTAAAAAGTATAATTAAATAGTTAATATTTAATTATCCATGGGTAAAACACAATGGGGTATAATAAACTTAGGATAGATGTTTAAATCAAATATTTAAATAATACCCTAAGGGAGAAGTGGTGATATAAGGGTGCCCTAGGTTACCTGAGAGGATAAACGAACCCAGGGGACACTAAATTGGGTAACCAATTTTAGGTGTCTACATTCTGCCCCTTTTTGTTGAGTAACTTACGATAAGTGAAGTTGCAAGACAAAAACAAGGAGTTGGAAGAAGTGAAGAACAATGATGATGTGATCCCCCCTCAAACTAGGGATGGGATGAGTCCTAAAAGAACAACCGATCCCAAGTTTGAAAAAGGTAGATGAAAATGCAAGATTCCCCAGCTAGATGTATGGAGTAGATCTGATCATTAATGACGCAAGAAAATAAAAAAAAGGCAGCAACCTAAGAAACGCACATTGGTAGGGTAGACTAGATGGTCTTCGTATGAGATGACGTTAGTACCTACAGACCCATGAGTGGAAGGAAGGCTGCAAGATAGTAGCAACTAAAGAGTGACACATTGGTAGGGACAACCAGATGGTCTGCAAAGTAGATGACGTTAGTGCCTATAGACCTGCTATCTTTAAGCTACCACAAATGCGAGTGACCCGTGTGCAGGGAACAAACTTGAAATGGGTGATAATACCACAAATATGTGCCAAAAGGAAACACCCAGGTGATAATAATGATCAGATAAACAAGCCAAGCATCAACACTTTGGCAAAAAGATGAGGAGATGGAAGAAAGTGATGTGGAAAGGAAAAATTGCAACCAATCGGCAATGATGGGCCTCAATCGGCGTCGATATAGGCAAAATCAACGTTGACTAAACCAATCAATGCGAACCGTCCGCAGAGCCCATATAAATAGGAGAAAGGAAAACGTGAACGATTTATTTACTCCACAATGATTGATTTAGAGAGAGTCAAAAATTGATTTTGAGCAACATGGAAGCCTCTAGGGAGTAGCTAGAAGTAGAAGAGGACACGACCTGGGGTAAGTGGATCTACCCAAACCTAGTATATAGTTTTATCATTAAATAGCATATTAGGATGCTAGTTTTTAGGAAAAAATGGATAAATGAGAGGCTAGAGTATTTTGGGCACTCGACCTTTCAATCGGCATTGATTGGAAAAATCGACACCGATTAGATTCAATCGGCGCCGATTGGAATTTCAATCGACATCGACTAAATTAGATCGATGTTGATTGAACTCAATCAATGTTGATTAGAGTGTTTTGACTTGAGAAAGTAGCATAATGTGTTTTTGGATGTTTGGATTTGGATAAATGAGGAGCTAACACCATCCATGATGTCGTGTGATGCAGGAAAAGAGGCTTTACATATGCGGGATGCTATTCCTGAGCTTCTGGAGACCATTCTCCCGATGTGACTAACGTGGATTGGTGTCACCTAGAGCTAGCCAGGCTCGGGGGCTTCCATTACTACCGATGGGTGCCTTGAGATGTAGAGTTGATGTGAGCACTGGTACGGCGATGGGATAGTAGGACATGCACTTTCTGGTTTAGGATGGGTGAGATGACCATCACCCATGAGGATATATATAGGATCTTGAGGCTGCCAATCACCGGGGACCCGATTGAGATCACTCCATGAGAGCAGCAGCAGAGGGCCCTAGGACGATTGTATGGAGATAGGGCGATGATTCGAGAGTGTTTATGGGGTGGTGAGGATAGCCTCACATTATAGACAAGATGATGCTAGGAGTAGATGGATAACGATTCAGATGGTGATCTCTTATTTTTCTCTACCAGATTCAAGAGGTGGGAGATTTCCATTGCTATTACTAGACTATGTGTTTGTGACATCCTAGAGTTCAGCAGGTGTTCGCATTTGCCGATGCCCTAGTAGCACAGATATATCATGAGCTATGGATGTACACCACAGGTAGGTAGACATGTATCGATGTTAGCTTTGTGCTCCATTGTTGGGCATATGAGCATATAGCAGTGATCAGGCCATCAGGGCTTCCATGGATGCCAGCAGCAGAGGGGGCCCTTGATTATGGATTTTGGTGATGGTGGGTAGACATGGCCCCAGGAGATACAGGGAGATCTGTGGAGTGGTATACTGAGCACTTCAGGATGCTGACACCAGAGCAGGTCATTTGGAGACCATATCGGGTCTACCCGACATGGGCTGGTCAGGATGCTCACCTGGTGGAGCTGAGATGGAGCAGGGTGGTTAGGGGCCGCAGGCCAGATATGTGGGAGCGCATCCCATTTATATGGGTACTGAGGCAGTTCGGTTTAGTACAGACAGTCCCGACCACCTATATGCCATACAGGTGGGATAGCAGAGAGACCGATTTACCAATTTTGATCCCGACAGATCCACTAAGGGAGGCCCCACCTTCCATAGATAGTGATGATGATGTAGGAGTGGATGATGGCTACGTGGCATGGTACTCCACAGAGCTACCATGACACCTGCCAACATCCATAGATGCAGATGAGGAGGACATAGCTGCAGTGCTGGAGAGACTGGAGGGAGAGCACGCTGCACTGACACATGCACACCAGGCTACCCTCGAGGAGATTAGAGCTCTGACGGAGGAGAGGGATGCACTAATATTAGAGAGAGACACATCATGTCAAGAGCGGATATAGCGATTCAACAGAGGGATCACTACCATCGAAATAGAGAGGCCCTCAGGGCCAAATATGGTGATACAGGCACCACTTCAAAGTCTGGGTCATAGGTTGCGGCATCAGGAGGGCCACTAGCAGCCAGTAGTAGCAGGCGCCATTACGAGCACCCAACATGGTGAGTCTGAGCACCTATCAGGCTCTCCTTGCCGAGGTGAGATACTACAAGGATGCCTTGGCACAACATGCCCCTGATGTGCCTCATTATGGTGCGAGGAATAAAGTAGCGATAGCCGCTGCTAGTGGTGCATCGAAGGGTGGGAGCACCGGGAGATATCGAGGTGGTGGCAGGGCTCTAATAGTAGGTGATTTTATCTCAATAGGAGGTGGATAGGAGAGACAGCTTGGGCCAGAGGAGGGTGGAGGAGATAGTGTCTTCCACCTATCTAATTTTACGATATAGATATGTTATTTTTTTGTATCGATATATTGATGTAGCCTCGATTTGAAGGCATTTTTGATATATGACATAGATGGCTTGATTGAAAGCCATCCATTCTTTTTTGTACAGACACTCATGTATATATATTCACCATTTTGTGTTATGTGATTGTACTCATGCATTTAATTTTGATAGATATGGATAGATGTAGTGTAATTGTGATGGACATAGACATATGCTTTGATAGATAATAGATAAATGTGATGTGATTGATAGATTTGATAAACTAAACATGTGTAAGATGTTAATCTAATTTTAATGAAATAGATAGATGGATTCACATGTGTTTTTAATACATGCTTTGATGTGCTTTAGATAAAGTAGAAAAGATGAGATAAATGATAGATTTGACTAACATGTTAAATGTCGGTTTAAGCTGGATGAACAATAAATAATCATGGAAAATGCCCCTTATGACAGCAAGGGATGTAATGAAATTATCCTTGATTAGAAAAATAAAAATCAATACACCTAGATAGGAAAAAGAATGATAAGTTAGGTTCTTAACCAACCATGAATAGAGACCTTGATAAGAAACCAAAAAGACAATGCACACAAGGTGATATATGAGGTTAAAATAAACCTGACACTAGCTAGTCATAAACTAGATCAAGGAGGTAAATGGAACGAGAAGTAAGTGTGTATCTCGTCAAAATATACGAAGGACAAAATATGTGTGCATATTGGGAAAATATGGTCTCCATATGATCGAAAAAGGTATTATATCTCAGCTTCATGATTGTTGTTTTGATAGAAGAGCAAACTGATCAATGAGGAAGTTTGCTAGACATAGAAAGACTGATTGATATAGGAAGTCTTTCAATGATGCTAAAAAGTGAACAAACTGGCCAAGAGGAAGTTTGTTACTGCAAAGGCTGATCAATGTGGGAAGCCTTGAAAATTCCATGAAATAAATAGCCATCCTTCAAGGGAGCGGTCTGTATTTTGAATTTGATGATAGCCATCCTTCATGGAATGGTCTATACTTTTTGATTTATTCGATAAGGCATGGATAGCTGTCCTTCGAGGGATCACTCTATCTTTTGGAATTTTAGGACAACATTTTTTTTTGAAAGAAGGTGAGTTTAGACCTAGATAGATCAGATAGAGGGAAGAAAATGTATACAAACACGTACTCTTGCCCCGAGTAGATTCAATTAAGATAGTCACTTAGGACAGATGAAATAGTGATTAAGGTGTTCCTACCATGAGGAGGAACATATCCATAAGAAAAATTCCATGAGTAGAGCTGTGGTACTCATATTTAAGGTAGAAAAGACATAACGTGGAGAACCACATAGTTCCGAATCACAACAAAATATATGACTGGTATTAGATGGATGAAAGATTTGTTTTGTGACCAAGATCGTGTAAGATAGATATTAAAAATAAAAGGGCCTTAGATGCAAGGCATTAAGAGGTTCCATTTTAGGCACACCATCCATGGAAAACAGATGATAAGCCCCAAACCCATATTAGGAGCGAACTTACCACACTCGACTCCTTTCTAGTGTAGTGACATTTTGGTTTTATTTAAGGACAAGATCACTAACTTTGAAGTCACGGTGTTGCAAGTGCTTGTTATAAGCACATTTGACATGCTCAAGGTAGACTTGATGATGCTCAAGAGCATCAAGATGCTGCTCATCGAGTAACTCAAGCTGCACTAGATGATTTTGACGATAGTCCTCATCAAAGACAAATTCTCTGAGAGAGACATGAAGAGATGGGATCTGGAATTCCAAAGGAAGGACAACCTCAGACCCATAGACAAGAGAGAAGGGAGTAGCACTAGTAGGAGTATGAATGCTAGTCCAATAAGCCCAGAGAGAAAAAGGGATATGTAAATGCCAATCCCTACTAGCTTGACTAGTTACCTTTGCGAGGATATTACACAAAGTTTTATTGGAAGCCTTAGCTTGGTCATTTAGCTTGGGGATAGTATGGAGAAGAAAAGTTGAGTTTGATATTGAAAGCATCATAGAGGTTCTGCAAATCGATGTTTTTGAAAGATTTACCATTATCTGTGATGAGTTTGTGTGGGACACCAAAGTGACAAATGATGTGTTGATAGACAAAATCAACAATGGGTTTAGCTTTGGTTGATGAAAGAGGAATAGCTTCCACCCACTTAGTGAAGTATTCTGTGGCAGTAATGATAGAGTGATGATGCTATGAAGAGTGAGGATTGATGAGACCAATGAGGTCAAGACCCCATTGTGAAAAAGGCCACAAATCTGCTGTAGGTTACAAATCCTGACTAGGGATATGTGTAAGATTGGAGTGTTGCTGACACTTGACACATTTCTTAGTGTATTCACAATAGTCTTGATTAAGAGAAGGCCAATAGTAACCTAAACATAAGATATGTTTAGCTACAGTACCAAGCCACTAAAATGTCCACCATAGATACCATCACGGACTTCCTAGATGGCTTTAGATGATTCAGGGGTTTTGAGGCACTGAAGAAAAATACCATTAAAACCACGTTTGTAGAGGATTCCGCCTAGAATAGTATAGTGACTAGTGCATAGGATAAAATATATTTTTCCATTGGAAGTCGATATGAAGGAAGCAATGA
This sequence comes from Taxus wallichiana var. yunnanensis, assembly GCA_018340775.1. Taxonomy (NCBI): domain Eukaryota; kingdom Viridiplantae; phylum Streptophyta; class Pinopsida; order Cupressales; family Taxaceae; genus Taxus; species Taxus wallichiana. The sequence goes on from CM031238.1 coordinate 748,505,912, forward strand.
ATGGGATAGATAATCAAAATTTTGCTGAAACCACTCATCTTGAGTGTTGGTTGTGACTGTTAATTGAAGTCAACTGCTTGAGATGAGATGGCTGGTCTAAATGCTGCACAACCATAGAAAGTCATGAGTCTTTGGTAAAAGGTGGAATAAGCAAGGCTAAAGAAGCCATTGTATCTGTGAATTGATTCGCAGTGTGAGGAATAGCTTGGATAGTAAATTTATCAAAAGATTGAAGTTGAAAGAGAATGATATCGTGATATTTTTGAAGGATATCATTTTTGCATTGATAGAAACCAGTGACTTGATTAACGATGAGCTCAGAATCACCAAAGATGTTGATATGGTGAGCACCGAGGTTAATGGAATTTTGAAGACCTAAAACAAGCGCTTCATATTCAGCCATATTATTGGTACACTCAAAGTTAAGTTTGTGTGTGATAGGGATAGGTGCACCCCAAGGAGGAATCATGACAAAACCTGCACCTCCCCCTTGCTGACATTTGGACCCATCAAAGAAGATTTTTATTTTAAACAGAGAAAGACTGAAATCGATTTGTTGGATGCACTCATCTAGGAATTGAGCAAGGGAAATTTGAGTTTCTGGAAGAGGAGTATCGGCTAATTGATCTACAATGACCTGACCCTTGATAGATTTTTGTGAGATGAAATTGAGATAAAACTCTGTCATGAGCATGACCCAACAGGTGATACGATCATTGTGATATGGTTTCACATGCATTGTCTTGAGTGGATTGACACTTGTAACAATATAAGTCTTGTGATTAAAGAGGTAGTGACAAAGCTTAGAAGTTGTGAAGAAGAGAGCACAACACAATTTTTCAGCTTCAGAATAGCATGTTTCATACTCATGAAGAGTGCAAATGATGTAATATATGGCTTGTTCTTTACCATTTGCGTCCCAATGCAAGATCATGGCTCCCGAGCATGGTCAATCACATAAATATAAAGATAGAATGGATCCTCCTCGGGTGGAGGTGTAAGCACAGGTGGAGAAAGAAGATAAGCTTTGAGATCATCAAAGGCCTTTTGGCAATGCTCATCCCATTCAAAATGAACATTCTTACGGAGGAGATGATGAAAAGGTTGACAACAATCCTGATAGTTGTGAGATAAAATGACGACTGAGATTGAAGGCGTCCTTAAAGACCACGGAGCTATTTTAAGTTAGAAGGGGGAGGCATCTCAAGGATAGCCTTTATTTTTGTGGGATCGAATTCAATGCCCCTAATAGAAATGATAAAGCCTAAGAGTTTACGAATGAGAACACCAAACACGCATTTAGATGGATTTAGGTGAAGACAAAAATGAATGAGCCTCTCAAAGAGAGGTGCAAGAATGAAAAGATGATCCTAACGGTGTTTGGATTTACCAAGGAGATCATTGACATAATCTTCCACAGTTTTGTGTAAGAGATCATGGAAGATGTAGGTCATTGCTCATTGATAGGTTGCTCTTGCTTTCTTAAGATTGAAAGGCATGACACGATAACAAAAAGTCCCCAAGGAGTTATGAAGGAAGTCTTATGCTGGTCCTCTAGTGTGATGAGAATTTGATTATATCCAGAGAAACCATCCATAAGAGAAATCATCTCGTGACTTGTAGTTAAATCCACGAGTTGGTCGATATTAGGTAGAGGAAAATCATCTTTCGAACAAGTGAGATTAAGATCCTAGAAGTCGGTGCAAATTCAAATTTTCCCAATAGCTTTGGTTACTGGTACAACATTTGAAACCCATTGTGGATAGTCAATGGGTTGGATGAAGTTAGTAGAAAGCAAGTGCTATAACTCTTCTTTAACAAGAAGGCCTACACGAGTGTGCATTTTATGTAATTTTTTTAACCGGTTTGATGTCCGAAGAATAACAATATTGTGGACCACAATATCAGGATCAAGTCTCGGCATATCTTCGTATGACCAAGCAAAAGCTTAGTGATGGTTGGAAAGAAAGGTCGTGAAGTCTCCTAACTCCCATGGATTAAGAGATTGGCCAACCTTAATGATGCGAGGGTCTTTAGAAGTCCCTATATTAAGGTCGACAAATGGCTTCATTGAGAAGCGTAGATGTGTCGAAGGAATGGTTTTAAGAAGATAAGAGTCCTCTACCCCTAGATAAGTGAGGACAAAATCATCATCCACACAATGGATAGTGTTGACAAAGTGGGAGATTCGTCTCCAATTATTTCAGGGAATACTAATGGTATCGAAGTGGATTCACCACCATGGAAATGGTATTGACTAAAAAAAAAAAAGTTAGGCGGGAGGGAAATAGCATCATCCACATCAAGTGATGCTTCTAACTTGGTGGGAGAAGATGGTTCCTCAATGGAGAGAGGCTCACCGAGAATGGTGATGGTGGCTTTTGAGAGAGGTTTAAATCCTAAACCAAATTTTGATGTGGTTTGAGAGTTGGAATGGATGTGAGTTCATACATACCCCTGTTCATACTTTCCTAGGCCAAAGCCCTTCCACGCACATTGATATAAATAAGTTTTTGTGAATGCGAGACTTTGTAAACAATCAAACCTGCTTGAATAGGGTTTGACCCTAGGGGAGAATCTGGGTGATAGTGAGGTGTATCAAGACCACCATAAATGAAGTTAGTCTATTGATTGGGTAGACCAATGGTGACGATGCGGCCAAGACCTCGCCCGATATTTAGGTTGTTTTTCTAGTCTACCATACTCATTAGGGTTGAGATGGGCATCAAAAGAGAGAAGAGGAAGCTCTCTAGTGAAAAAAATACAACGTCTCTTCCAAATTTTGTAAATCGGTAGTTTTGTTACAGGTATGGAAGAGGATGAAGCCTCGTTAGGAGAACAAGCATTCTCCTTTAGAGGGGTAGACCCTGTGGTCATGTCGCATTGTGTGGAAGGAAAAGGATCTCCTGGATGAGTATATATTTTTCCCTCATTAAGATATTTTAAGCATCGATGGAGGGTTGATGGGATGTAATGCATTGTGCGAATCCGGGAGCATCCGAGGATCATATTGTAGTGGAATTTCCCTTCAACAATGTAAAAAAGCTTGTGAAGTAGTTTATTACCTACCCAAATGGGTAGGACCACAGTCCCTAAAGTAGCCACCAGCTAATCATTAAATGATCGAAGGGTGAAAGGCGGTGGTGACACTACGTTCTTTGGTAACTTAAGTTACTCGAATGTGTGAGAGGAAATGACGTTGAGTGCAGCACCACTGTCGATCATAGTGCGTTTTAACGTAGTGTTGTTGATTTGAACTGTGATAGAGAGGGGAGCCTCTAGATTCTCGAGAGGAAAGGGGAGGAATTTCAGAATCCTCAAAGGAAATGGTGGTTGACGGTCTATTCAACCCAAAAACCATCTCAAAAGGCTGGGGTTCATCTGAATTCACTACCATATGGCGCAGATTATCAATCAGATCCTAGCAATGCTTTGTGGAGATGATTGAATGAGGTCAAAAAGAGACATTTTGACCGGAGCATGGGTAAGTTGTATCATAACACTTTCCTCAACTGACACGAGAATATGAGCTTGAGGTGAAGTATGAATAGAGACCCGAGGTCTCGAGTCGATGAGAGGAAGGAGGAACTCCTTCGGGGCCGCAAAATGATGACCCATGGTCAAGATGCTGTAGATGGTGATGGATTACCATCTTGTTGTGCTCTAGTGGTGATATGAATGGTGTTGATTTGAGAAGGTGGAAGATCATCCGGAGTGGAATTAATAGAATTAGAGTGCAGGTAGACTGTTTAGGCTCAAATGTAGTTGAGATGACAAGAGATACTTGTTCCTCCTCTTCCAACAAAGATCACTTTCTTCCAAGAGACTACTAACAATGGATTGAAGGGCTTTACATCCCTTGGTGTCATGTCATGGGGTTTGATGGTAAGCACAAATCAAATCGAGTTGAACCGGTAGGTTATACTCCTTTGGGATTATAGGGTTTTATTGGAGGAAGAGATATGAATGAAGATTGGATAAGTTGGCGAAGAATTTTAGTATAGAATCTAGTAGACAAAGATGAGGACAAAGATGACGAAGGCACCTCTTTTGCCTCAACAGACTACCGAGGTAAAAGAACCTGCATGTCTAGTTTGACAGTCTTTTTAGGGATCGTTTTTCTTTTTTGGATATCGGGAGAAGTAGCCCTGGGTGCCTGAGACGGAAGTAAGTGAGGCAAGATTGATTTTGGTGGAGGAGGAGCTCCTAAGATAGATTTTGAAGAAGATGAAGATGTGACAAGTGTTGTGGTCTTCAAAGATGAAGAATGTTGCTTGGTCGAAACAAATGATGATTTAGATAAGACTGACTTAGATGAGGGAGGAGCTCCCAAAATAGGTCTGATAGGAGGAACAAAGGGTGCCTTGGCTTTTGGTGACGAAGATGATGGTCCTGATAAAAGAGGTGACACCTTTCTAGTGGGTAAATCCACTTTACGAGGCACCGGTGAAGAAGGTGTTGTAGAAGAAGATGATGGTTTTGATGGTGTTGTAGAAGAAGATGCCTTCTTAGTGGATAAATCCAATATTTTATGAGGTGTGGAGAGAGATTTTTGAGGGAAAGCACCAAGAGTCTTAATAGTTTGAAATATTGGTTTTCCTTTTTCAGGGATGGTGACAACTTCAACCACATAAGGTGATTATAACCTTTTCGGGGAAGGAGATGGTGAGGTACTGATGATGTAATGTTAGACTTTAGTTGTCTCGGTTTAAGTTCAGGAACCGAAAGTGTAGGTGCCAGTGCTATTTCTTTAGATTTTCCCTTAATAGGCAAGGTAACATTGGTGATGGAAGAGGTGGATGATGAAGGAGTGATTCCTTGTGAGGGAGATACTTCTGGTATAGAAATTATGGGTGCAACTACTGTAGGAAAGGAAATGGGAAGGGTCAAAATCGAAGATGCTTCCATTGGTAGAGAAGTTGGTATGACTATAGGTATGTTTACCAATGGCATAGTCGTGGAAAAAATGGGAGAAATAGAAGTAGATGTATTCGTAGTGGAAACTTGAAGGGATGTAAATGTCTCAAGCATCGAAAGAATATCTAACGATGAGATAGATGAGGATGACACCGTCTTTGGCGAGGATGGAAGATCAGATAAAGAGGTAGAGAGAGATGAATCCATTTCTAACAATGGAGGAATATTCAAATACGATTTGTCTAAAGATGGTGGAATTTTAGAGATTAACAGGTTGGGAGGAAGCTTTGATTCGGTCGACGTGTTTGTATATGTCTTATATTTAGAAGAAGATTCTTTAGTAGAGATGAAGTGATAGTATGAGTGTTTGGTTTTGAGACCACCGAAGCCTCATTTTTGGGAATGATTGGGAAAAGGTTGTTTAAAGACATCAAGTGCCTGATTTGGGGGAGCATTTGGGTTATCTAGAATGAGCTCACCTTTATCAATGAATTTTTGGACAAGATTTTTGAAGGTCTGACATCATTCAATGTCATGGCCTTTGGTTCTATGATAATGATAGAAGTCATTTTCCCTATACCAGAATGGTCGTTCTTGGCTCTCATCAAAATTTCTAATAGGGGGAAGTTTGATCATGTGAACTTCCAACATTTTTTCTAAGATAGACGCATATGATTCCCCCAACGAAGTAAAAGATTGAGATGATGAGGGTCCTTTTTGAGAAGATGAGGAGTCTCTCTCGAGGTGTTTGATTAGAAGTGTTATCAGCTCGTGATGTTTTTAATATGATAGCATTGGTGGACCCCTGATTCTTGTCTTTGTTAGAAGCGGAAGGGTTTGATTTTATAAACCGAGAAAAAAATTGGTTTAGATTTAGAGCAAAGTTTTAACTTCCCTTGTTCAATGGCACGGGACTCAAGTTTGCATGCCATCATAAAGGATTCTTCAAATGTATGAAAGGTTTGGATCCTTAAAGTGGAAGAAATATGATTAGCGCAAGATCGAGTAAACAACTCGATCTGTTGAGATTGAGGGAGGGAGAAAGACAATTGATTTATTATACCTCTCCAACGAGCGACAAAGTCTGCAATAGACTCGTCATCGAATTGATGAATGTTATAAAGATCTGTAATCGAGATCTTATGTGTGATATTTATTGAAAATTTTTCAACAAACATTTGAGCTAATTGAGAGAAAGAAAACAAGGAGTGTTGGGGAATGTTATTGTACCAGTCTAAAGTAGGCCCTGCTAGAGACATAGGGAAAGTACGGAGCATAAGCTCCTGATCTTGACTATAAGGTAGCAAGCGTGTTTGAATGCTCACAGGTGCTATTGAGGATCCTCCTGACTATGAAATTTTGAGAACTTAGGAAGTTCCCATTGGGGAGGATAAGGCTTAAAAGCCACTGATGGATGAATCAGTTCATTACACACTTCTTCAAAAGAGTATGAAGGGTGAGCCCCTTTGGTGGAGGCTTCTAGGTCTACAATTTTCTTGAAAATAATTTGTACGATGTCAGATTGAGGAGGAGACATGTTGGTATGTCCTACATAAGAAGTGAATGGTAGATTTTGTTGAGGCGTTAATGGGGGATTCATGTGCTGATTAACATGATGAGAAGAGGAATAACCAGTGTTCTAGGTGATGCCTCGATGAGGTATTTTTTGTGAAGGAGCCCTGCGTATATAAACAAAGCTATGAGATGACAAGTGGTTGAGAGAAAGGTGGTTGAATGGAAGATAGAGCTAGTGATTGGTGGGCTCCTACACTTGTCGATTGAATTGGAATGGATTAAGGAATATGGGTGTTGATTTGATTGGACATGGTGGGGAAAAAGTCTAAATGAGGATTTTGACTACCGATTGGTTATTAAGGGTGCCGACGCTTGGATGTTGTGTAAAGGTTACTTGTCGCTAGAGCATTGGAAGAAAACAAGCTAGAGGACGAGAAGAAGGAACCAACCGATTCGTATAAGGGGGTTGATTTATAGAGAGGTCTTGACCCCGAGATGTAGTAGATGGCATAGAAGAATTAACAATAATCATAGAGAACGGATGCACCCATCATAGCTAAGGAAGAGGGCCTCTCAAAAGTACATTGTGGAGTAGTTGAGGTAGCCGTGGCACTAGGAATAGGCAAGACCATTTGAGAACCAGTTGACATGGTGGTGGAAGAGAAAAAGGAGGCATAGATGTGCCACCCTCTTCCGTGGTTCAAGGCAAGAAAAATTATGCTAACTATTCTATAAAACCACGAGATGGTTCATGAGAATAATCGTAAACTTGCTTTATTGGTGGTCCTTGATTAGATATTCGAATAGACTTATGCACTAGATAGTCCATAAGGGCTACTTGGATTGCGATCAAGGAGCGCCCGAAATTCGGATCTCCATTAGGAACATAATCTATATCGAAAGCGAGATGATAGCTCGAAGGACCGGGGGAAGCTAGACATGATGGGATTGCTTTAGGATGATAAAAAGGATTATATGACCAAGATGGGGAACCAACTAACAGTGGTCCCGAGGAAGACTCGAGGGTGCCAAACATCCACATTAGAGGTGATATCGGATGAAGAAGGGGCTAATTGGGCCATTTTTCTAGATTATAACCGGGTGATGACCATCATAAACAAGTATAATTATAGAAAAAGGAGATTGTCCTAACTAATGCATAGACAATTCAAGCAACGTTAGGGAAGGATTTTAGAATAGGAACTACTCGAGATAGCCAAACTAAGGATGGTTTGGGGAATGTTTTGGTGAGGAGTCCCGAAGGCACTTTTGTAAAAGACCAGTACGTGGCTTGATATAGGGGCCTACCCACGCACTTTACACATCGCTGCGATAAGGGAGTTAGGTGCTTTGCCAATATATACCAGAACTTCCATGAATTTATAGTGCGGCTGAGTATCTTGCGTAGGCTCTTCCTCTTGGATGTCACTTCCAAGTAGGTGAAGCTAGGGAAGGAATTTTTGTTTAAATGCTTAATACCTAGTGATTTTGGCTTTGTGTGCAAGGGTGAAAAATAAAAATCAAATAGTGTCACTACCAATTTTGATCAATTTTCCAACCTATTTAGAAAACTAGATGAAGAACATACAATATAAATGACAAAGAAGAAGTTATTTTTAAGCACTAAAAATGAAGTGTTGGATTTTGATGAAGACAAGTCAAACAAGTTCTTTCCCAAATGTGATTAAATTCTTTTTAAGCCTCAAAATTAAAATGTTTGAATGTGATAGAAAACAAACAAACAAGTTTTTTTCTTCTTAAAAAGGAGAAAACAACGTAAAGAGAAATACCTGTAGATTTATCTCTCCAAGGTGTGTGGACTTCAAAAGCACATTGTTGAGCTCTTCCCCTCAAAAATCCCACGAACAAGCAAAGTGCTCCGTAAGAAGAGGTTACGCAAACACACAAAACAAATCTAGATAATAGTAGAATGAAGATTTCTATTTTAAGGAACTAGAAAACTTTCAAGGAAATAAAAATTTTGCATAAAGAGATGAATCAAAAATGCAATCTTGAGATCAAACGAAAGATTTACTAATATTTGAAATAGAAATTGGGATTTGGATTTGCAAGAAAGAAACAACTTTGACTTTTCCAATTACAAATGAAAGAGGAAAGACCAAAATGAAGGAAGGAAATGCTTAAGGAAAATTGGTGAAAATCGGTGAAGAAAAAGAACAAAAGCTCAAAACTAGAAAAGAAATGAACTTACCAATGTATGAATTTGGTTGGGTCCCACCGGGTGTGCGAATGTAGATCAAGAATTTCCGCCCTTGTTTCTGTCCAAGTTAATGTACCAAACTAAACACAAAAACCTTGAAAAACTCAAATGAAATCAATACACGATAGATAGGACAAGATCCGAAGAAATAGGTGGAAAAGAAAGCGATGTAGACAAAATGGGTGCACATGAGCAATCTTGCAAAGTAGATCTGATAAACCTACGAGGCACGAGATACTTGACAGAAAAAGACAACATTAAAAGATATTTCCAAGGTGGACTGCTGAGAAGCGGGTCCAGGAAGCGATAAGCTCCTCGGTAGATGTCATTCCACATTTGTAATTAAGTAAAGAAGCATACATGATAAAAGAATGAAAGTAAATGTCTAGATTTTCGATTAAAAGTGTCGAGACAGAATGTAAACATCGACAACAAGTAATAGAAAATAGGAAACTATGAAAACAATGTTGGATTTGTGTTACTTGAGTTCTTTTACCTGTCTGTAGGGCCGATCGATGTCGTTTGAGTGAATCGCGTTGATTATGATCGGTCGGCGTCGATGGGATTGGTCGGCGTCGACTAGGGAAAATTGTTGGAAGGTTGAGAAATAGACAAAGGTGAAAGCAAGATTGTCATACTGCTATATTTGTAGGGGCTTGTAGGGATACTAACAACATTCCACCTTTGCTAGATGCGGGAGCGAGTCACCAAGAGATTGATGGAGACTCACTATGTTGATGTCATAGGAGCGAGTAATGATACTCCTCTCGGGATTGATCTAGATGGAATTCACTTTCGCTTGATAAAAGATGCTCGGGCTTGATGCTCAAAACTATCACATCATTCTTTCTGGATAACCAAAACTAAATTCTATCCCCGTATTTGTAATTGGTGCCGACTAGGTATAATCGGTGTCGTTCCAAAAATTGGTGTCGACCGAGTACCAATGATCGGCACCGATCAGAACACAGACTCCTAAAATTACCAAAGAGGACATTTTTGGAAAGATGAAAGTGATCCTTCCGACCCAAATACGGAAACATCCCATTGCATGGTTTGGGGAGGAAAAATAGGGAGATAGATGGATAGAATAGATATGGGAGGTTAGGAATTGATATGGGGTAGATAAGTAGTTAAGATACATGTAAAAAGTATAATTAAATAGTTAATATTCAATTATCCATGGGTAAAACACAATGGGGTATAATAAACTTAGGATAGATGTTTAAATCAAATATTTAAATAATACCTAAGAGAGAAGTGGTGATATAAGGGTGCCCTAGGTTACATCAGAGGATAAACGAACCAGGGGGACACTAAATTGGGTAACCAATTTTAGGTGTCTACAGTGCATTGATTTGGAGAAACCTTACAGAGAGGGTGATCCTCAGCTTGCGCCATTCTAAAATATTGTATCGATGGGTCACCCACCAATGTGCCACTATTCGCATGCAAGGTGTAGGTAAGCATATTCCTTCTCTCCACTTGACACTTCCACTGGATCTCCATTTCTCACACAAAGACATCAGGGTTTCCCTCCTCACCGTAACATGGAATTTTACTTCCTCCCAAGCTCCTAACCAATCATGATCTAACAACTCGAGTTCCAGTACCCTTCAAATGGCTACCAACTAACTCGTATGTCCCATGTGCCCAAATTTCACAAGCAATGATGGTTATATCACTCATAGACTATGCATCATGTAACACCTTGAACTATTGTTACTTCCTCCTAAGCATTCAAGTGTCGATATATGATTTCTTACGTAAAAGGATGTGTTCCTTTGATTGTGAAGTCATACTTGATATGGATTGTATCTTCTTTGCATTTGAAGATCTTTGACCGAGCTAGGATATGCTTGGACTCTTTTATTTCTTTCATTTTTAGCTTTGAGTTTAATCGATTTCGAATGAATTGTGGATTTACCCATCTTTATGACTCAGCCTTGGATCAGTTGCATTGATCCAAGAGATGTTTTAAGTTTATTTTGGATGAACCAAAAATTATAGACCTTACGAAGGTTGCAGAAGGTCGAATGTGTGGAATGAGCAATTCGAGAGTTAACTCAGTGATCTTGTTAAATGAATTGGTTCCCGATATCGTAATATCAAGAAGGTCTAGACCTTGAGCCAGGTAATAAATTCGATATATATATATATTGCTAGCTTATTATCAATGCTGGATTGAATCCATTTCGGGAATGTATCTGTTGGTTCTTATACTGAACGATTCTATTTGTTAGACCTAGACTGGATTTATTAAGGTTAATAACCTAAACCTAAACTATAACCTATGGGTTGGATTAGTGCTAATCTAACCTAGCCCTAAACTATAAGCTAAATGTTTCTAAGGTTAGTGACCTAGCGCTAAGGAGGTTAGACTAAGTATCACCTTAAGATCTAACCTATGTTTCTAACCAAACTAATGATCATGGATGAAAGGGACCTATGAAGGGGTGCGAGCCATGGGCGGTAGTTTCTATGGCATTAAATGAGATGGATAAGTATGAAGGACAAGGGATTTGGTGGAAGTTTCAAACGGCTAATGAAATCCGACGTGGTAGAGTCGCCAAATCTAGAAATGGTCTTTGGTTTGTTTTTGTCCATCGCCAACTATGGCGGTCGGTGGCAATGGAATTGGAGATTGGCGGGAATTTTTGAGTTAATGCAATTAATGAACTCGGTTCTGAGCGGATTACTCGGAAGGCATGCAAAATTGAAAACTAGTTGGTTGTTTGGTTTTCCATACGCTCCGGTTTTCTCTCTGTTTGATCACTGGTTCTTCGAACCAATCTACTTGGTGTTGCATGGCAACTATGAGAATAACTAGCTCTTTTCTCTGTCGAGGAAAGTTTATAAGGCATGGAAATAACAAATTATTGTTGTTGAATCTAATGTGGAAAAAGAGGAGAAGGCTCGAGCTCTTTCAGAGGTCTTCTTCAGATTTTTAAGCGACATTACTAGGCATGTTAGGCCCTAACTTTTAAAAATCTTGCTTTCCTTCAAATGATTTCATTAGAACAACTCTGTTCAGATGATTTTTGGTCCAGTTGGTTTTTATGGTAGCATTGTATGAATTAGTTTTCTGTATCTTCATGCTGGCTCGATTATTCAGTTGAACCCTTGCTGGGTGTACATTTTGTTTCATACGGTTGTTATTGTGTTATTTAGTCTTGAGCTTGACTGAGATAAAAAGTTACTAGCTGTGCCATGACAGGCGATGGCGTTGGATATTTTGCATGTTGTTGAATAATATGGAAAGATTTGTTGAGCCTTTTGGGGTTAGATTATTTTATTATTGCTTGTCGCGTGAACTCTTGTATTGCTTAATAATCTACAGGTGAATTTTATATTGGAATTCTGGTGAAGCTGTAGTATCTTCTTGTGGTCTCGGCTGATTTAGTCGCATGCGTATAGTGTAAATGCATTACTCTTGAGAGGATGGTACAGTCATGAACATGATTGGAATGGAATATGAATGTCTCTATTTCTTTCTCCTCTGCTGTTAAGTTATGTTGATATCTATAACTATATGAATAATAAGTTATTCTCTCCTTGTCTAGAAACTATGAATGTTTTCTTCTCTTGTATCCTTATGTGATCTCAACGGTAAGGGTAAAACAAGAATAGACAGTGGTATGGTATGGAGAGACTGGCATAAAATGTGTGTTGCTGTATAGGTGGTTATACTTGTCTGTACCATTAACATAGTGTATGATTAAAAAGGAATTATGTCAGTGAGCTTGCCGGTTATTATAAACTGCCTTGTGGACTTGTTTGAATCATACTTGTTGAAATACGAACTGATAGGATATTCTTTTTAGAATGGAATAAATTGTTGGATTGTTGTTGTCTTGGAGATACAGATGGATGGATGTTTTGGAATTATTTTGTTCTTCTTAGTCTCTAATATGTACGTTGAGTCATCTGAAAATATTTAGGACTATTTGACAGCTATAATAGAGGTTATGCATTATAGTCATGTTAAAATTGTAGAAAGATATTTAGCCTGATTTCATTTAAACAGGTTGTTCAATGAGAGCAATTGGTAGAATGCAATTGTTTTAAGATTTAGTGCTTATCATGCTCAGTTCACAGAACTGACCCGTGTTGGCAATTTTGCAGATGGTTGTCGTAAGTGGTAAAGGCACGCAGATCTGATATGATGCTCAGATTATTTAATTTGGTTTTATGTTGAATTTCAATTTGACTTCTCTAATTGTATTATATGAAGGAAGTTGTTCTCTTGCTGTTGAGTATTGTATCTCATATGCTGAATGCATAAGTTGTAATTGATTAGCTTGTAATGAATGAAATAAAGGGATTGTTACTTGTATATGGTTGCAACTGTATCTTGATGGATTGAACTTCTTCGGTTCGAATGTTTTAAAGTACATTTATATTATTGTATACCTTGGAGATATTTGGGAATTCTCTAGGTAAGCCTTGCAAAGATTATGTGACTAAATACTTGTAAATGTTTAATAGTTCTGCTATGTTCCATTTAAAGCTAATTGTAATTTAGATCACTGATTTTTGAGAAGCTAAGGTTAAAATAAACCCTTTCAGGAAGCTGAACGGGAAGAGTAATCTGTTACTCTCTAACCTCGATCTAAGTCAAGACAACGTACTGAATGTTTTTAAAATCACTATATCTTAACACTAATAAGTAAGATATATTTCAGTTTTAAAGATCTGGAATAAACCCAAAAGGGATAAGTTAGCAATCTTATGAGAAGACTTGGGGTTACTACCCAATTTCGTAGATTAAGATTATTGTGAAACAATGATCTCCTTGTTGAGACCTCAATCTTATTAAACTTCTCTTTGTGGAATGGGTCTTAATAAGAAAGGCAATTTTAAGATGAGGAACCCGGGGTTGGGAAAAGACTACCCTAAAAAGGAGTGTCTTAAAGTATAATTTAAACTCCACGTAAGTAACACCTTAAAGTTAAGTAGATCTTTTCGAGGCGGATTTGAAGGTTGATGGCACAAGTCGATTGCAGGGTTGTACCTTCGAGAAGATTAGGATCTTCTCGAAGATACAACAATGCAGGTGACTTATGGCGACACCCTTTGCATTGATCGTTAAGATTTACTCCTTAAACTCGAACAAGTTTTTACTCCGGGACTGGTTACCAACATGGTCATGTTATGAGGCTGCCCCTGGAGACTCGGGTACCTTGACACACAGGGTTAACTAGGGTTGACCCAGTATGTCAGCGTATCCCTAGTTCTCGAGAGCATCCTTATAACGTTGCCATATTATTAATCCGTTCCTGAGTGAATAACTTGGGACAGGGAGGCTGACAGAAGTCAGCGTAAGACATTCTACATAACATAGGAATGGGGTGAAGGACGTATTCCAGATTGACGAGTATGCCGTCAAGGAATACGAGACATAAGAAATATGTTTCAAATCTTTGGCCAAAGTATCGCAAGCTGCTGATTGCGTTGTCCTATGTCACCTAGTCTAAGGGACGAGATGCCGATGAATAATGGTAACAATTATTCAGATAGGTTCCTTGGACAGAGCATTCTGAATCCCAGATTAGGGAAGAGAACTGCAAGAGTGATGTGCTAGATAAAAAAAAAAAACCACCAACTCTTGATACTCATGAATAGATCGGTAGATTACCGAGTCATGGAATGAATAGATCGGAGGTACTCCGAGTCATTACAGCTGCATATGGTTATCTGATTATAAGAATGGTTGTTTTGATTTGTGAGTTCTAAATTATGTATTTAGAACCGTGAAGTATTTATCAATTTTTTTACTTGTTCTAATGTACTAAAATGAGGATGTTACACATCATCCCATTGAATAAACCCTTCCTTTAATGGCTGAATGAAATCGGGTCCCCGATTATATGCACATATATTTTGTTAAAGTATTCTTCACACAATGGTTCCACATAAGGTGCGAGAATGTCCATCAATTAGTGGGATGATCATGCACTCCTCCTTGTTCTCAAAATTGATGTAGCCCTTATTGAAACATAGGTCAAAATTGTTTGCATAACACCAAGGGTGCCCAAGTAATGATGGGAAACTATCAGTCTCAGTAAGCTCTAGAACCTCAAAATCTCTAGTAAACTTTCCCCTTGAATAGCTATGGATTCACCTTTCAACACTCCTAGAGGCTTGGTATTTGTCCTGTTAGCCATGTATAACACATTCAAAGATGGATGTAATGGGGGCCTCCCCATTTGATTCCATACATCTAGAGTAAATACATTGACCTTTGCACCTGTGTCAATCAATATATTAGTCGAAGCCACCCATCAACAACTACATTTAGTGTGATCTCCTTGTCATAATCAATGCTGTGAGGAGATAGGTTAACATATAGAACTTGTCTCTCATGCTCTCTATAACACGTGGTGCATTTTCTCTCAAAATTATCCCAACATGGGAATAATGTTCTCCTACCATAACATCCAAAAAACTTCCCTAATTTCATCCATATCCTAATGAGGAACCTCATCACTTTGTTTTTACTTCAACTAGCGCTATTGCTCCTTTAAAAACTAGATTTCTCCTTGCAAACTCCTAATTACCTTCATGGTTTCTTGGTATACCTCCTTTTAGTGGGTAAGATCAAGATATTTCCCATGTAACACTTCTTCTCTTGTTATAAGATGCCTCTTCTTTGGTTCCTCTCGGCGTGTGTAACCTCAGTGTGTGTAGTGACTAAAACAGGCTCTAGCTCAGAGTTAAGCACTACCCTCGGCATCTATTATGGGTCGGTCCTATTTACACTCACCATCCCCATGCCTTTGTCCTTCTTCTGGTTCTTTATCATGTGGTCATACAACTTTGGGAATTATTCATACTTGTGCTTCTTCCCACACCATGAGCACTACAACAAGTCAAGGCACTCACACTTGTAGTGTTTAGTCGATCCACAATTGTAACAGGTCCCACGGGGAAAGTCACTTCTTCCTCCATGACCATTACGACCTTTGAAGCCTCTATGAAAACATCTTCCTCGACCCCCTCCATCTATGCATCCCTCATACTTGATGATCCTTATCCTTAAAACTACTCCCAATGTTGGTCAGGTGCACACCGAGATCAATGGCATCATGGATTTGGTCTATCAATCGGTAGTCCTTCATATCATGAGTAGTGGATGTGAAAATTTTAAAATAATAGGACACATTCTTGTAGATCACATGATACAAAGATGGCCATCTACTTGCATCATGATCTCCATGACATATTTCATAATCCACTGACACGGCGCACACTATCTTTTGTGGGAAATTATCCTTCGTGTACCCCTCCACTTAACAATTTGTTTACCAAAGTCCACCACGTGTTTCATGAGCCTAATTCACAGACAAATTATCATGTTGTTTAACCATGGAAGCAATCTAAGCTTCCAAAAATGGGCTCACGCCAGTGTTAATGCTCCCCACGGCCTCAACGCACAAAGTAACCTCTAAGGCCTCACGTGGATCATTGAAAGTTTTGTGTGAAAGGGCTCACTTGAAGGGTGTGATCAAGCCCCCAATGAACCATTGTGCATGTTGGGACAAATGGATATCATAAGATAACTTTAACAGGAGAGTCTTAAAACATGCATCATATTCCCACATGCTCTCTGCCATACCTTTTTGGATTTCCTTCAACACACTGATGATCTTCTATTCAAACTCGGAATTTGGAACTCTACCAAAAGTCATCATGCAAGATAGTATAATCCACCACTTTCTGATGGGGATCATACTTTAAGTACTAGCTTTGTGCATGCCCTTGCAATGTAGTTACAAATTTATTTGCTTTACATTCCAAGGAATTGATTCCCTTTTCACACCATAGTAACTCGCATGCTCATGCGGCATCCTAATGCCCTTGTAGTCGAGTAAGTGGAATGAAATCTTGTAAAACACCCACTTGATGGTGTTGTGGATCTTTCCTCCAGATCTAGGACCTTGATTCCCTCCTATGTTTCCTCCACCACCAAATGTACTAGATCCACTAGCTCCTATACCTCTGAATCCTCATGATCCTCCTCCTATAGCGAGTAACATTCCAAGAAGTTGCGTTCTACATCCCTATCTGTCACACTGCTGAACTATGCGTTGACAGTTTGTGATCTTGAACCACTACCGAGATGTGTTTCCCATACCACTTACATATACGATACCCAAACCTTGTAAATCCACACCTTGCCCAAATGATGTGCCAAAAAAATACCTCCAAACAACAGAAATGTCTACACGACCATAGATGGGTGTAATGTGAGATGTTATCTACCTGATGTTACTTGTTCACTAACACTAACTGAACTAGAATTACTTGTCTTAGATATTGGAAAACTAAGCACCTAGTTTGGTCACTAGGTGGGATAAGATGCATGCCTATAACTCTCCTCCTTTCTCCATATGATGAGCTTTCACCAAAAGCCGAGGGGGTTTCTCTCTCACGCTTGCCAAGATGGGGTCACATAGACTACTCAGGTCCTGCGCCCTCCGCGTGAACCTCAAATCCTTCTCGCAACATCTACCTCCATAAGTTCATCACACTTGGAACTTCACATTGTCTCACCAACTCCCTTTCTCATGATTCATTTTACTTGATCCGCCTCTCTTCTCTCTAATTCTTCCGCAGGGTCTGCCATCTCCACCACACCAACTTCCACACCTTGCGCTAGCGAGAGTTTAGCCAGCCATAGGAAATGCTTCCAAAATCAAAGTGATAATCAAGATCTTGATGGCTAACAATATAACATGCAAGAACGATCCTCTTGGCTCCCTTAAGAACTCAAACTCAACAATCTCTAGGAAATAATACACGATATTGTGTATTCTAATGTATATCTAGTCAACACACCTCTCCACCAATGATCAACAACATGATTCCAAACAAGATCAACATCCTGTAATCACGATATTCATCACGGGTCCAAAATGATGTCTATAGTACCAAATCATCCTTGATGCATATGATGAGAGCCATTCATACAACTCTATTGGGAAACAATAGAAGAATGTCTCTTATAGCTCATGATATAGGTTCTCCTCCACCTATTTACATGCATCAAAATCATATCCATCTTGAACCTTTAAGAAAAATCATCCTCTATGTTTTTAAGCCGGTCTTGATCTGTCCAAGGTTAGATGCTCCGTCATCACACATCATTCTCACAACAACTTCAAAATATGTCCCGAAAATGGAACCAAAATGTAGTCACTTGTTTACCTCTTACCCTTTAAACTCTCTTTTAACCCCAAGTGCACAGGCCTATCAACCAAGTGCTTTGGACGATCACCCGAGGTTCTCGTGGTCATCGAGCCCCTCCTTTATGTGAGTCTTGTGAGAATGTTCCACTAGTAATGGAGGAATGATTTGTAGAACATAAACATGCATGTAATCTAATATAGAGGTAATGGAACTAGTTCTAAGCACAAATGCACTATGAGATAAACATAAACATCACAATGACATAATAGAATTAGATTTGAATCATGAACAATATGAAAACACACTAGGGTTTTGTCTATAAACACATATATTTGGAAAAGAGCTTCATATATTGATTATAATCGTTCATAATAGCCATATTACATCAAAAGGGCATATCAACCCATATACATTAAGGAATACCATCCCAACCCTACAAAACTACTCTGCACAGAAAACCCTAGCTATGTTCCTCCATCTTAGCTCTGGTTTCAAACCCGAGCGCCTACATCTATACATAACACCATCCTTTCCTAGCCTCTCTCTAGCACTAAAAGAAACAACAAACTGAAACAACAATGGAAGCTCCTAAAATAACGACACACAACATTCTTGCAACACGTCTTTGCCTTGAGAACCTCTCTAAAACCCTCTTTATCCCACAACATTATTTCAAAACTTCATTATCCTTCCACACCTCTCTCTATTTTGGACCCAAGCACTCCTTTAAATAGAATTTGGATCCTTCCTTCACCGCCATAGTTTCACCCATGAGTAGATCACATGCTAGGTGGAAATGTGGTCCTCCATGATCGAGTGCTATGCAAGCTTACAAAATCCTTCACTAACTATCCTCCTTTGGAATATTCCCTTCATGGAATATTATTTCCTTGAGCTCCAAGACTCCAGGTTGGTACCTTATCCACTCATCATGCCTACTCGAGCATTCACGTGTTTTCCATGTGACACTAAATCAAAAATGTGGCTAAGTCCTTAAAGCCTTCTCTTCTTGCGCACCATAGTTCCAACTTAAAACCTTCATTTTGGTTCCCCTTGCATGCTTTTCCTGAGATCCTTCCTCTGTACTACCTTCCGTGCATGATGACCCCTTTTCTTTGGGAATTAATCAATTCAAGGCCCAATAATTTCAGTAAAGAAAATGTTATGTTTTCCTTATCGGTGAAGTGATTGATAGAAAAATAGGAATTAAATTGGTCCAACTAGTTTCCTACTACATCAAAATTTATTTTAGCCTAAAAAATAGGAATATTAAAATTTACTTGCACCTTGAATGGCATCGAGGCACTTGAGGAATGATTCACGGATGAGGAGGCATGATTTCCCATTTGGCATTGTTGAAGAATCTTGGTGAATTGTTGTAACATATGCTCCTTCATACGCTCCATGAGATCTTCATTCACCATATTTTTGAGAGGATAATTTATCCACGGTGTTGTCCACCATTGGAGGTATCCTATAGTGAAAACAAAAGTATTCGAAGGATCTTGTGTTGACCACCCAAGCTTCTTGTATCTGACCTCGTCTTGTGGATCATACACTCTCGAGAAAATTTCTCTATGATATCATTGATCCAAAACTCAAGGGGGTTTTGGAATTAAGGAGAGAATAAAAATTGTTCCAGATGCAAAATAGAAAATATATCTCTGAGAAGAGATGTATAATGCTAAAAATGATCTCTAAAAAGAGATGTGAATAAATTTCTCAAAGACTATAACTACATTAGCTACCTCTAGGATGAGATGTCTTGCTTTCCCTTTAGGGGTACATATATTTATATACTAATTTTAGAAATACAAAGAGACACCTAGAAGAATGTGGAAGGTCACCAATATCGAGGGAGACGAGGTGGTTCATCTTCCGTGAGTTACATAGGTACTAATTACGCAAATTTACCATTTTTAGACAACACTACAAAATTTGCATGTTTAGGACTTAAGATACATTTTTTAGGGGTTAAAATTTGCATTGTAAAAATTTCACACCCTTTCATCATATTCTGTATGTTCCAAGATTTCTGGTGCATTTTTAACGGAGTCAATTAGAACTACGATGCAAAAGTTATGGTTCCCGGAAGTTGTATCACTATAATTGCCACCTAAGTCATTGTCTGGATCATTCCTCCCTCCTTCACAAGAAATGGTCCCCATTGCGCACCAAGAAACCTCTTGAAGTGGGGAAATTTTTATGTATTTGCATCTTGTGTTGATCATGGCATTGGTTGTTCTCTTCATTCACTTCCTGTAGACTATCATGGACATGTTGCTTAGTTTCTTGGGATTCATACTCAATTATGTTCTGGTTTGTCTCCTTCTTTTGTTGTCGATGGTGTGTCTAAGATGGTCATGTGACAAGTTCTTGGGTAGTTTTGGCATGATCATCGAGAATGAGGGACTAATTTTTTCTTCTTTATCTCCTTACATTGTTTGACACCGAGGAGGGAAACAAAGTTGTAGGGAATGACCTTGGTTATCCGATAACACCAATTTCCAATGGTAACAATGACCCTTTGAGGTCGTGACTCATATATGACGTGTTTATCCCACATAAATGGGTTACCCAAGAGCACATCATAGAAATACAGTGGAACAACATCACATAAGACTTCATCTTGGAAGGGTTTAATTGCATATGAGAGAAGAAATTTTTGTGTGATAGAGATATCTCTCTTTGGGTTCAACCACCCAACACTCTATGGATGGAGGTGTGTCTTTACGGGAAGGTTCGGACTTTTACAACATCAACAAAAATTAAATTCTTTTGACTTCCACTATCAAGGATAAAATGTAGAGGCTTACCCTTTACCCATAGTTTAGAGTGAAATAAAATCTCATTCTCATCCATCTTCTTGACTTGCATGGTGGCAATGATCGCATTTAGTTCAACATCTATAATTTCATCTTCTTCATGTTCGGTCTCAAGAGATGTGTCGATGGTGGAGTAGTGGGTGTTGAAGATGATGACTCAATGAGAAAATAATTGATGGATATGTTAGGATTATACAGTTGTATTTATAAACAAACATGCAATGAATAATGCATAAAATGCGTAAATATAAAAGGATGCAATAAAATAGAGACAGATTTAACGTGGTTCACCCAAAATGGGCTACATCCACCAGAAAAAACCAATCCTTTTATTCAGTCTAGAAAATCTCTCTCATAGTGTTGCCACTAATACAATGAGCCTCATACATTACGACCCTTTAAAGATATTAGGGTTTTTTATCATTTTGGGGAAACATAAAAACCACCTGTTAGATCTGTGACCTAATAAAGAACGATCCAAATTTCACAATGCATAAATACATATAAAATGTGGCTTACGGGGGCACTTCCCCTTAACCCCCATCGAGGTGCACATCCCTTGATCCCCCATTGGGGAGCCATCCTCGGACCAAGCCCCCCCTCGCAACCCCGTCGCTGCTATAAGGCTCCAAAACAACAAGCTCGACATTGTTACTTGGATTACTAGTTGGTCTTGTGGAGGTCACACCACTTCCATGTCTTCTCCTTTTTCTCTATTTTGACCTTGCGTTTTTCCTTCTTCGATAGTTTTTCCCTTCGAGGTTGGTTTTTGTATTTTTCTTTGATGCTTTTGTTCAATTTTGACCGCAAACTTGTACTTGTCACCGAGGGTATTGAATTAGAAGAGGTCCATGTCCTCTCATATGTACCATTGTAGGCCACTAATATTTGAGGATTCTATGTTGTTCTGTGTCTTGAATGCCTAATCTTGCAGAAAGAGAATGGAAAGTATCAATATACTCTTGAAACGATTGTTCCTTACCTTCGGCGAGTTCTTTGCCAATGTGTATATACAAATTGTCATATGCTCTAATAGGGTAGTATTCCTCTTTTATGAAATCTACAAAATAATCCCATGTGGGTTATTTTACGATTTCCAAATATTCCTTTTGAGCCCATTCATATACATGCCCCACCAATTTTTGACAAGTGATGATTTCAATAAAGAAATGTTATCTTTTCCTTATCAATGAAGTGATTGATAAAAAATAGGAAATCAATTGGTCCAACTAGTTTTCTACTACACCACAATTTATTTTACCCTAAAAAATAGGAATATCAAAATTTACTTACACCTGGAATGGCGCCGGGGCATTGAAGTGTTGATTCATAGATGAGGAAGCATGATTTCTCATTTGTAATTGTTGAAGATTTTGAGTGAATTTTTGTAGCATCTACTCCTTCCGATCCATGATAGTTTCATTCACCATCTTCTTGAGAGGATCATTTGTCCTAGTGTTTTCCGTTATTCGAGGTCTCCTATAATGAACATGAAATTATGCAGAAGGATCTTGTGTGGACCACCCAAGATTCTTGTATCTTGACCACGTCTGGGGATTATACACTCTCGAAACAATTTCTCTCTGATACCACTGATCCAAAAATCAAGGGGTTTCAGAATTAATGAGAGACTAAAAATTGTGCCGGATATAAAATAGAAAATCCTCTCTGAGAAGAGATGTATAATGCTAAAAATGATCTCTAAAAGAGATGTTAATAAATTTTTCAAATACTTATAATTACATTAGCTATCTTTGTGAGGAGATGTATGCCTTTCCATTTATGGGTACATATATTTATATACTAATTTTAGAAATATGAAGAGACACCTATAAAAATGTGGAAGGTCACCAATCTTGAGGGAGATGAGGTGGTTCATCTTCCATAAGTCACATAGGCACAAATTACACCAATTTACTATTTTTGAGATCACTACAAAAGTTTCATTTTTAGGTCTTTAGATGCATATTTCTAGGGTCAAACTTTCATGAACAAAGTTCGGAACCCTTTCATCATATTTCACACATTCCAATATTTTTGTTTCATTTTGAATGGAGTCAATTGGAGCTACGGTGCAGAAGTTATGGTTACGGAAGTTGATCCAATATAATTGCCACTTGGGTCATTTCTTGGATCATTCCTCCCTCCTTCAAAAGAAATGGTCCCCATTGCACCAAGAAACCTCTTGAAGTGTGGAAACTATTTTTGTATTTGTAACTGTGTTAATCATGGCATTGGTTGTTCTCTTCATTCATTACCTAAACTATCGTGGGTGTGTTCTTTGAGTGTATTGGGATTCATACTCGGTTATCTTATGTTATGTCTCCTTTTTTGTTGTACTAATGGTGTGTTTGAGATGGATGCGACGAGGTTCTAGGGTAGGTTTTGGCGTGATCATTAAATGGAGAGACTAATTTGTTTTCTTATTTATCTCCTTACATTTCTTGACACCAAGGAGGGAAACAATGTTATAGTCATTTGTAAATTAGAAATCTTATAGAAATGAAACTAGGACTCTTAAGAAGTTTCAAAGCTTTAAACTATCCTAATAATAACCATCATGATAAGAGCTACTTCTTTAAGAATGCATATAACTTTGAAGGACATCAAACTAACATGTCTAAATTACTCTCTACTCTTTGAATGCTAATAAAACATGAACCTATGAATATCCTAACAATAAAATGTGATTGTTTGACCTCAGGGTTTGAGAATCAAGTCTCACTAATAATGGCTACAAGGATATTTCGAGTTCTCCCCATATTACTCAAAATTTAGTTGGAAGATGAAATGGTGAAGATAATAACTCAATATCAATGGAGCAATGCTCAAGATCCTAAATTCTCATAGTTTATGCTAATGGAGGCAAAGTGTTCTTTAGAAACAAGGTGTGTGTTTAAAAGGATGCACTAGCCTTGTATTTATAGGTTTCCATTTGGGAAAGTTTATAATCCTAGTGCATGTGGGATAAAAGGTAAGCCACAATAGATTTAACAAGTGAATGCACTTTTTGATTAAATTAGAAGTTAATTAATCTTTTAGGATTAATTAATAATCCCAAGTAGGCTTAAGAAGCTTTCTGGGAGCATTTGGAAGGGGTTTTGATGGATTTTGGATGTTTTGGAAGCAAGATTTAGCCAATAAGAAGGTTTATTGGTTAAATGCAAGATAAGAGGCTTAATTAACATATAATAGTTAATTAAGAGGATTACAACTAATGAAGTGTCGTATTAATTGGCATCTTGAGTGAATAGAAGCATAGTTAGATAACAAAGTGTTGTTATTTGACCTGATGAGAAGATAAGAAGGTTGTTAGTGTAATTTAAGTATTAAAACTGCATAAGTAAATTTTAGGTGTCTACATTTGCCCCTCTTTGGGGTGGTATAAGCGAAGCCACTTCAAATATAGTAGACAAGTACAAACAAATAATTTTTTGAAGGGATAGAAGAAAAATTAGTATAGTGAAGGATTCCCCCTCGAGTTTTGATGGGGTGATGGAAGAGGTCAATCAACGATCGAAAAGATGATGGAAAATGATAAGAAGAATAAGGAGGGGTAATATGCCCTAGGTGAATTAACAAGATAATGTGAAGAAAAGAAATTGATAGAGAAGAAAAAATAATGAGGAAGGGGATTGATCTAACATCAACCTAGTGATATGAAAAACAATGTTATTCATCATATTGCTAGTGATCTTCATCATCGGTCCTTATTAAAAATATAAGCATACAAAATAAGTGTAAAATGAAATGAAAATCCATAATACGAAAATTTTTCCATTGTTAAACACCAACTCCATGCAACATACAAAATTAAATGCAATACGAGAAAGTAAAAATCCAACCTACTAGAGAAACAAGTACAAACACACATACTCAAACCCACAATTCATGATTCAAGAGAGTTACACAAATATTTTATTATCAAGCTTAAGTTCCCGGATGTTCATGATTAATGACAAGGGTTAAAAGTGGTGCCCAAAGAAAAGATACATGTGAGGGGAATTGATTATGGACACGAGGGTCCAATGAAAAAGAATTCATGCACTACGAAATAGTACTAGATAACCCGTTGTGCCCAAATAATACAAATAGAGAAAACATACCTACTTTGTTAATGGGATAGATCCAAATGATATGTGAGTTGTTGTTATAGAAAGAAGTGAAAACATAAGCAAGATGTGATTTGAATACAATGCATTGGACACGATTTAATTGTGTATCGAGTGTTGTACCAAATTTTGCAAATTTTTGTTTTTTTACAATTTTTGGATTTTTCAAAAGTTTTATAATTTTTAAGATTTTGATTTTTGTATTTTTATTTTGATTTTTGAATTTTTGAATTGTTTTTGATGTTATCTTGAGATAATGTTCTATTATTTTTTAGTTTTCTATGAAAACATATTTGAATGTTTTGATTTTTTCCAACTAACATATTTGAATGTTTTTGTGATATTTTAAGAGTTTTCTGAAGCTATGTACAAGAAAACAAAGAAACATGGATGACCCTAGTGATAGATGAGAATGTACAAGGGTGGAATGCCACACGTATGTGCAAGAAGGTGAAGATGTGAAGATGCACCCAACATTAGATGGGAATGTATAAAGACAAATTCTTCACCTACGTACAAGAGGAAGATAATCTGGATCAAGGCAAAGCTAGATAGGTTAAACATGATGATGAACTCAAACCAATGAAGTTATAGGAAGGAGAAAGTGTGCCCCAAAGGCAAGATGGCCATGAAACACATAATAAAAATATGTAGAAGATCATTTATTACAAGGAGAAACAAAGTTTCCCTCAAACATAGTAAAAGTGAAATCTATACACATAGATGTTCTAAACTAAGAAGAAGAACACCGTGAATGCCATGTAAGGATATTGACAACATTACTAGAATACCCACAAAAAAAGGTGTTTAGGCCAAGGAACAAATCATGAGACAAGACATTCACTAAAGAGAGAGTCTTAACAAGGTCTAAATAAAGACACTTGGTAACATACTAATCATGTTTGCTCATCGAGATCCAGTGTGTGTACATGGAAATTTATTACCTCTTAGAGGGAATATTTGATAGACAACAAGAGAAACACCCCTAGCCAATGTGTAGGAATGATTTGATTTTGAAAGTTGATTTGTGAATGAAAGGTGGAAGGAGAGCCGTACATTACTCTCTTTGCTTTGTATCAAAATTTGAAGATTCTAATAAACATGGATTTAATCAACTTACATATTATATAATGGTAATATAAATATTTAAATAAAATTACATCATAAAATAAACAAATAAATAAATACTTACAGAAAATAAATAACACAGGTGACACAATATTTATAGTGGAAAATTCCAATAGGGTAAAAACACTTTGAAAATAACCTTGTACTTGAAGAGCTTATTTTACATCCAAAGAAGATCACCTCCTCCTTTGAAACCCTATTTACCAAGGGTAAAACTAAATCACTTGATTTACACACCTTTGATATATTTCCTAAATATATCAAATGAGGACTTATAGTCCTTTTATATTAGGTGATCGGGTATGTCTCCTGACCCACCTTTTAACCTTATCGGTTGACACATATACTTAGGTTTATAATATTTAATATTAGAAATATAATCATTTCATGATATTAAATATTTAACCAAAGTATATACCTAGGTTATCATATTTAATAATAGAAATATAAATATTTCATATTATTAAATATTAACCTATATATATTAGTGATGGACCCATGTATATTAAGGGTTGTCCAAACCACTTAATCATTATGTTCCAAAACTCCCACTTAATGTTAAATGGGATAACATATTCCAATAGATTACCTACCCATGTTACACTAAAGGATTTACAATCCTTAAACCATAAAGGTTTTAGGTTAGCATATCGGGTGAAAGAATTATAACACCTTCATCATACTCAAGTTACCTTTTGGTACAAAAGGATTTGGAATCCCAAAGATCATCCCATGATCAGTGGCTAAGTATGATTTGTGAGTTTTACATGTTCTCATAGGTTCTCATAAAATTTATTGAACCCAAGCATATATGAGCCTTTTCTAACCAAGGACCTCCTTAATAATATGCTTGTATTGGATGTTTACTTGTAAACTCAATAACACTAAAGAGTTTCTGAAGACCACCTTTAAGATCTTTCTACACTTCTTTCTAAAAAATAAGGCAAGGATGTATACATGCCCGAAGGTATTTTTACACTTGCCCAAAGGTCTTTTTAAGACTTTCCCAAAGGTATTTTACAAATTCCTGAAGGTATTTAAAAAAAACCAAGTTCCATTAGAAGGTGAAATTGTCATGCACACTCCTCCTCAATGGAAACTCCGACAATCCAAGATTTTCATGAAAGTGATAAAACTTTGCAGCACTCAGGGGCTTTGTGAAGATATCATCAACCTACTTTTCAGTCAACACAAACTTGAGATCTATCTCACCCCTTAGCACCTTCTCACAGATGTAGTGTATATGTATCTTAATGTGCTTTACCCTCTGATTCTATACTAGATTATGTGCAAGAGATATTGTGTTTTGGTGGTCACAGAAAAAAGGAACACTACATGGATCCTTCATCTTTATCTCATCGAACAACCTCTTTAGCCATAGAGCCTTTTTTTTGCAGCTTCCATTGCACTTCTATACTCAACTTCTATTGAAGAGATAGAAACAATTGACTACTTTTTATTGCACCAAGTAATCATAAATGCACCAATTATAAACACATAACCGAGTATATATTTTTTATCCAATATATTACCAACATGATCGGAATCACAATATACATATAAGTTATCATTTTAATTCTTAGTATAATGCAATCCATAATTGATTGTTCCTTTAATATATCCAAGAATCCTTTTTGTAAGATTCCACTGATCTCTATAAGGTTCCTACATAAACCTGGAAGAAATTCCTACTACATAGGAAATATATGGTCTCATGATAGTTAGATAAATCAAACTACCAACTATCTATATAAAGTAGGATCAATTTTTTCACATGCGTTTAGGATCAATTTTCAATCAAACTTCCATAGGAGTAGAAATTGGTTTACAATCAATCATGTTAAAAAATTTCAATACATTGGTTGCATAATTGTGCTTGAGAAACAAAAAAAAATATTTTATCTTGAAATATAACCATGCCAAGAAAATGATGTAAGAGACCTAAATCATTCATTTCAAAGTACTGTTTTAATTTTTCTTTAATTCTAAAAATTAAAGCAGGATTATCACCAGTCATAATAAAATCATCAACATATATACAAATAATGATAATATGTGATCCTTCTTGCTTAATGAATAGATCATTTTCAGAAGAACAATTAACAAATCCTAACTATTTAAAGAAAGAATTAATTTTCGCATACCAAGCTCTAGGAGCTTGCTTTAAACCATACAAGGATTTTTTCAATTTACAAACATAGTTTTTACCAGTTTCTTCAAACCCTTTAGGTTGAGACATGTAAAGTTCTTCTTTTAAATTACCATTCAAAAAGTATTTTCACATCCATTTGGTGGATTTCCCACCCAAATTGAGTAGTAATTGCAAATAAGATCATAATAGTACTCATTTCAACTATAGGGGCAAATGTCTTAAAATAATCAATACGAGGTTTCTGAGTAAAACCTCTAGCAACAAGTCTAGATTTATGTTTGTCAATACTACCATAAACATTATATTTTACTTTGTATAACCACCTAGACCCTATAATAATTCTTTTTTTTGGAGGTGGAACCAACTCCCAAGTTTGATTTTGAATTAGGGCATTGTATTCAGCCTACATTGTATTGATCCACTTCTCATCTCAAGAAGCTTCTTCAAAACTTTTTGGCTTAGGGTCATACAAGGTCATTAATGCATGGTTGATATGATGGATTTTGGTTATTTTCCTAAGGTTAATAGGATTTGAACTTTCTAACATAGATTGAGCCCAATTTAATTTCTTAGCTAGGAAGATAGGAGTTTTAGAAACATCTATAACATCAAAACATCATCATGACCATTTACTAAATCAGAATCAAAACCATCATTTATAAGCATTTAATGAAGTAACTTCAAGAGAAGAAGACAACACATGTAAAATATTGTCACTAGATTATATCTAGACATTTCATATAAGCTTTGATAATTAACATGTCATAACCTTTCATGCCATAGTTTTGAATTATTCAAACTTTGAGATATAAAACAAGATACAAAAGAGAAATCATAAA
This sequence comes from Taxus wallichiana var. yunnanensis, assembly GCA_018340775.1. Classification (NCBI taxonomy): domain Eukaryota; kingdom Viridiplantae; phylum Streptophyta; class Pinopsida; order Cupressales; family Taxaceae; genus Taxus; species Taxus wallichiana. The sequence goes on from CM031238.1 coordinate 748,534,813, forward strand.
AATATATAGACCATTTCTTTGAATTCCTTTAGCTATTATACTCTCATTACTATCCTTGATATACCAAGTATCCTTCATGCATGGATTCTAGTTGAGTCCATACCTCTTTCGGATGTTCGATATTACCAATGTGTAGAAGGTACTCATCGTTCACATTGTGCGAGAATCATATAAAGAACCTCTCGCATTCGTTGCACAGAATGCATTTATGTTATTTACTATTGCTTGACGACCAATGGAGAAATCTCGAGATGCAAAAACAATCGTCATAGTTTCATCACCATATATTCTATTTTGACCCAAATGTTGTAGTTAGTTCCATTCAGGATCTAGGTTTTGTCAAGACAGAAATAGTTGGACGTCATTATTTTTCGAACTCGTAAAACACACCACATTATTATATATAATGTACTACAAAGTTAGATACATATTTATAAAAAAAAACAACACTTTTAATAGAATCATATCTAAATTTTATAGATCTAAAGAAACTATTTGATCATAACTAATTTTTTCATTACAATACATACTAATTAACCTCCCATAATCAAAATAATAACCCGCAATATAAAGAGCTCTGCATTATACCCCAGATTTATATAAAAATATCTCCAACCATATAGAAGAGAAGAAGAAAATGTTAAGAATTCATAACTTCAAATTTTTGGAAAACAATAATGTAGAAAAAGATTTCGATAACTTAAATTTGATGTCTAAATGAGCGTCATTATGACTTATTTTTGGTCTATCATGACGGCCATTTGACCATCAATTTTAACACAATAAAGTTTCCTAGAATATATTAGCTTAAATTTGACGTCCTATATGACCGTGTCATATTGCCTTATGTTTGTCCGTAGTGACGGTCATTTTACCGTCAAATTTAATGGAGTAAAACATTGTGCTATGTATTTCTAGAATTTAAAATTCTAGAATTTTTCTTCTCGTATTATATTAGGTGGTTATGTTTTAATACATTTTATCAACATATTATAATTTATAATGTAAAAATATATTCACTTTAAAAAAGAGGTATATAGTTTATATAATGTAAATAAAAACAACATAAAGTCTATAAAAAATTATAAACTATAGTATATATAACTCTTATTATAGGGGCTCCTCATGAAAAAATTTAAAACATTTACTAGGCCATGTAATTTTAAATTCTACATAAACCTTAGAATTTACAAAGGAGAACATTTTTCATGCTTCCAATGAAAAATTCAAATCCTATTTTGATGGAGCTTTGTCTCCTCCTTCATTTACCATTGAAAAAATTCAACTTGCACATATTAAAACTATAAAAAAATATTTCAAATATTTTACCCTTACTTGTACACAAGTTTTCATGGAAGGTAAGAAATTTCTAATTTTTCACCTGTGAATTCACCTTGATTCTTCACAAAGAAAAACTTTTAGGTTGCACAATGGAAAGAAGGGGCCGGTTATTTTAAATACCCTCCGGGTTGGTTGAAAAAACCCGTACAAATTAAATAAATAAAATACAAAACATTTGATCTTAATTTATTTAATTTACCTCGCTTTATTACCATGTTAGAATTTGAGGATTCTAATAAATATAGATTTAATCAACTTACATATTATATAATGTTACAATAAATATTTAAATAAACATTACATCATAACATAAATAAATAAAGAAATACTTATAGGAAATAAATAACACAGGTGACACATTATTTATAGTGGAAAACCCCAATAGGGTAAAAACCACTTTGAAAATAACCTTTTACTTCAGAGAACTTATTTTACATCTAGTAAGATCACCTCCTCCTTTGAAACCCTATTTACCAAGGGTAAAATCAAATCACTTGATTTTCACAACTTTAATACATTTCTCAAATATATCAAATAACGACCTATAGTCCTTTTTATATTAGGTAATCGGTTATGTCTCCCGACCCACTTTTTCAACCTTATCGGTTGACACATATACCCAGGTTTATAATATTTAATATTAGAAATAGAATCATCTCATGATATTAAATATTTAACCTAAAGTATATACCTAGGTTAGCATATTTAATAATAGAAATATAAATATTTCATATTATTAAATATTAACCTATATATATTAGTGATGGACCCATATATATTAAGGGTTGGCCATACCACTTAATCATTATGTTCTAACACCAACTAGGCATCCATAGCCTTGACATAGATGTGTTTGATTCTAGTCGCATCATTGCTCTCTGCCCTAGGTGTTCATAGACCCGATAGAGATATCTTGGAAATACCCCAAAGAGAGTTATGTATCAATTTGTTTTTTGCCTTTGATTTTTATTTTGATTGATATTTTTTCTTTTAAAAAATTATTTCAGCTTTCTTTATTATTTTGACAAGGGGTTAAGAACCACCGATGTCTTGATGGAAGGGTGTGGAAGTGATTACAACGACGACATTGGCTAGTGTAAAAATACACACAAAATTTCTTCACAATAAGTTTATTAGATGTAGATAGTGATAGGATCTCTCGAGAGGTCATTCATTCTTTAATTTACCAAGGTGATGAAAGACCAAGGTCAAACGAATACCATAGAGATAAATGTTACAAAATGAGTGTGAATAGACTAACCAAAATATCATCGAAGGGATGAAAATGGTGGATGACTTACATATGAATGGAAAAAGGAAGACAAAACATCCGTGTGTATGCAATACACGATTACAATTTTTGATCTTTATACCTTTGACTTTTAATGTTTTTTTCTGATTTTTTTATATTTTTATTTTTGGGAAAGTGGAAACCAACAATGTCACTCTACGTGATAGGATCCAACAACAATGTTTGTGATTTTTGTTGTCTATTTTTGCACCCCTTGCAAAAATATAACAACTTGATCGCCACCGACTTGGAACAAAGGATGTGAAGAGTTGGAATATGCCACAGACCAAATATGAAACTACCAAAGTGCAGAACAGGCCGCAGATGTGTAAAGTGGAAGGCCACATGTTAAAGAACAAGCACCGCGGATGATGATTCAAAGCCACGCAAAACTATTATAGGTCGCGGGTCAAAATAGAGCAGTTGATGAAATTGCATAAGTATTTCAACATTTCGTGGATGAAAATCAAAGGCCATAACTAAGGAGATAAATCCATTAAATTCAAAATCCATGAGATGAAGGATGAATCCATGGATAAAAGAAAATATAGAAGTCACGCGGTGAAGGAAAGGAAGTCCACAAATGTCAAAGTGAATTCATGCTACATTGGAGGCCGTGGGATAAAGAAGAGAGGTAGGGAAATCATGGAACATAAAAATGAGAACTGCAGAAGCAAAATCCATGCAAGGAGAAAGCCGCATATCAAAGGAAAACAATAGTTTTCCATGGGAGACTAAAATCACCATATATTTTGATTGGATGATATGATCTTTATAAAATTGATATCAATGGAAAGCTCTCAGGGTCCTCTATACAATGGAAACTATATTTTTTAATTTTGTTGAGAATATATATGCATAAAGGTGGAAGAATTATCCAACACACAAAAGGTGTAGTTCCAGTGGCATAACTACCAACATTTAATGCAGTATGGGTGCCCATATTTGGGAAATTACGTATGGAAATGGATAATCAAATACGTCTATTTTTTTTAAAGAATTCATTGACTGCTATTGGTGGTTAGAAATTTAAGTTCAATTTTCCCTCCTTTTCTCCTTCTTGTCTCTCCTTCTTTTTCTATAAATGGAAGAGTTGTACTCATTAAGAGAGATCCCTCTTTATTGTAATGACACCATGTAAAAATAGTGGATGAATTCCTATAAGTTTTAGACCTTGAGTTTGGTCTTGGTAATGTATTTTCACCTTTTTCCATGAATGTAAATGACTGTGCATGTTTTGATCAATAAAATCAGGTTTTTGGCTCTCTTTGTCCTAGTCTCATGTTCTATTTGTCTTTTCCTCTCTATTCACATCTCTTGGCATGTTGTGTGTTTCCTTTACTTGCAGGCTCCATTTCATGTGTTATTCATGTGGGGAATGTAATGTCTACGTGGTTCTCATCTATGTGGTGTGTCTATTTCTCCCTCTCTCCCACTTTTTCCATATTTATTTCACCTTTATGGAGAGTAATCGACCCTTGTTTTAGTGCTATCACCTTCCCTTAGTTTAGGATTTCCCTTATGCATCTCCTTCTCACCCTGGTCCCTTGGAATCGTAGTGTTAGCATTATAAGTATATAGAGGAAGTTGGCCTTCTCTAGAGGTCTGTCTCAGTTCATAGGTCCCACACCTTAGAGATGGTCCCATGTTGGCTCCAAATTTCAGGTTATCTATGATATGAATACAAGTGTGATTTTGAGCTCCAACAATTTCTTTGATAAAGGAGACTAGGCATGTTTTATTATCAAGAGTCATATTTTCTCCGAGCTTGATGATCGTGGTGAGATCATACTCAATAAATGACTCTAACTTATCTTGAAACATCGATTTTGTATGTGAGAGCTTGAGTTCCCTATCCATAGGTTTATGAACTCCACCATACTTGATGGTTATGTTAGTGTGCATTCTTGAATCACGTCTGATTTGTAATTTTATGATCATTTAAGTTATTGGGAGCTTTGGAACTCTTGGAATGTTTGATCTTAGCTTGATGAAGACACTTTTGGGTTTCTTATAAGAGAATTTGTGATTTATCTAATCCTAAGAAGTGGGAGAATAAAGTGAATGTTTATGTTTGATAATAAGAAAGGGTGAGATGATGGTGAGATGATGGTGGGTTTTCCCCGATAATTGATAGAAGAAGAATTTGATGTAAATAAAGGATACGATCCAATAATTGAAGAGGATGGGCTACCTAAGGTGAGCCATAAATATAAGATGATGAGGGGCTACTAGGATGTGGACCTAAGATGGAACAAAATGGGATACTAGGACATGGCCCAAGAATAGAAGATGATGAGCTACTTGGAGGTGTCCCATAGATGGAAGATGAAGGAATACCTAAAGGTGTCCCATAAATAGAAGAGGATGAAGGGCTACTAGGACATGGCCAAAGAATAGAAGATAAAGGACTACCCAGAGAAGTCCCAAAGATAGAAGAAGATTAAGGGATACCAAGATGTGGCCCAAGAATAGAAGATAAAGGGCTACTTGAAGATGACTCAAAAATAGAAGATGAGGGGAAAATTGGTGGTGGCCCACACATAGAAGAAGATCATGGAATACAAAGTGGTGACCCAAGTTGATATTGTGATTGAGGAATCATGATAGATAAAGGAGGATTGGGTGATGAGAAGATATTCCATGGATCAATGCCAGACCCAAGTATGTTGTCATGCAATGAGAAATATGAAGATGGAAGAATAAAAGGAGGATCAAGTTCAATAACCCTAAGGTATTCCTCTATTTCCCGATGAAAGGAATCAAATTCTCCCCATAATACATGAATGCATTAACATCAGAATTGAATCCTCTCTCATGATCCTCTAGAGGAATATCATCGTGCAACCCCATGAATTATCCGATTGCTTATTTATTTTGAAAGAAATCAATCGGTATGGGTCGTTGTTGTTTGACCATAACATGTGGATTGGAAAAAAGATTTCCAATAAGTATGGAAGATTTAGAAGATGTTTGATGATGTAGATGAAACAAAGGGTTGAAATGATTTTTTCCACTAAGGTATTGGATAGTGCATCAAAAATACATATTAGCACATCCTTTCTTTTGAATTATTCTACATGGATGCAAATATTTCTCTTTAGAAGATTGGTGAATATAGACTAAGGAATGATCAAAATGACCCAAGGGATAAAGAGGAATTAGATTTTGATTGATAGAAGAAGATGACTCAAGAGATGAAGTAGATTTGAAGGAATATGTGGATTTGGAAGTGGTTGGTATAGGATTTGCTAGAAGACGGCGTAGTGTAGGTATAAAAGAGGATCACATAGCCAATCAGTGAATTGCAGCATATGGGTCAGCTTGGATGACTGATTAGAGGAATTTTGAGTCACAAGGATCTTTAATGGAGGAAGAAGTCATTGAGGTGACTGATAAAGGGGTCTTGTAGAGAAAGAGAGGACCACAACTCAAGAGTTGTATTAGATGTTTGATTGGAGTAACTTTGAGTCACATGGATCTTCAAAGGGAGAATAGATTTTTAGGGCGAATGATAGAGGAGGTCCCGTGAAGAAAGGGAGGACCGTGACTTAGGATTAAAATTGGAGGAATCATAATACTAATTGGGATCTTAATCTTCGAAAAATGAGAGGGATATGAATACTAGTTTAGATCAAAAGAATCGGGAGACTACAAGGAACTAGAAGAATAGTTGGGATTATGATGACATTAAAAATTATGAGAAATTTAAGGAATCATGTGATATTTAGTCATCATTGGCATTGATTAGGTAAAAATACCTAGACCTAGATAGTGTGATCGAACTCCTTTAAATAGAAGGAAGTTTCATGTCATTCAGAGACACATAATGATAGTCAAATAGACATTTTACAAATATGGGGATGTTTGTGTGATTTTTCAAAGGGAATCTAGGGAAAACAAAATCGTAATGACATAATTTTGATAATCTAATAAGACTATCCTAGAAAAAATCTATAAGCTCGATAATACATAAGGAACAATCATGCGAAGTTTCTCATAAACCGATCAATCAACAAGGAACTATACCCTATGCCAATATTTCTAAAGATAGTTTAATTTCAAATGATTAACTCAATTTCAATACTTATGTGAAGTTCAAGATGAATGAGGCATAAGTATTAGCAAAGGATAGATGTTGTAGTCACTTTCTTTACCCTAAAACCCCGGCACGCCGACACATCACTCGAAAAACTAGCGCGCTCACTTGAAGCGCACAAAGGTGCCAGTCACTCTTTTATATGAGCTTTGTCAAGAATATTAGCATGAATGATCTAGTATTCCATAGTTATAATCAAATACAATTCATAACGTAATAAAGAAATTGATCTAAGCATATGTGAATCAAATCAAATAATAAACATCAAGAACTTACATAAACACCAAGATCATAACTACTATGTAAGATCCATTAACAATGATATCCATGACTAGAATCCATTCAAGAAATCCATTATATTAATCTCCAAACAATACAATAGTTGAATACATAATAAGATCCTCCATAATATTATGTGCATAAGAAAAATAACATCCTAACCTTATGATAACCTTGATCTAGAACATACACCTCCTAAGTCGTGCAAATTAATACATATATATGGGGGTGGGAATTTCCCTTCACCATCTATGACCCTAAAAAATCATGCAATATTTTCTTAAAAATAGATAAACTATAAATAACTATGCTTTAATTCTATTAATAGCTTTAAAGCATTACATGTGCTTTAACCTCCAAAATATACTTTACTTTATCTATAGGTCTTCATGCTTTAATTATATCTTTGAGACCTTTATTTGCCACCACTCCAAGTCTATTATTATCCCCACACTCAAAACTAGCTAAGTGTTGAATATTTTGATCCCCAGATGCAATCCTATTTCTCGCTTCTTCACGCACGTAAAATTTGTCCTTCTAGCGTGCATTTTTCTTCCATCATGCTCTCACGCGCTAATCCTCTCCTTGGGAACTTAGTCATTTTCCAAGCCCAACATTACCCCACACTAAAGATGTTGTCTCTGCCATTGGAAACATCCTTCCTCCTAAAAAATAAAGAATGTCAAGAATAAAAGAATAAAGAATCACCTACAACCGGCTTGCACCAAAGAATAGAGAAATAATCATTGTTGAAGAAGGATGGGGAAATATTTATTTAATGATGCATCCATTACATTCCATCCTTCTACCTCACTCTTGCAATTTATGGAATAAACCCCAATCATAGCACCGGACTTTTCAAACTTCGATTCTTCACCCTTCTCCTTAAACGTGTCTACTACAAACTCCATTTGTTTCCTTAAATTTGTCATGCGTCTAATTTTCATGTCACTGGGGATATAATTCCTTCAAATTATTCTTTTGTACAAATTTCTTGCTCCTCTTCATCTTCCCTTAGGCCACATAAGCCATTGCTAAAAGTAGTCACATAAGCTATTTAGAGTAAAAACAAGCCACATAAGCCATTTAAAGTAAAAATAGTCCTCGTGGATGCGTGATTTAAGCCATTGATAAAGGCGCTCGGGATTTTAAATAATGGAAGCTCAAAAAGTTGCAACAACCCAACATTTTCCAAAACTTATTTACTAAATCATCAAATACCAACATGTCATTGGCCATCCTTTCACCCGTAGGCTGAACGAGATCCAAAGCTAACTCATTTTTGTTAGGTTAGTTCGGTGGTTGTAGTCACTTATTTTTATTCTTCTAACATGAGACATCCACTCATGCCCTAACAAAACTCCATCTGGTTATTGCATCTCGCAGAGTATCATTCTTCGTTAAAATTCACCGCCTCTATTTGTTTTTCCTTTCCCTTTCCTTTCCCTTCTTCTTGGGTGAGATGGTTACTAGTTTTCTTGGTGCCATTTCTCATTAGGTGACTTCAAGTTTGTACCTTTCTCCCTTCTCTTCGTAACCCTCCAAGCACTTTATCACAATTTTCCTACATGATAACAATACTCTATGCCCTAGATTTTGAACCCTATCTAACAAACATTTTCTTCCTTGATAATTCATACAACACTACTAAAACCAAAAAATCCCTTCAAAAATCTTTTTGTGCACACGCGTGTTCTCCTTGGCAACTTTGGCTTGTAAATATATCAATCTCACACTTGATTCATCACAAATTCTTCATAAGGATGCCCTAGTTTGCAATATATCTTTCTTAAGTTATCGCAACGTAAAAATGAATTACCATGACCCCATAGTTATAGGATTTCACTTTCTATCTGCATTAATTACATCACCACCTACCATCATATTTTCGGTGATAAATTCAACTTTTTGCCTTCCCAACTTTCTCTCGCACTTTTAACCTATGTAGTTTTCTACTTTACCAGATTTCCTGTGCTCAAAAATGCAATCCCCACACATTATAGCTATAACCTTCAGTGCATAAACTACCCTAACCAAAAACCTCCTTTCACACGGTCCCAACACCAAAGTACATCAATCTCTATGGCTCATCTCATATAGTTATCCCTGTTGTAACCTACCTCACGTTGTACTCCGTGCTACATACGTGATTTTCTTTGACCTTAACCTATTTTCTAACTTTCTCATGGTCACCATCCTCCAAAGAACCAATATCACCAAGCATATGAGTTCTCTTAACTTCTATCCTCATTACGTGCCACTCTCAAGACTCTAACTCGTACTCCAATCCACCCCACACTAAAGGTATGCACAATCCTCTACACATGAAATCACTTATAAAGTAATCAGCTACAGGAATCCAAGCACATAACACAACACAAAACTAAAATGATAAAGCATAACAATGATAAAAGAAAACATATATAAAGGAAATGCACTAAAGGAAAACCTAAGATAAATGGAAATATTGCCTTATTATAAACACCAAGAAGACTTATTTATAGTAGGGATTCAGCCTACTCCCATTAAATTAACCGGAAAATGTGTGCCATCTAATGTTTCCAACTAGAAAGCTTTTGAATCAAGTACTTAGGTCAAAACATATGGTCCCAACCAATGCAATTTGAACTTCCTAGGGTGGCATAAAAACTTGGAGTCATATAAAGAACCATCCGTCCAACCTCAAGTTGTTTGTTTATTAATATGCCTATCATAGCATGCATTCTATCTTTCTTTCTTGGTCTTATGGCTCTAACATGCTATGGTGAACCTCTTGTCCAACTGCATTAGTTTTTATATGCATTCTTCAAGTGCTTGCTCATTAATAGTACTCTTGCGTGTGCAATACACAGGGAAGGTAACTTAAACTCAATAGGTAAAACAACCTCTACACCAAACACCAATTAAAAGGGTGTTTCTTTATTCAACCTCTTATAGGTTGTTCTATATGACCAAAGTACAACAAAGACTTTATCATCCTAATCCTTCCAACATTACAGAGATTTGTCAATATCCCAATATCTTGTTGAAAGACTCAACAATTCATTTAGCTTGTGGGTGATAGTGTGTTGTTTTATGATGTACCACCATAAATTATACCAATAGTATTCTAATAGTCTCATTCATGAATTAAGTACCCCTATCACTTGTTAAACTCAATGGACATCCATACACGATAATGATATTCTTGCAAAAAAATCTTGCTGCAAAGAGTAGCTACATTGCAATCTTTTGTAGGTGCGATTCTTCCACCATGTCGAGATAATATGTATAATTAATGATATAGTGTGAACCAGTCTTGTGTGCCTTTGGGGAAATAGGGCCCACAAAGTCAATTGCCCATTTTTCAAAAGTTTCTACACTCACTATAGGCCTCTAAGGAATATCATCTCTATACCTAGGCTTTCCAAGGCACTAAAAATGACCACCTCCTTGGCATATTTCTTGTAATCCTTGAATAATGTTTCCCACCACAAGCCACCATCGAATCTTAAGCATGGTGGTCTCGCCATCCATAATGTCCACAAAAATGCCTCCATGAGCTTCCTCCATAATACCTTCACACTCATGTTAGAGTACACACCGACGCAAAACCTCATCCAGACCAAGCTTGTATAAATCTCCACTTATCAACATGTAAGGCGTGACGTGAATGACAAGTTGTTTATTCTCTATACTCTTCATTCCCTCAAAGCACACTAGTTTGAAAAAATACTACAATTTCCTCTAAGTCGAGGGCACGCGGTTCAATCTGAATAGTTGTGCATATGGAATTATATCTTTAATGCTTTGCGTGTCCTCTCATGAAGTAATTCTTGATAGATGATCAAGTCCTTAGTTATTGTTATCCAAATGTACCCCCGCTCATTTTGTGGCTAACTCCCTTTCATTATTTCCCTCTATTGTGCCTCAGGTCATAAATTTTTACTTTTTAGGCACTCAAAACCTTCTCCCGAAATGACACCATTGGATAGAGCTCTTTCTCACTTTCTAGAAGGTAAATATTTCCTCCTAACTCCCAGTAATTTTCAAGTTATGGCTCGGTAGAGTTTTTGTGGGAAATTTTCCCTTGCAAGGTCCGCAGCCAATTAGAACTCGCCACGTGTCCAGTCAAAAATATCAAAGAAATCCGATTTTGGCCTATTTTTGCCCTAAAACTTCAAATCACCATAACTTTCGATCCGAGCTTAGATTTTTGCATTCTTTATATCAATGGAAATCTGGTGAAATGATCTACAAGATTCCATGGTCAATTTTGAATTTTGGTTTAGTTTGGAGGGATAAAATCAAAAAATTATTCTGACGCGCCATGGACCAAGATCGACGTTTCAACAACCAATTTTAATGCAAAATGGGTTGCATTCTTCTCCAACATTGTCAAAATGTCGGGGCATGGGTTTGTAAGGACCTCCATGATGTTTTTAATGCATTTTGGTCAATGGGAATGGCTCCCATGTTTTTCATGTTTTCTCTCTCCTGGGCTCGACCCATGCCTTTGTAAAAGCTGGATTTGGCTCATTTTTAAAGGGGGAACACTTTTTTGTACAGCAAAGCTTCGTTTTCACTTTCAACAAGTGATTTTGGCAAGTATCAGACCTTCCAGGGATTGAAAAGTTTTTACTCCTCTTTGGTGTTGGAATACAAGGATTTTGATGTTGAAAATCACAATGCAGCTCTGAATGCTTTCAAACCCTTCAGTATGTGTTGTTTGCTTCATTTCAAACCCTTGTTTACAGCTTTATCAAACTCGCATGATGTTTTATGTTGCAATTTCTGATTTGTGTCAATTTGCATGAGCAAGAAGTGCTCACCACTCCTTTGGTGTATCACCCTTATCATTTTAGTTTTAATTTTTGCATTTATTATCCCCTGTCTCCTTTCAAATTAAGATAAAATTAGGATCCGAACCTCTGCAGGTGCAAATAATAGATCTCGATAAGAGGACTTTGAGGAACCAGCCTCTAACTGAGATTCCTCTCTCATTTTACAAGTCCCACACTTGGAGAGAGGTTTCAATGTTGTGTAATCACACCTGGATGCCTAAAACATCAACTTAGAAACCTCATTTGCATCCGTCTTGATTTACAACAATGATTACTTTTTCCTGGCTTTACCACAAGTATAAAGTCAAATTCTTGAAATAACAAGTTCTAATGACATATGAACCCTTGTAAAACGTGCTTGTTTACTAAGTACTTAAGTGTTATGTGATTGTGTAAAAGATAAATAAAGTTTCTAACAAGTACTTACTAAAATTATATAGTGCATAAATCATAGAAAATGGTTCATGCTCCATTGTTGTGTAATTATAATAAGTTGGGGTCAACTTTCTTCTAGCAAAACATAAGGGGTGATCAACAATCCCTTCTCTAGGCTATGCTTAGGACTACTCCAACTTCCATATCTAAAGCATCAACATGCACATGAAATGGCTTATCCCACGAGGGAAATCACAATATGGGTGTAGTCATAAGATTCTCTTTCAACGTATAAAAAGCTACTTGTTACACCTCACCCCAATGAAAGTTTCCCTTGTGTCTCAACAATTCCTGTAAGTGCACAAAAATCCCAACATAACCATTAATGAACTTCATGTAGTACCTTGTATGCCCCAAAAATATGCACATAGTGTTTTGATTGGTAGGTTTATCCAACCCAAAATAAAAATAACTTTGGTAGGATCTACCAATAAACTTTCTTTGCAAATAATATGACCTAGTAATGTACCAAAAGGAGTAGAAAAATGTTTTTCTTAATATTTAAGGAGATGATTAACTACCCACATCTCTCAAACATCAATCTCAATTTTTTTCGTAATGATCCTTTACTAGACCATACATTTTCCATCATCTAGATAAACCTATAGAAACTTGTGGATAAAGTCTTGAAATGCTTGCACCATAATTCATGAAAATATAGCAACCACATTCTTAAGTCCAAAAGGCATAACCATGTAAGAAAAATTCTCTATTCGGTGGTCAAATTTTTCTTCCCTTGATTCTCTTTTGCAATTTATAAGTGATGATATACAAAGAATCCATCTCAGTAAAGGAATAGATCTGACGCCCTACCACACCTTCCAAGATATCTCTTAGTAAAAAGGTGTGGGGAAAGGATCTATAACACAAAAAACATTCAAATATCTATAGTCCACACATAGCCTTATCCTCCCATATTTCATAATACTTATCACCACTTAGCTAAACCATTCAAACTCTTCAATGGCCTCAATGATCATGGACTCCAACATTTTATCAATTTCTTCTTTTACCTTTATGCGTAGATTAAGATTCATCGTATAAGGCCTCTTCCTAATTGGGCACATACCTTATTTTAACTTAATCCACATCTCCCCAATGAATCATGAACTCATTTCAACTCATGATATTCCCATGGGACTAAATCCTAGAAGTCACGCAACAACTCAACTATCTTTGAAACTTCTTGATCTGTCTAGTAATCCCCAATAATTACTTCCTTAGGTTCCACTTCTATGCCAATGTTGACCTTTTTAAATTTTCATGGCTCATGGTAAGCACATGCCTCATCATCTGCACTATCCAAGACTTCACACGTACCCTCTCTATGATCAAAATTAGTGTTCTCTACTTCCTCATCATCGATCAAGTAGAAAATTTTACCCTTTTCTTTTTCTAAGTAGGCGTGTTCAAACTATACATCATCTATTTCCTCTTCTTCAAAACACACCTCCAAATTTGGCTCCCCTATCAAATCTAGGATGATCTCCTTAGATGTTACACTATCACCCATAGTAATGCACTTTACTACCTACAATTCTTCATTCACTGGTGGTTTAAAAGAGAAATAATTAAAGGTTTGAATAATACCTACATTTAAATCTTAGCAATTCCCGATCTATCGATATAACTCAACATAAATATACCATTCCTATAGACAACCTCACAAGGTGGAATAGAAATTATGCACCTAGAGTTAGGGGTAAGGCTTCTAAACATCCCTGTCTAGGATCTCTCACATTCTTGAATGTGGTGCAAGGTAGATTCCTTCCCATGATATTCACATATTTCACAAGGTGCATTATTCTAGAGAAACAAAGTAGAGAGCGTGAATCTCACTTCACGCCACTTTATAAGATTATCTCAATGAGTAGTCCACCAACGTGCTGGTTTCCTACTCGGGTATAAATAAGCATATCCCTCTATTTTATTTCATAGGTCCACTTGTAATTCTATAGCAAGAAAAAAATACATCAAGGTTACCTTCTCGAGTATAACTTGGTACCTATCTTCCTCCCAAATTCCCGACAGTGAGCACGATTTGATCACTTGAGTCAAAATGTCTTTCAATTCTCTCCCAACCATCTCATAAGTCCCATGTGACTAATTATCACACACAATGCTAGTTGTATCACTCATGGACTGATCATCATCCCATTAAATGACTACTTTTGATGGTTCAATAACTTCTAGATCTCTAATAGTGCACACAAAATTTTATCCACGTCCTTTTCACTTAAAGGTTCTACATAAGGTACATAATTCCCATATGTTAGGGGAATAATGACATGCTATTCCTTGTTCTTAAATATGATATAACCTTTGTTGAAGTGTAAATCAAAATTATTTGTGTAACACGAAGGGCACCCAAGTAATGTAGGAAAACTATCTTCCTCAATAAGTGCTAAGACTTCAAAATCCCTAGTGAACCTAGCCCCTTTAATGGTTATAAAAGCATCCTTAAAAATTCCTATGGGTGTAGCCTTAGTTATTTTTTCTATGTACATCACATTTAAAGATGGATGCAATGGTGGTCTCCCCATCTAATTCCATGCATCCAAAGTAAGCACATTAACTTCTATACCTTTTTCAATTAGTATGTTTCTCAAGAGCTATCCATCAACTACCACATTTAGTGTGATTTACCTGTCATAATCAAGACTATGAGGGGGAAAATTAGCATGTAAGATCTTCCTCTTGCACTCAACTCTAGTGCAAGGTATCTTTCCTCTCAACCACTCCCCTAATAGAGGGATGATATTTTCTTTCCGGAACATCCTACATGCCTATTTTACATCATCAATGTGCTTATGAGGGTTCTCAACATTATTTTCCTGCTCTAACTTCCATGACTACTCCTTCAAGCACTATATTTCTACTTACAAACTCCTAATAACCTCCATAGTGTCCTAATAAAATCATTTTGATTGGTTGGATTAGGGTATTTTGTATGCAAACTTCTTCTCTTGAAATATGAGTCTTCCGCTTCGGTATCTCTCGGTGCACACCTAGCATCGGTGCATGTAGTTACTAGTATAGAGAGTCAAATCAGGGTTAGGATCTACATTAGGCATAAAATAGGGCTCAACGCATTGTACCCTAACCAATCTTGCACCCTTGTCCTATTTCTTGTAATTCGACTCATGTGATCATACAAGTCAAGGCACTCTTCATACTTATGTTTCTTACCACAACATGAGTTGGCATTCACATTTGTAATGGTCCGTGGATCCATAGTTATAACAGTTCCATGAGGAAATCAATCCTTCCTCTATCACAACCATGAACTTTAAATCCTTTGTGAAAACCTCTTCCTCTACCTTCGACATTAGAGCACCCTTCATATTGACATCCTTCATTCTTAGAATTATTCACAATACTTGGTATAGTGCACACCAATATCAATTGCATCATGGTTATGACCAATCAACCTACAGTCCTTTGTATCATGCATAGTAGATATAAAAATTCTACAAAGTAAGACACATTCTTGTGGAGTGCACATTATAACAATGAGCATATTCTTGGATCATTATCCCCATGATAGATATCATAATCCAACAATATTTTCCTCATAATATTTTGAGGGAAACTATCCTTGTGTGTCCTTCCACTTCGCAATCTATACACGAAATCCTACTGCGAGTCTCATGTGCTAAATTTGCAGAAAATTTTCAAGTTGCTTTGCCATGGATGTAATTTTTTCCTCCAAAAAGTACTTACTCCTATATCAATGCTCACAATGTCCTTAGTGTGCAGAGTAGAATCCAAGGCCTCACATGGATCTGTGAAAGTATTATGCAAAATCACCCTTGTAAAAGGTGTGATCAAGCCTCCAAAAAACCACTGAGCATGTTGATACAGGTGGATATCATAAGATAATTTTGACAAAGAGTCTTAAAATGTGCATCATATTCCCGCACACTCTCGACATACCCTATTTAATGTCCTTGAGCGCGCGATGATGCTTCTTCTACTCAAATTCAGAATGTGAAATTATACTAAAAAGGCATCACACGGTTGGTTGTAATCCACTACCGTCTAATGTGGATCATACTTACAGTACACCATCTATGCACGCCCCTACAAAATGGTTTGTAAAATGGCTTGCATTTCACTCCAGTCGTGATCCCCTTAGCGTGTTATATCAATTCATACTTGTGTACATGCTCTGTAGTATCCTCAACACCTCTATATGTTGGTAAATGGAGAGACATCTCATAAAATACCCACTATATCCATGACTACCCACTGATTTCCTCTAGTCTTTCCTCCACCACCAAAACCATAAGATCTTCCTCCATGAAGCAGGCACATGACCATAACTAGTGTTACTCTATGTTCCTACCATTATATTGAATTGAACCCCAATAGCATGTGAAGTTGTGCAACTTTGAGACATTATACCTATGTTTTACGGGTCCACACTTTGTCCAAATGACATGCTCGATAGGATACCACCAATAGGAAAACCAAATGTAGAAGATTTCAATGTGCGGCCACGAGATGAATTTAATGGAAAACGATATCTATCTCGATGCTGCTCTTTCAACAACACCAACAACAAACATATTAGCATTATTTTTCTCAGGAACTGGAACACCAAGCACAAGGGCTAGGTCACCGGTTGGGATTAGATGCGCACCCATGATATTTCATATTTCTTCATCCGATGCTCTCTCATTTTAGAAGCCAAAGGGGTTCCTCTTCGAGATTTCAAAGATGGGGTAGCATAGGTTTCTCGGTTCCACATCCTCCGCATGAACCTCAAATACTTCCCCGCAACACCTGCCTCCATGAATCCATCACTCCTACAACCTCACATTTCTTCACTAATTCCCTCTCCCCTGCTTCATTATAATTAAGACAACTTTCTTCTTCTACCGTAGGATCCACCATATTTCACCACTCTTGCTCCTACCCCCACATGCAGTGGGAATTTACCTAGCCATAGGAAATGATTATAAACTCGGAGAGCGATGATTAAGATCTTTATGGCCAAAGGTAAAGCACACAAGAAATATCCTCTCGATTCTTGCAAGAACTCAAACTCAACAACCTCACGGGAAAGAATAAGTAGAAATTGTGTACTCCAATGTATAGCTAGTCAACACACCACTACACAAATGATCCACAACACGTGTCCAAGTTAGATCAACATCATGCAGAGCATCGATAATATTCTTGTGTCCACACACAAGGTCTATAATATCAATACTTCCTTGATGCATATGCTGAGAACCACTCATACAACTCTAAAGGAAAGTAACGGAAAAACGTCTCATAGATCTCATGATATAGATGTTCCTCAACCCACGTGCGTACATCAAACTCAGTCCATCCTGAATCTCTGCAAATTCATCCTTCATATTCTCAAGACAAGTATCCATGCTTGCCAAGGTCAATCATTCTACCATCATGTAACATCCTTACAACAACTTCAAAAGAGGTCTTGGAAATGAAACCAAAATGTAGTCACTTTATTTACCCTAAAAACCCCAGTTGCACGGGCACATCACTCAAACTAAGCAGCACTCAACCAAAGCACCCAAAGGTGCCAAATCCCTCTTTTATGTGAGATTTGTCAAAAATATTAGCATGCATGATGTAGTATTACATAGTTGAAATTAAATATAATCCATAATAGTAATAAAGAAACCAGATCTAAGCATATGTGAATCTGATCAAACAATAAACATCAAGAAATTACATAAACACCAAGATCAGATCTACTATGCAAGATTTATTAACACTAATTTCCATGACCGAATCCATTCAATAACTCCACTATATTAATCTCCAAATAGTGCAATATCTCGAATACATAATAATATCCTCCATAAGATTATGCGCATAAGAAAAATAACATCATAACCTTACAATAACCTTGATCTAGAACATACACCTCCTAAGCCATGCAAATCAACACACACACACACACACACACATGTCTATATATATATATATATAGGGGTGGGGAATTTCCCTTCACCACCTATGCAAACTCAATAAGCATGCAACATTTTCTTAAAAATAGATAGACTATAATTAACTCTGCTTTACTCCTATTAGTAGCTTTAAAGTGTTGCACATGCTCTAACCTCCAAAATAGACTTTATTGTTGTTGCAAATCAGCAAAGCACCCACTGGATGCAAATCAAGGTTCTAAGTTGATGTTCGGGGCATCCAGTGTGATTGCACAACATTGAAACCTCTCTCCAAGTGTGAGACTTGCAAGATGAGAGAGGAATCTCCAGATTAGAGGTTGGTTCATCAAACTCCTCACGATTATATCTATATTTGCACAACTCAGAGAGTTTAGATCCTAATTTTATCCTAATTTGCAGGAGACGGGGATAAGAAATGTAAAAATTGAAACTAAACTGATAAGGGTGATACACCAAAGGAGTGGTGAGCACTTCTTGTTCATGAAAATGGACACAAATCATAAATTTCAACATAAAACATCATGCACACGGTTGATAAGGTAATCAAGAGTTTGAAATGAAGCAAATAACACATATAAAGGACCGAAAGCATTCACAGAGCCTGCATTGTGATTTTCAACATCAAAATCCTTGTATTCCAACACCAAAGAGGCAGAAAAACCTATTACAATCCCTGGAAGGTCTAATACTTCAAAAATCACTTGTTGAAGGTGAAAACAGAAGCTTTCTGTGCAAAAAGGTGTTCATCCTTTGAAAAATGAGCCAAATCTGGCTTTTACAGTGCATGGTCGAGCCCAAGAGAGAGAAAACATGAAAAAACGTGGGAGCCATTCCCCATTGACCAAAATGCATTAAAAACAACATGGAGGTCCTTACAAACCCATGCCCTGACATTTTTGACCATGTTGGAGAAGAATGCGACCCATTTTGCATTAAAATTGGTTGTTGAAACGCGTCGATTCATCCATGGGTGCATACTAGAAGTGTTTTTTGATTTTCTCCCTCAAACTGAAACAAAATTCAAAATTGACCATCGAATCTTGTAGATAATTTCACCATATTTCCATTGATATAAAGAACGTAAAAATCTGAGCTCTGGATCGAAAGATATGGCAATTTAAAGTTTTAGGGAAAAAACAGGCCAAAATCGGATCGGCGGGCAAAAAGTTTGAATTTTTACCCGTTTGGTCTTTGGAACATTTTTCAAATTTTCCCCGCACTCCGCCACTCCAGGTGCCACATGGCACATTCTGATTGGGTGCGGGCCCTTCCTGACCATTTTTTCCTTCAGGTCGCTTGGTGTTTTTTCGCCCTTGGACACGTGGCAGCTCCTGATTGGCTGCGGGCCTTCTAGGGAAAAATTTCCCACCAAAACTCCGTTGAGCCATAACTTGAAAAATATGTGGAGTTAGGAGGAAAAATTTACCTTTCTAGAAAGCTGAGAAAGAGATCTATCCAATGGTGCCATTTCTAGAAGGTTTTGAGTGCCTAGAAAACAAAATATTCTGACTGAGGCACAAGAGAAGGAAAGATGTAAAGGAGTTAGCCACAAAATGAGCAGGGGGCACATTTGGGATAACAATTTTGGTGACTCAGAGGGGTCATCTACCTGCTGGATGAAGTTACCAGTTGCCTGAAGCAATCCATTGGGCATGGAGTCACTTGATTCTCTGTTTAATACCCCAACTGACTAGAACGTTGCAAAGAGGAACATGGAAAATCACCTGATGGAGCAAGGCCTGCAACACATTCCCAGGAACAGCAAGCTGTGCCAAAGCACTTAGGGAAAGCAAAACAACCTACAAAAACAATGTGCACAAGCACTTGAAGGAATGGAAACCTAAGCTAATATTTACAAGGTGGAGAATTTCCCTTTATAAGCAATGCTTGAGATAGATTCTATTGACTAGAATCTGCAATTCTTCACCATCCAATGAAGCCAATTGGAAAGAATTGCTATTCTTGCACTTCATGACCATGTATGGGCCACTCCAAATGGCATCAAATTTTGAATGCCTTCCCGGTTTTGCTCTATCTGCATCCCATTTTAACACTAGATCTCCAACTTGGAAAGATCTACTCTTGGCCTTCCTATCAAAGGTCTTCTTGATCAAAGCTTGATCCTTCTCCATTGCTTGGGATGCCTGATCTCTGATCTCTTGGAGCTCCATCAACTCTGCATATCTCACCTCCATGGGCCCAAACTCTAGCAACTCTAACTGCTTCATGAGTTCCAATGTTGGCAACTCAAGAGACATGGGAAAAATTGCCTCTCTTCCATAAACAAGCCTGAATGGAGAGTTACCCGTGGATCTCTTGGGAGTTATCCTATCAGCCCATAAGGCTGATTTCAGTTTGGTATGCCAAGACTTCTGATTCTCATCAAGAGTTCTCCTAATGATCCTCAACAAGTTCTTGTTTGTAGACTCAGCCTGGCCATTACCTTGAGGGTAATAGTTTGATGAAGTACTTAGGTAGATCCCATTCTTGACAGCCCACTCAGTCACCTTGGATCCAATGAATGCCAATGCATTATCTGAGATTATTGTAGCAGGTATGCCAAATCTGGTTACTATGCCCTCATAGAAGTCTAAGATGCTAGACTCATTTGCTTCTTTGAGTGCTCTTTGCTTGATCCATTTGGTGAAGTAGTGCGTAGGTATGTCAAAATCCATTTGTGCCCTTGGTTTGAATTGGGATTAATGACTCCAATGAAGTCAAAACCCCATTGCATGAATGGCTGGTCAAGCGAGATTGGATGCAATGGAAGGGCAGCAAGTCTCTCTTTTCCTATGAAGAATGCACAATTATTACACCTCTTGATCCATCCAAAGCAATCACTGAAAATCTTGGGCCAATAATAACCATCCTTCATAATTTTTAGAGCTATCACTCTCGGTGTAAAATGACCACCAGCTGGTCCACCATGGAACTCTTCCAACACCCTATGAATCTGATTTGTGCTAATGCATCTCAAAGCACTCCATTCACATCTTTCTTGAACAAAACTCCATCAACAATGGCATATGGGACAGCCTGCAATCTGAAGTGTCTTCTTTGGGTCTTGTTCATCTCCGGAGGGCATAGGCTTGTGATTAGGAAGTGTATTATACCTTGGGTCCAGCATAAGGAGTGGGGACAACATTATTTTCTTCTTGAGTGCCACTTGGCTCATGGCTGTCTTGAACTGTCAAAACAGCCTCTTCTTCATTGCATACTTCTTTTTGCTTCCCCAAAATCAGCTGCTCACACAATTCTTTTCCTCTTACCAGCTTGGTGACCTTGATCTCAATGTCATACTCCATGACACGAGTGATCCAACCAGCCCTTTTCTCATTCAAATCCTTGTTGAGGAGGAAGTCTTTAACCCCGACATGAGAGACCAACAAATGGACCTTGTTGTTTGAGACTAAATGCTTGAATTTCTTCAAGCTTCGATTACTGCAAGTACATGCTTCTCAATAAAAGAATACCTCACCTCATAGTCATCTAGGCTCTAGCTGAAGAAAGCAATTGGCTGCTCATCGTTGTCCTTGTTCTGCTATACCAAAATGGCAGAAATAGTATCATTACCTCCAAATGCATAGAGGATGAAATCCTTGGAGAAATCCGGGTTGATGAGAGTTGGTGCTTGGGAGATGGCTTCTTTGATTGCTTCAAAACTCTCCTTGCCTTTTTCTGTCCACTTGAAAGCCATGCTTTTCTTTAACATTTTGGTGATAGGTTTGACAAGGGCTGCAAAATCTGGGACAAACCTCTGAACAAAGTTTATTCTCCCCAAGAAACTATGAAGGGCCTTCTTGTGGATTAGCAATGGTATTGCTCTTATGGCTTCAACCCTCTCTGCATCAATTGCTAATCTTTCTTTGGAGACAATATGGCCAAGGAGCTTTCCTTCATGTGCTAGGAAGATACACTTCTTAGGATTCAAAGACACTCCAAATCTCCTGCACCTTTGGAAGACTTGTCTCAAATGAGAGAGGTGGTCTACTGCATTCTTTGAAAAAACATGATATCATCAAGTTATATCAGCACCACGTTGTTAATCAAACCTTTGAACACCATGTCCATTGCTCTTTGGAAGGTAGCACCAGTGTTGGACAACCCAAATGGCATTTTCCTGTATGCATAAGTTCCCCATTTGGTTGTGAAGGTTGTCTTGAACTGGTCTTCTTCCTTCACCATAATCTGATTGTAGCCCGGAGTAGCAATCAAGTAGTGAAAACCTCTGGGAGCTAGCCACACTTGCAAGATTTGCTCCATGGAAGGGAGTGGGTAATGGTCCTTGAGAGATGCTCTATTCAAGTCTCTGAAGTCAACACACAATCTGATCTCTCCACTCTTCTTTCTGACTGGAACCAAGTTGGCAACCCAACTAGAATGCTTGATTGGGAATATGATCCTTGACTCAATCAGCTTGTTCAATTCTTTCCTCATGAGAGGCTCCATGTGTGGATTGACTGGTCTTTGTTTCTGCCTGACAGGCTTAGTATTTGGATCCAATTCAATGGTATGCTGAGCTAAGTTGGGATTGAAACCTTTCAAGTCTTCATAGCTCCA
Source organism: Taxus wallichiana var. yunnanensis (assembly GCA_018340775.1). Classification (NCBI taxonomy): domain Eukaryota; kingdom Viridiplantae; phylum Streptophyta; class Pinopsida; order Cupressales; family Taxaceae; genus Taxus; species Taxus wallichiana. The sequence goes on from CM031238.1 coordinate 748,557,589, forward strand.
AGAAAACACATCAGGGAACTCTTGACATAGCTGTATGAACTCGTACCTTTCTTGTTCAGTTGTCATCTTTCCAATTTGCAATGGTTTGTTCTCTTCCACCAAGATGGATACTGAATCTTCTCTCTTGACCTGAATGTTTGCTTTCTCTTTCCTAAACTGATCATTGGGATTGAAAATGGACTCCAAAGTGATAAGTCCCTTGGGTAGCTTGTTAGTTCTTAGCTGTACCACTTGGTCACCATACTGTTGTTCCAATTTTTCCTGATTTTTAGTTGAGAACTCAGCTTCTTCTTGTAAGAAATGGATGATTTGCTAGTCATTTTCAAACACTTGCCAACTGACATTGTTATCTAGCACTATAGGCCTCACAATCACGTGGATGTTTGGCTATACCTTGTATTGTTGAATGATTTCCACAATGTCAAAGGCTGCCCCTCTGCTGCAAGCCTTAATCGTGAGCTTGGTTCTCTTTCCTAGGAATTGATTTGATGCCAAAACCCTCAAAATATTCAATGAGGTCCCACACCCTATTCTTGTAGCACTTGAGCAGATTATTCTTGACAGCATGCTGCCCCTTAACTTGGTTTACAATCAATTCACTGTCACCAAAGACTTGCAAGTTCTTTATTCCTCTCTTTATTGCCCAATGCATCCCTTGCACCAAGGCTTCATATTCAGCAGTGTTATTGGAGCATGCAAACTGAAATCTAAAAGCTAAATAGTACTTTACTCCTTGAGGTGAAACCAACATGGATCCCCCTCCTGCACCTTGTCTACTCCTTGATCCATCAAAAACAGCTGCCATACCTCATTGTCATCCTTGTGGTTTGGCTTGGTGATGCTAGGAATGGGCTGATCTTCTTGATGTATGCAATAGACCCCTAGCTCAAATTCTTCTACTTCTTGATAAGGATCAAAAGCATGCACCTTGTTTTCCCATTCATCAAGAGTTAGATCCAAGATGCTTCCAACCTTGGTGTCGGCTTCATCGGTTGCTTGGTGATCTTCTTGATCAAATGCCGAAACAATTGGCATTGATCGACTTGGAGTGTAGGGCTCAATGTGGATGTTTGTAATAGGCTCAGACCTGATTATAGATTTGGTTCCATACCTCGTTCTCGAATAGCATGTGTGACCAATCAACAGAAAAATATCCTCCAATCTTGGTGTGAAGTCCCTTGACAAGCATAGGGCAAAGAGTGGTGGAATGTCTATAAGCGATACATCTTGTAAGACAACAACATTTAGACATGCATGCAAGGTAAGACTCAAGTTTCTAATCACTCGAATTGTTATTCTTTGCTGTCCCATCTAAGCTGCACTACCCCTTTGGATATGATTTCATCACTGGAGCCCTAAGCGATCGAGTTATTTGTTTAGGCATCACTGAGCTACTTGCCCCGGAATCTATCATGCAATTGTGCACTAACTTGATTTCCATGATTAATGAAACATAGAAAGGAGGGGCTTCAAAATTTTACCTTGCTGTCCTCCATGATTCCCCTCAGTGGGTAGCATTTGTGAGCACTTTCTCTTGCATCCCCGAACTTGCTGATTCGAAGTTGGCCGAGTCCTTCATGGCAGCTTGTAGCAAATCTCTTTGGCACAGGATGGATAGGGATTCCCACATTGATATATTTACATTTGTCTTCTTCATCGATTAATGATCTTTTGAATGGTGATGAAGGATCTTTTTTTCCCCTTAGTTGGCACATTCATCCCTTGCATGTGGGCAGCAACAATTGGTATTTGAGCTGGTCTAGGAGCTGTTCTTGGCTGCCCTTGTGCATTTGAAATTGGATTTTGCTTGCCAACCATTTGTGGAGCCATGGAAGGTTGTGGATTGGTTGGAGCTAATGGCTGCTCTTCACCCAAATTCCTTCTTTTTGACCTTGTGTTGGCTGCAACACCTTGAGAGACTGCTTGATTCATGCCACAAAAATCCTCTGCTTGCCGGTTCCAAGTGTGGTGTCATTTGGGGCTGATTGCTTTGTTGGAATGTTTCTTGTTGTTGGTTGTTTCCTTGTTGCCCTCACCCTCCACACCGATGGTTGTCACCATTAATGCTTGATTCAAAGCACCATTGAAGCACATGGATTGGTTGTGAGGTTCATTGCATGGAAAACACCAATCATACTCCTGAGCAACGTTGTTTTGTGTTGGCACCAATGCCTTAGAGGCAGATATGGCATTAGGATTATAGGGCTGAAATGGTCTATTGGCGGGAGGCCTTGTTTGATTTATATTTGTAGGCTGGATTAGGTGGTCTTTTTGGTTGGTACGGCTACCGTTAGGCTGAGCTTGGGGCTGATAAGAAGGTATAAAACCTTGGGCTTGTTGCCTCTTGAGAGTAACCAACTCATTGCCTAAATTTTACAATTGCTTCATGACTTCTTGAAGCTCATTTGGGGCACTTGGAGATGAAATAGAAGCTTCATTTGAACTCGATTTCTAGGAGTGGGAGAAGGAGCCAAATTAGGTGCTTGATTAGTGTTTGGGCTCTCTAAACTCGGAAACAATGGCATGGGAGGTCTAGGGGCTAGTTTTCTCGGCTTGGATCAAACAATTTTCAGCCCTAATGGCAATGCTATAAGCCATAGGGATAGTTATGCCTCCCATGGACTGAATCAACATAGAAATATCAGAATTTAGAGCTTTGAGGTAGTAGAAAAAGCACCTTACTGCTATTGGCTTTGACTACCACCGGAATTCTCTCCCAAGTCCTTTGAAATATGAATTTGAAATCAGTCAATTTGCTCATTGGGAGCTCTCTTGATGGTTGTCAGCTGCTCCAAAAGAGACAAGTTGTCTCCCTTCTCTCCAAATTTCTCATGAAGTGCTATACATAGCTAGTTCCAATTCGCAATAGAACTGAGGCAAGGCTTCTAAACCATTGCAAAGCCTTCCCCTTGAATGAAGATGCCAACAATTTGACAGCAACTTGCATCTCATTGATTTCATGAATTGCACAAAGGTTGGCAATGTCTTTAACATGATCACCAGGAGTAGTCTGATTCTCTCCAGTGAAGTATGGAATGTTCTTCAAGGCTGCAATTGGAATTGGATTTTGTGCATTGAGAGCAAGTGGGCTGCTGCCAGTGAAATTGACATAGGGGTTGTTTTGTGCCATTCTAATTGGCCTTAGAACCCTTGTTGATTGAATGAAAGGCCTACCAGGTGGAGGAGTTGAGAGAGTTCTATTTGGTGGAGATGGAGACCTTTGGATTCTCCTCCCACTTTGCCTTACTCTTGGAGATAACTACAGATATTCAAATAGCGCCTCTTCTTCTCTAGCTCTTGACCTTGTAGTGATTCTTCTCATGAGTTTTCAGGCCTACACTGCTGAAACCAGCTGATTCTTCTTCCTTGGAGTCGCCAGATGTGTAATTTATAGCTCTTTTAAGCAAGAAAATTGTAGCAGATGCACATCAACTTTGCTGTAATGAAAATGAGACCTCTAAGGTCCCACTGGGCATGCCAAAACTATTGTTGCAAATCAGCACCCCTGGATGCAAATCAAGGTTCTAAGTTGATGTTCGGGGCATCCAGTGTGATTGCACAACATTGAAACCTCTCTCCAAGTGTGGGACTTGCAAGATGAGAGAGGAATCTCTAGATTAGAGGTTGGTTCCTCAAAATTCTCTAATTATATCTATATTTGCACAGCTACGAGAGGTTTAGATCCTAATTTTATCCTAATTTGCAAGGAGACGAGGGATAAGAAATGCAAAAATTGAAACTAAACTGATAAGGGTGATACACCAAAGGAGTGGTGAGCACTTCTTGTTCATGAAAATGGACAAAATCATAAATTTCAACATAAAACATCATACACAGTTGATAAGCTGTAATCAAGAGTTTGAAATGAAGTAAACAACACATACAAAGGAATTTGAAAGCATTCACAGAGCTGCATTGTGATTTTCAACATCAAAATCCTTGTATTCCAACACCAAAGAGGCGAAAAAACCTATTACAATCCTGGAAGGTCGATACTTCAAAAATCACTTGTTGAAGGTGAAAACGAGAATCTTGTTGTGCGAAAATGTGTTCATCCTTTGAAAAATGAGCCAAATCTGGCTTTACAGTGCATGGGTCGAGCCCAAGAGAGAGAAAACAAGAAAAAACATGTGAGCCATTCCCCATTGACCAAAATGCATTAAAAACAACATGGAGGTCCTTACAAACCCATGCCTTGACATTTTTGACCATCTGGAGAAGAATGCGACCCATTTTGCATTAAAATTGGTTGTTAAAATGTTAGTTCTATCCATGGGTGCATACGGGAAGTGTTTTTGATTTTCTCCTCCAAACTGAAATAAAATTCAAAATTGACCATGGAATATTGTAGATAATTTCACCATATTTCCATTGATATAAAGAACGTAAAAATCTAAGCTCTGGATCGAAAGATATGGCGATTTGAAGTTTTAGGGAAAAAACAGGCCAAAATCGGATCGGCGGGCAAAAAGTTTGAATTTTTACCCGTTTGGTCTTTGGAACATTTTTCAAATTTTCCCAGCGCTCCGCCACTCTAGGTGCCACATGGCACATTTTGATTGGGTGTGGGTCCTTCCGACCATTTTTTCCTTCAGGTCGCTTGGTGTTTTTTCACCCTTGGACACGTGGCGCTCTCCTAATTGGTCATGGGCCTTAGGGAAAATTTTTCCACCAAAACTCCGTTGAGCCATAACTTGAAAAATACGTGGAGTTAGGAGGAAAAATTTACCTTTCTGGAAATTTGAGAAAGAGCTCTATCCAATGGTGCCATTTCGAAGGTTTTGAGTTCTGAAAAATAAAATATTCTAAGCGAGGCACAAGAGAAGGAAAGATGTAAAGGAGTTAGCCACAAAATGAGCAGGGGGCACATTTGGGATAACATTTACTTTATTTACAATTCGCATGCTTTAATTCTATCTTTGAGACATTTCTTCACCACTACTCCAAGTCTATTATTATCCCCACACTTGAAAATAGTTAAGTGTTGAATCTTTTGATCCCTTGCGTGTAATATTGATTCTACCTTCCGCACACAAATTCTGTCCTTCTAGTGTGTGTTTCTTCCATCATGCTCTCACACGCATTAGCCTCTCCTTGGGAACTTAGTAAATTTTCAAACTAAATAGATGTGACTCCCAATCAAAGGATACTATGAAAATTTTACAGAAAAACACAACCTAAATATCAAAAGGTGGAGGTTACAAATGTGAGCCACATAATAACACCACCTATACATGTTAAACAATCTTTGCGAAAAAGCGAGATATTAGAGCCAAAATGATATTGAAATGATGTAAACAAGGTAATAAAAACTTTTCAAGATTTGGGGAAATTTTTGAAGTTAAACAAAGTGAAAGTATGCCAAGGATTTGTTAATATATGGGCAATGTAACGTTATAATATGGACACTTACATCACGTTTACGAAAGCGAGATGTAAATATCGTAATTGTGCGAAGGTGATGTGAATAAAGTAAAAATTATTAAGGAATATCAATGGTGAATAAAGCCTAACTACGTTGATAATGTGTCTCAATATGAGTTTGAGACAAAGGGCCTACTATAACATGAAGACGTACCATTCATACTTTCAACACTTACATTCGACATTGTAACCTAGTCATGCAAGTAGACTACAAAATTGGTGGACAAGATCATTTCTAGTGGTATCTGCGCATGTTGTTCTCTTTTTGACAAATGGGAAACTAGATAAAAAGAGGTGGAGACTAAGCAAAGATGAAAAAAAAGTGTAACTTAGGAAAAGTTTCACAAACTAAGACAAAGTGACACATCATAAGCTTCGTGATGAATGACGTTAAGTTTGAACTTTGATGGACTCTCCCCTTATTCGAACAACAAGGTTTTGACTTGAAAAAGTTCTCACTTAAAAGATCTTTGAAAATTTATTGGTTTAATACGGTCAAGTTAGTTCTAAGACGAAATAGCTTCCTAGGTCGTTCTCTCAAATAGGCACCACAAACAATCTCTATGAGCTTAGTTTACCAAGGAAGTCACATTGACTAAACCTTGGAGTATTTTGAAAATAATTTAAGCCCTTCAAATAAAATGAGTAATGAATGCAATTTAATTTAAGCCCTTCAAATAAAATGAGTAATGAATGCATTCAGTTGTATTCTCACCGGGGTTGCAATGGAGAATTTTTTAGTGCTAACTCACAAATGTAAAACTATTCAAGTAGGTAAGTGGAGCACTTCCCATTTCATCCACAAGGTTCCCTCTTGCGTGGACTACTTTGGGGTTCCTAGGAACATCCCTCTTGTGAGATTAAGGCTGATGCCAAAGGTATTTTCTCCTAGTTGAGTGGACGAGTTTACCCTTATTCGAACTTGTAAATCAAGTGTTTTGAATGTGGTGTGTTTTCTTATCTTTTGAGCTTAATGAGGTTTTGCACACCATTGGCAACCTACAACACACAAATTAGCTTTTGTTTAGATCCTGATTCTTTCACAAGCAATATGGTCCTTCATGCAAGGATTAGTATTTCTCAAATGATTAAAACATAATAAAAAGAGGATAAAATATTGTTTTTGATTTCCAAGATCATCCTAAGATGCAAGGAAAGAGCATACACAATGAGAAATCCTACTAAATTGCAGAAATGGAAATTTTTTAATTCAAATGCACAAGTAAATTCTTTTTATCCCAACTTTGAAATTCATTCCCTTAGAAAGCTTAGTGAAGTGTTTCGAAAGAACAGAAAAGGTATTGAACCATTTTTTATTCCCAAGATCACCTAGAAGGTGCGAGGGATGAGCATACATGATCCACACCTTATAAATAGAAATGCAACATTCATCAACTTTTAAGTAAGAAAATTTAGCACAAAAATACAATAAAAAGTAACCTCGTGAAAACCATTGATTAGTCTAAATGAAACCTAGAAAAGTGTTAGAAAATCCAAGAAAAGAAGATTTTGTAATTGTTAGAATGATGCTAAACTTTAATTAGAAATGTCCACTCACCTTTTAGGACATATGTGTGTTTCTAGAAACATGTGTATGCCTTTGAAAGCAAGTGTGTTGGTCTATGGAAAACACAATTAGCAATAATGTATGCGTGGATGACGAATAACACCTCTGTACACCCTTTTGAGCATGTGCATGCTCTTGGTAGCGTATGTGTTTTCTTGTCAAAATTTAAGGTAACACAGAGGTTCAATAAACATATGCACATGTCGAAAGACATATGCACATGCTTTGCAAGCATATCCATGTTGTTCATGACATATGTGTGTCTCTGGTTAAATTCTTGACAGGGGGTACAAAATGCGGGAAACGTGTGCATGGGTAGGGAAACATATGCATGCCCATGGGAACATGTGTGCTTACTATGAAACAAGTACCCATGCTTTCAAATGTTTGCATCCCCCTCTCTAATGCTTGGGCGTGTGCTTGGAACAACATAGAAATGAATGGAAAAAGATTTCTAAAACTACACAAGGTTATAAGTTTTCCTTTTAAACCAATTTATAACACAAATCCATTAAATTTACATGCAAAAGTAAGATTAAACACACATAAGGTTAACAATATGCTTGAGAAAAACTATTTAACCCCCAAAATGCATGAAATGATTAGAAAATGAAATAAAAAGATTAAAAATAATTTCTATGGACCATGGAGTAAGGTCCCATGGGGCATGCCATATGTGCTCATGTGTAAATTAGAAAGCTTATAGAAATGAAACTAGAACACCTAAGAAGTTTCAAAGCTTTAAAATAACCTAATAAGAACCATCATGATAAGAGATTAGGAGATCCACTTCTTTAACAATGCATATAACTTTGAAAAGCATCAAACTAACATGTCTAAATTACTCTCTATTCTTTGAATGCTAATAAAAACATGAACCTATGAATATCCTAACAATCAAATGTGATTGTTTGACCTCAAGGGTTAAAGAATGTTGTCTCAATAAAAATGGCTACAAGGCCATTTTAGTTCTCCCCATATTACTCAAACTTGAGTTGGAAGATGCAATGGTGAAGATGATAGCTCAATATCAATGGAGGAATGCTCAATATCCTAAATACTCATAATTTATGCTAATAGAGGAAAATTGTTCTTCAAGTATAAGGTGTGTGTTTGAAAGGGATGCACTAGGCTTGTATTTATAGGTTTCCATTTGGGAAAGTTTAGAATCCTAGTGCATGTGGGACAAAAGGTAAGCCCAAAATAGATTTAACAAGTGAATGCACTTTTTGATTAGAATTAGAAGTTAATTAATCTTTTAGGATTAATTAATAATCCCAAGTAGGCTTAGGAATATTTCTGGGAGCATCTAGAAGGGGTTTTGATGGATTTTGGATGTTTTGGAAGTAGGATTTAGCCAATAAGAAGGTTTATTGGTTAAATGCAAGATAAGAGGCTTAATTAACATATAATAGTTAATAGAAGCATAATTAGATAACAAAGTGTTGTTATTTGACCGATGAGAAGATAATAAGGTTGTTGATGTAATTTAAGTATTAAAACTACGTAAGCATATTTTAGGTGTCTATAGGAGGGAATGACCTCGGGTATCTGATAATGCTGATTCCTAATCATAATAGCGACCCTTTGAGGTCATGACTCATCTATGTCATGTCAATCCCACATAAATGGTTGGCCCAAGAGCACATCACGAAATCCAGTGGAACAAAATCACGAGAAGACTTCATCTTGGAAGGGTTTAGTTGTATATGAGAGAAGGAAATGTTGTGTGACATGGATATCTCTTCCCCGGGTTTAACTCACTAACACTATATGGATGGGGGTGTGTCTTTATAGGAAGGTTCGGGTTTTTACGACATCAATAAAAATTAAATTATTTTGACTTCCACTGTCAAGGATAAAATGTAGAGGCTTACCTTTTACCTAGAGCTTAGAATGAAATAACATATCCTTCTCACCCATCTTCTTGACTTGCATGGTGGTAATGATTGTATCTGGTTTAACATCTATAATTTCATCTTCTTTATGTGTGGCCTCGAGATGTGTCAATGGTGGAGTAGTGGGTCTTTGGAGATTATGAATCAGTGAGAAAAGAATTGATGGCTTGACATTCTTCCTTGGAATTCTAGTTAGTCTTATGGAGGTCACACCACTTCCTATCTTCTCCTTATGTCTCCTACTTTGACCTCGTGTTTTGCCTTATTCATCATTTTTCCCCTTAAGAAACTGGTTCTTTGTATTTTTCTTTCGATTCTTCTATTCAATTTTGACTGCAAATTATATGCCTCATTAAGGGTATGGATTTGGAAGAGGTCCATGTCCTCTTATATGTACCATTACAGTAACACTGCTATATTTGAGGATTCTATGTTGTTTTTGTCTTGAATGCCAAATATTACAGAAAGAGAATGGAAAGTATCAGTATACTCTTAAACCGATTGGTCCTTACCTTGGTGGAGTTGCTGCCATAATAAATATAGATCATCATAGGATACAATAGGGTAGTATTCCTCCTTTATGGAATCCAAAAAATCATCCCATGTGGGTTCTTCTAAGGTACCCAACTCATCCTTTTGAGTCCATTCTTATACATGCCCCACCAATTTTTGACAAAGAAGTGATTATTTCAATAAATCAAATGTCATATTTTTCTTATCGATGAAGTGATTGCCAAAAAATAGAAAGTTAACTCGTGCAACCGGTTTTTACTACATCAAAATTTATTTTACCCTAAAAATAGGAATATCAAAATTTATTTGCACATTGAGCAGCGTAAGGGAACTAAAGGGTTGATTCGTAGATGAGGAGGCATGATTTTCCACTTGTTGTTGTTGAAGAATCTCGATTAATTATTGCAGCATTTGCTCCTTCGATACATGAGAGTTTCATTCACCATATTATTGAGAGGATCATTTGTATCATCGTTTTTTCCATTGGTGGTCTCCTATAAGGAATAGGCAATTATTTTGAAGGATCTTGTGTGGACCACCCAAGCTTCTTGTATCCCGACCTCGTCCTTGGGATCATACACTCTCGAGACAAATTTGATCCGATACCACTGATCCAAAACTCAAGGGGGTTTCAAAATTAAGGAGAGAATAATAATTGTGCTAGATGCAAAAAGAAAATATATCTCTGAGAAGAGATGTATAATGCTCAAAATTATCTCTAAAAAGAGATGTGAATAAATTGCTCAAAGAATGTAATTACATTAGCTACCTTCATGAGGAGATATCAGCCTTTCCCTTTTGGGTTACATATATTTATATACTAATTTTAGAAATATGAAGAGACACCTAGAAGAATGTGGAAGGTCACCAATCTTGAGGGAGACGAGGTGGTTCATCTTCCATGAGTTTTATAGGCACCAATTATGCAAATTTACTATTTTTAGACATCACTACAAAAATTGCATTTTTAGGCCTTTAGATGCATATTTCCGTGGTCAAAATTTTCTAAAAAAATGCGTTCCACACCATATCATCATATTCGCACATTCCAAGTTTTCTCTTGTATTTGAATGGTGTCAATTGGAGATAAGGTGCATAAGTTATGGTTCTCGGAATTTGCTCCACTTTAATTTTTACACCTAGGTCATTGTTTAGATCATTATGCCTCTTCTGCAACTCGTTAATATTCCTTGTAGCTCCTCTCCCATTATCAAACTAAACAAACAAGAAGTTATACTAACCAAATAATAAGAAAGACTCCTAATTTAAATTTCCAATTATGAATATTGCTAAGAAGCTACAACTGTTCCTATAGAGCATGGAATTTATATTATGTTCCAATTTTATAAGAACAAGCTCCTTTAAGCTCTTAGTTATTTGGATTGAAAACTATACCATTTTATTCTTTTTGTGTGATGCAAGATCATACATGTATCATGATGCTCTTACATCATACACCCATGGTAAGATAGTTTGATCTCCTCCTTAAATAGAATAAGTGTTAGAACCACTCTTTCAATTATGAAGAGTAATGACCAAGGAGTTCCATTCCACCTTGTTGAGTACCACTTGAAGTTTGTTATTTTGTTTATTTATCCATTTCCAACAACATGTTTCTCCATAAACCATCTTCATTAATATAGCTATGATCCCATTTCTCTTTACCTTACAATTTTTTTGGGTATATTCATCCATGCACATCCCAGGGGATGTTTTGTTTCTCATCTTCAATCCTCTTGTGGGATTTGACCCACCACTATCTCGACTACCACCACCAACTATATTCAACACCATTATTTCTCAATCCTTCATGAGCTTTGAACCAATTACCTCTTCCTCCAATAAAATCATTCAACTCATGTTCTATCTCAAACCATCTCCTCTTCACTTCTTCTCTCATGGATTTCTTGTCAAAGAATCCATCACATACACTCTTCATCATATATGCAACCATATTACATACTTGGACTCCAAAGGCCAATTGAAATGATTTTCTCTCTCAAATCTTATATGCATTCAATCATACCTACAACAAAATTAGTAACCCAAACATTTAGAGAATCAACAATTCTCATAGGGTCTTGCATATTCAACACTCCCACTTATACAACATCATGCTTCAACAACTCTTCAACTACAACTTATTTTTTTCACACTCTCAATTTATTTCCATTCCTCAACTATTGTAATAAACTCACAATACATAGTATCATAAGAATAAAACATTCTCAGATGGATCTTCTCTATGCTATCTCTACTGTAACTTCAATATATTCTTCCATCAAATCAGCATCACATGCATTCATTTTCACATCCTTCTCTATTTTCATGTCCTCCAAAAGACACCATTTATCTACAACATCTTCTTTTTCCATGCATGCATTGGATGATAACAACATCAACTCTACCATCTCATTCTCTTTACCTTTTCCTCCTTTCTTTATATTCTTAGGCATTACAAGCATGTCATGTGCATGAAACTTTCACCGTCCTTGTTCGTATCAAACATAATGTAGCGAGTCTTAAGATCCTTTTCTTCAACTCTTATATGGTCTACTCCCAAATATGTGCCACCATGACATTTATTTCTTCTTCTTGATGGAAACATATTCACCATCTCTATATCCTATTTTGAACCTACACCACATGAGCTATATTTATGTCAAAAGGCATGTTCTATGTTAGAAAGTCGAGGGGCTCGACACGCCGTCTTCCGTTCACCACTCCAAACCGTCACTTCATTTTCTCAGTATTGTCGACCAAGGCGATCTCGAGTCGGTCACACGTCTATCACGAGAAAGATGCCGATGGCTATCACGGGATTTTCCAGAAATTTCTCGCAGTCTATGTTGCCTCTGTTGGCCAGCCATATTCCACCGCCTATGATGGGGATCGACAGGAGCATCGTCAGGATATTCAGAATTTTGATCACATTGTTGCTGAAACGCACCATTTCTTCCCGTTACGGATTGAACTCAAAAGCTCTTCAGATTTTGAGAAACAAAGAAGAAGAAAAGTGTTGACTCTGATTCTGAGAAAGAAAAAAATGATTGAATCAGATTCGAATCTGTATTTAAGGATAATCAGGCACCGCTGAAGCGTTAAAAGTGGGGATCAACGAAACGGGTCGCAGCTTCCTTCCTTCCTTCCTTCTCGGATGGTGTTTCAAAAGGAATTTGGCGGTTAGGTAGCCAAACATGGGAGCGTAGCGTGTGATATACGGTAGAACATGCGTACAACAAATCCCGCAGGGCTTTATGCCACTGTGTTTTCAGCGGTTTTTCTTATATTTTTAAAACGGGTGGTCGGTTTTTTTATTTTTACCATTTTTGGAACGGCTATTTTTAGGGTCCGGATAAATAAAGTATGGTTTATTATTAGGATTTATTTATTTTTACAATTTTTGCAATGGATAATTTAATTATTATTTTTGAGTAAACACTTTAATCTATTAGTTTTGTAAAAATAGTTTGTATTAATTTTTATTTGTAATTATATATTTTTGGATTAAAAAAAACTACCTATTGTTTATCATAAAATAAATAAAATTATACAATGTATTTTTAGAATTGTTTCTATAATTCTATGAATCCTTACTTGTACAATGTTATTACGCCGAAAGGTGTGTTCTAACTTAGAAAGTCCAAGGGGCTCTGACACGCTGTACTGCCATGCGCCACTCCAAACCGTCTGCTTCATTTTCCGTATCGTCGACTAAACTGATCTGAGTCATCCACGCATCTATCTTGGGTGTAGTGGTATGCATGTAGGGAAGGCAGGTGCCTCTCTGACACCGAATGGACACGAAGGGTGAGGAATCATCTATTGACGACGTACGGAACGCCATCCACGGTACATGTGTCATTCACTTCTGACTGTATTGTACTCGTCAAACAGGTAAAGAATCCAACGGGTTATGTTTGTCGCAATTGATTCATGGTACATGTGTCATTCGCTTCGCAAATGGCGGGTTATGTTTGCTGCGTATAAAGACAACATTCTTTCCTTTTTTGGTAATTTTTTCCGTTTTTTGTATTTTTGGTGAAAAAATGCAAGGATAGAATTTTTTTGCCATTTTTGGAAAGGGTCCGGAAGATGTAGCAACAAAAACTTGCATGTGCTATAACTTTCATTCATGGCTCCGTTTTAGGTGTCATTTTCTCTAAACGTGTATATTTTCTCAAGCTCTACGCATTGATGGCAATATTTTTCTTATTTTCATAAAATCACTTTTTACACCTTTTTGGACCAAACAACTTCTCCCAGATAACTGTGGAGGCGGAGCCACATACATCTCATACTGTCCTGTGCAGGTTACACGCCCATGGAAGAAATGCTTGAAATATTGATCGTTAACAATATTTACTGGAAAAATAATGAATCTATAAACAAAGTTATGATTTGTACATTTCTGCATGGAATCCACAGTCTGTTGCCACCTGGTCAGACTTTGTTCACAGATCGCTCCAAGACGATTCCTGCCTGTCGCCCTCTGCAGATGTTCTTGCTGCTTACCCACTTCACGACTTAGAGGAATTAATTAATCATGTTCAACGTCACACAAGATGCTATGAACAAACTTGTCTGTAAAGATAATAACCACCCTCATTGCCGATATAATGCACCATGGCAGACTAGATCTAGTTCTGCATTTTTCATTGATGAGAGTGGTGCAATTAAATACCTCCCTTCCAGGAATGATGAATGCTTGAACACACACAATCAAGCAATGTTATCCATATGGAGGGCCAACATTGATTGTCAGCCAGTTCTTTCTGGCATGCAGTCCTGAAATACATTGCAAAATACGCTTCCAAAGCCGAACAAAGGTCAAAAACATATCGTCAGATGCTCAAAGGTCGGTAAATTTTGCAGATTGGTTGAAATTGAATGTGAAGATCTGAAGACATCCCCTTTTTGGATGCTTATAGGACACATCCTACTAGTATGGAGCCCCTTACCCTCATTGAAGTTACACGACACTTGAGTTACAACAAATATCGTAATGCTAATAAGTGGAAGCTTCGATCATGCCCCACTATTGTTCGTGTCTTTCCAAAATTTCAATACATTCCTTCACAAGAATCACCTTCCTTCCAGCTTTTTCTGTTGGTCCGAGCTCCTGTTGTACAAGCCTTTTCGCCTTATCCCTATAGATATTGGTTCCACCCCTCAAGAAACCATATTTGCCTTGAACCTTTTCAAGAACCATTACAAGTCGTGGCATGTTGTCTGCCTTAGAGACAAATTCCACACATAATTCCGAAAGTTTGTCTGACTCCAACAAAGAAGCATTAGAAGCTCCCGAAATCTTGCAAGCATGGCAGATACTTTATCGCGTATGGCCTGGCAGCACCTCTAGCCTTGATAGCCTCCACATGTTGGGTCTCTGTGACTTTGACATCATGCATAATTGGAATGAACATGACGTACCACCTACTTTGCAATCCATTGGCCCAACTTTTATTGAAGATCAAAAGCCTGCTCTCGTTCCAACCTGCATACAAACTACTCTCGCCTCACCCGCCTTTGCTTTATGTCCAGCACAACAATTGGCTTTCGATATTGTTCTTCTCCATTACTTGAGTTGTGTCAACGTACCTCCATTGAAACTAATAATCCAGGGCACTGCATGTACGGGAAAATCATTCCTAATAAATGCTTTGAGGTCCTCTTTTTCCACCACATCTACCCCTAGACAATCACCTCTCCTTTTTCTCACCCCGACTGGAGTTGCAACATTCAATATTTATGCCTCCACTATACATGCATGCCTTCGTATTCCTATCAAAGAACTCAAACCCTTGGATGGATTGTCGTCCCTTCAAGAGTCCCTTGAACATATCCAATACATTCTAATTGATGAAATGAGTTTCATAGGACCAAAATTGCTCACTAAAATTGACTACCACCTTCGTGAAGCTTTTCCTCACCACAGAACATCACAATTTGGTAACCGTTGTGTCATCCTCGTTGGGGACCTCGGCCAACTTCCACCACTCATGAACATTTCTCTTTATGCTAGCAACTCCTACGACACAAACCTGTGGAAGAACTTCACAACAACAATCTCCTTGACATCTGTGTTTAGACAACAAGGTTCCACCCCCACACAAGCTTCATTCCGAAGACTGCTTGTCAACATTCGCAACTCTGTCCCTGTGCTACAAGATTGGGAGATGCTTATGTCAAGAACTGATTCTTGCCTCTCTGAATAGGAAATAAATGAATTCAAAGAAGGGCCACATCTTTTGCAACAAAAACGACCTAGTTGACAACCACAACCTTCAAATGTTGAAATCACTCAACTTACTCGTTGCCAAATCAATTGCTCAAAATACAAGGTGTATTGAATCAAGTGCGAAGCTGATGATGATTAATTGAAACACAAAGTTCTTCTTTGCATCAACCAAAAAGTCATCCTTTCTGCAAACTTGTGGGTTGAAACAAGTCTTGTTAATGCTGCCACAAGTTCCATCATAGATATTGTCTACGAAAGCTCTTTCAGACTACCTGCTCTGCCTTTATTTGTAGTAGTCAAATTTGATCGATACACAGGGCCTCACTGGGATGCCAACAACCCACAAAATGTTCCCATTCCACCTAGTTCTAGAGGAAACCGCAGACAACTACCACTAAAAATGGCTTAGGCATTTCCCATCCACAAATCCCAAGGCCTCACTCATATTGTTTTCACATTGTTTGTATGGCCAAGGTTGCAAATGAGTGGCTGAACTTTAATGGTGGCGCCAGCTTAGCATAATTGGTCCTATATATGGAGAGTACGTTTCTTTCAGTTTTTACTTCATTTTCCACAACATTTAAGGCTTGTTAAGGTTTGAGGGTGAAAAGTTTAAAATTTAACCTATTTTTAATTGTATTGTAAGTGTGAAATGGATACATTATAGGTAGAGAAGCATAAATTATAGGTAGAAAAACATAAAGTTGGATATATGCAGGGTACTTTTCCTTCATTTTTTACTTTATTTTCCACAACATTTAAGACCTCATAAGCATATATACCATCCATATTGCATTTTACCATGGTTCGAACTGCACTTTCCTTTCCCGTTTGCCGCTACGAAATGTCTCCAGAAGAGTCTCAAAACCCTAGCGGTGGTTCAAAATTCAAATGCAAGAGTTGGTGGCGCTACCGGTGGCACTTCTGGCGGAGCCACCTGGGGCGGTGGGCGGAGGTTCACTTTTCAATTTCCCTTGCGGTTTCAGTAGCATCGGAGTACCCCAACCCGGCAGGAGCAACTCCGACAAAGGCAATACGACACCGATGCCGAACAATAATGAAGAGGGCAATAATAATGGTGGGGATCAGTCAATGTCAAAGGCAAGGCATGAGAACTTAGATTGATGGTGTGTAAGGTAGCTCAGTATTTCCTTGACGAAATTTTATATCATCGCCAGTTACATATTCTTTGTAATTACATGTTCGGAATTTTTTTATGGTAAGTAATGAGTTGCTTTTTCTTGTTATGTTTG
The DNA here is from genome assembly GCA_018340775.1 of Taxus wallichiana var. yunnanensis. Taxonomy (NCBI): domain Eukaryota; kingdom Viridiplantae; phylum Streptophyta; class Pinopsida; order Cupressales; family Taxaceae; genus Taxus; species Taxus wallichiana. Next base: position 748,574,485 of record CM031238.1, read on the forward strand.
TTTAAACCCGGGGTTACAAATTCTTTGTAGTTGCATTTTATAATGTATATGTAAGTTGTTGCAAACATTATGATTTTTATCATTCATTTTCTTCTATAAAGGATGATGAAGAAAATTGAATTCATTTCTTGGTTTTTTAATGGTCTAGTTGGTTTTGGGTATTTTATGATCAAATTTGGTTTTGTGCAGAATTTTGGTTCTGTAATGGGCCTGTGGTGCAGCTTGTGAGAACAGAGGTAGGATTTTTTTAAGTTTTAGTTTGATATGGCGCTTGTAGGGGAGTTAGGCGGTTCGTTTTATGAAACTCTTGGTGTTAATAAGGATTGTTCTAAGGCTCAAATACGAAGTGCTTACAAAAAATTGGCAAGGGTGAGTAGATATTGTGGATAACGTATAAATTGTGAGTGCTTTGAAAATAATAGCAATTAAACATAGCCCAAAAAATCACCTTTAGCCTGAAATGGCTCTGGATCAATCAGTCCCCGATCACAGAGAAGGAATGGAACCATATGGAAGTCGGCCTTTCGTAGAGAAGAGTCGGTGGGAAAGAGGTGTCCAACCCGCCAGTTTACATTTGCCAGCGCACTCCTGCCCCATGTCAAAATACAAACTCTGAAACAGGGCATGGAGAAATTTCAGGGGTTAAATTTGACGGGCACCTTTTCTTGTGAAACATTTTTTAGGTGATGCTAAATTCCAAATATTTCCCTCCAAAAATACAAAATAGTGTTATTTTTATATATGGTCACTGCAAACAGGCCATAAACTATTTTTTATTTAAAATAAATCATGTTTTGTAATATTTTATTATTATTTATTTATTCTATATGTATATCATTATTACTAGTGGTTTGTTTTATAGTTTTTTAATAAATATTTATTTATTTATCATTAATATATATATATATATATTATATATAATATATATATATTATATATGTATATATATTTTTATATAATTCTTTATCTATTGTTCTATATATATATATATATATATATATAATAAATTATATTTGTATATATTTATATAAGAACATAAATAATGTTTTATATATTGTATTTTAAATTTTTTTGTTAACGATACATTTTTCATGTTTTTATTAAGCTCGACTTATTACACTAAAAGGAATTTTCACAGGCGGAAGCCTCCTCCACCTCTGAAAATTGACAGAGACATGAACGATTACAATTTATTTGGTTGACAAAGCACTGACATTTATCGATCGTACATGTGGCGCGCAGTGATTGGAGACTACCTATCACATGTCAGATGACCAACACTGTTGTTAGGCCCTCACCATTATGCTATTCCAACACCGACTTCGTATCTTTGAGATTGAACGTGTCAACTAGTGTACAAGAAGAATGGTTGTCGAGGAGCTCCAGATCGTCATATGACAGAAAATCGTCTATCTGTGCCAAGATCGATGTCGAAATATTCACCAAGGAACCGTTCTCCAGCTCTAAATTCCTTGTGTTGGGATCCCTCACGTGAAAAAATGAATCCATCTCTAAAGAAGAAGAAAGGTTTTCGTTGTCTTCTATGTCGCAGGTTTGAATCTCGTCATCGTGAGGGTTTGGCATGGACATATCAATAGATTCTGAGGTGAAATCCAAGAAGAGCACGCAAGAGTCGATCCACGCTTCATCGTCCATGGCGAGGAAAGTGCGTCGGGGGATTACACCCTAGTTGTTTAAGGCCATAATATCTTCCAATTCCTTGTCAGTGTACTAGACAAGGCTCGATTCCCAGTCTTGTTGGGCCAGTATAGTGGATTAAAATCCATGGTAATTACTAATTATGGAATAAGAGGAATTGATATTTTACGCCGAAAGACGTATTCACTGGGGAAATCCCCTCCCCCTGACAAGCGACAGACCATCGATGATCATTTGTAGTTGGTCGACGAATTGTAGACACTCCTCCACCATACACTTGGCACACATTTCCACAAAAATGTGGCGTAGTAATCTTTTTCATTGTCCACGTCAGCCCAGGATTTAGCCGTGACAAGCGGGTGAGCCCAAAACTGTTGTGGAGGTTCATGGTCCTTCTGATCCGACTTGTCCCTACCCTTGGACGATGTGGCGGCCTAATCCGATGACCTGATCTAATGATTTGAAATAAATTTCTTCTATTATTATGCAAGGAAAATGACAGGTCTGAAAAGGCTGCTTAGGATGCGTCGCTCTCCATGTTTTGCTTTGGGTTTCGAAGAGCACCTAACCGGGGTGGTTGGTTTGTTTAACATGGGTCTATTTTTCCCATTCAACTTTTATTTATCTATTAAATACATGGAGAAAAAATAGAAGATACAATACTTTTGAAGCTATACCATTCATATCATATCTTTTCAACCACAATGTTATCAATCTAAGGAATATCTATATCGAATGCCCTAAAAACAAATCGAAAATGTCTACTAACTCTGCAAAACTATAGTTTTCCTCCATTAAACTTGTCATATCAAGAAAATATTGATAATGGCGTACAACATTAGGATAAATCTAATATATATATATATATATATATATATATATATATATATATATATATATATATATATAACTTGGAAATCATAAAATTTCATTATGTCGAAAGGTGTTTGCACATGCGGAATGCTCCAACCCTTCTAACAACCGATGGGACATGGGCGCGAGAGATGAATTGGTCGATAAAGCGCACACTCACATATGCCCTTCACATGGTAGCCAATGGTTTAACAGTTAAATCTTTTTCAAAATAAGAAACAAATCATTTTTTCACATGTACCTGCTAGAGAATTTTGGAATAGGCCAATGGTTTGACAATTAAATATTTTCTGAAATAAGAAATAAATCAATTTTTCACATGTACCTGCTAGAAAATAGTTTTGCTAAATTCATCGGTTGGGGGTTTTGAAGCATAAGTGGAGGAAACCATGGGCTCTACGTCTAACCGTTCCTCAACTAACTGTTTAGGACAGTAACTCTTGTGGCGACATGAAGTCCACAAACACAATCCTTTGAGTGGGTGTATTCATTTGAATAGGTCCCAGATTGCACTTTGGGAATGAACTCGAGCTTCCCCTCTGACCCCATGCCTAGAAATCTCATGCTTTTCTAGGCAACAAAAGGGGCGATGAACTAGAAAAAATATTAATTTAAGGAAAGAGAATCAAGAGCGAGCAACAAAACAAATTACCTGAACACTGTCGCATCGAGATGGATCGAGAGGCATAATCAATTTCTCAAATCACCGGGCGGACTGACTCATAATAGGTTGATTATGGATCTTTTGCAACACAAAATTTTTCTCTACGTCAACCAAGAAGTCATGCTTTGCACAAATTTGTGGATTAAAACATGTCTTATTGATGGTCTTCTGAGCAGGTGTATTCATTTGAACAGGTCCTGGCGATTCCAATTTGGGAATGAACTCAACTTCCCCTCTGACCCCATGCTTACAAATCTCATGCTTTTCCATACGAAGAAAGGGGCGATCAACCTGCAAAAAAAATTAATTTAAGGAAAGAGAATCAAGAGTGACAAACAAAGAAAATTACTTGAGCACTGTCGCATCCAAGGCATTTTTAGGATGTTCAAAAATAGGACGCCTGAAGCTCATGTACTTTCAGGATGTTCATAATGATGTAAATATGAAAAAAACAAACCAGAAAACTAAGCAATCATGTACTTTCCCAGCACCTACGATAATGATAGCAATTGATGACGATTTGGACAACCTTAAGCTTCGATTGTTGAAACCCCTTTACTCTCTTGTTGCCAGATCATTTACTCAGTACACTAAGAAAACTAACTCATAATAAGTTGATTCTTTGTGTCAACCACAAATTCGTGCTTTGCGCAAATTTTTTGTTTAAAACATTTTTTGTTAATGTTGTTGTTAGCTCTATCATCGACTTTGTTTACAACAAATCATTCCATCCACCTGGTTCGTCTTTACTTGCCATCCACAAATTTAATTGATACATGGTGCTTTATTGTCTGCTTCAATTTCCATTTCCCCTCACCATTATTTCTCTTTCGGCGTTAACATCACACACCTCACGTGCGATTGCTAGTATTCTACATCTCTCATCTCTCCTTCTTCACGTGTCTCTATTGCTTGTAGAGACTTCTCTTACATCTCTCTTTCTACATTGTTTTCCATCTTATTCATTGTTGGATTGTCCAACTCTTCACCATTCCTCACATTATTCTCTTGGAATGTATTTGTATGTTAGAAAACTCATAGAAGTGAAAGATAAGCAAATAATTAGTAGCAAACCTTTCTCCAAGCTCCTTTTGTAACCTCAATTCAATGAAATTGTTGAAGTGCAGAACACACTTGTTGAATTTATTAAATTTTTGGATAATGGATGCTCTGATTAATCTCCAAATGAAGAAATGACAATGTTATGAGAAAATTTGGGATAAGAAAAGATTTTCCATATGCAGATATCAAATTGCAAATTAACAAAGATTTGTTGCAAAGCTTCCAAGAATTTGTTGTGATGGATATGACCTGCTATTTATAAGTGTAGGAAAGGCCATGTAGTGGTTGAAGATATTTAATTAAGTCATTAATGCATATTCTTAAAATAACATTAGAGGAGGTTATCGTAGTTTAAATGGATTGAATATCTATTAAGAGGTGGTAAATTTTTGATTAGAAATAAATTTTCATCCGAGAAGGTGGTTGTATGTGCAAATTTGCTTCTTCCACCTTTATAGGATTTAGAAGTTAATTTGAGTGGGGTGACTAGGATAGTGAAGTGGAGCTTAAGTGGAGGATGAGTAGGTAAATATATTTATTTATATTTAAATAAATAATTTAATTAGATAAGGGATGTGAGTGGGAATTAACCATTTAATTAAATAAGTATTTAATTAAATTAGCCAAGGGTCATAGGAGTATAGTGTAAGTGTAATTATAATTAATTTAGTTAATTCTAAAAGGGATGTAAGCGTGATAGAATTAATTTATTATTTCTAAGGAATGTGATAGATTTAATTGAATTAAATATTAATGGGATAACTAATTAAAGCATGGATTAATTAATTCTAAAGGGGATGTGAATAACTGAGGATAGGCTAGAAATAAGTATGTATTTTTAAGGTGTCTACATTTTCTCCTCTTTAAAGTGTTATTACAAAGTAATATCATTTTAAAGATAGTAGATGCATGTAGATTAGTGAGTGGAAGACATGAAAGTTGATGAAGCATTTAGATGCCTACAGTGTAGAGCGATGAAACATTGAGATACCCTCGGTAGTGAGTGTGAATGCTAAGGGAACCCCCTCAAGTGGATGGGTGATGCGAGAAGCGGTGGAAAACCACTTGATAGAAGAAGGGAAATGCAAAGGAGCCAGGAAATAGAAGGAAGACATATGGGATTGTGCTCATAGCACGAGCTTTCATTTAAAGATTGAAAGTTAGAACAATTTTTTTTACTATTGTACAATAGATGTATCACCATGATTATGAAAGAATCATGATGTTTAACTTGTTATATGTGTAAAAAAACACACACACACAAAAAAAAGTGAAAAAGGAAAACAAACCCAATATACATAGTAGATGTAGGCACCATGGTTATAAATGAACCAAGATGTTAACATACTACTTGTAATTGGTCCAAAGAAAAACAAGAGAAAACAAACCCAATATACACCATAAAAGTAGATATCATGGATATAAATGAGCCAAGATGATAACGAAATACATGCAATTGGTCTAGAAATAATAACAACAATGCAACACAAATTTGAAATAAAGACAATTAACTTTTTCCCTAATGTGTTCCATAGTGATAAGTAAGCAGATTTGAATGCCCCTAAGCAACGATATATGCAAAGGGATTGGATTGGACTAAAGAGCGGAGTAACTACTCCTCGTGACACTCTTATTGGATCTTATTGAAGTGTGATATAAGATTGAAAATGGTCATTACCCCAAACACGGATGGTGAAAATGCATTGGAGAGAATGAGAGTTGAGATTTCCCTAAGTGAGGATACACACAGGAAAATAATTAATTGTGATATTTGTAAGATAGTTTGGATAGTAAACACTAGGGTAAGAATGAAATGTCTTGATTCCATTGATATGTGTTGTTTGTTGGCGTTTTTTGATGATTTTGTGATTTTAAGGATTTTTGACTATTTTAATGTTTTTTATGATTTTTTCGAATATATATGATTTTTGGTTCATTTTTGGAATTTTTGAAATTTTTAGATTTTGTATTTTTGGAATTGACAGAGATTGCAGGAATTGAATAAATGACCATGGCATGGTGAGGAATGTCATATGTGTCATGGGGAAACAATTGGAATTCCTTGTGAGCTATAATGATATGGTTGGAACTCCTTTGTGAGTAGATGAACATCGTGACTGAGTGGTAGATAACCACATGACAGATGAGAGTAGAAGCCATGAAAAATACCCAAAGGAATGATGAAGAAAAATTATTGTTCTTGGTCACAAAGGACAAAAATAGAAGAATTAGGGTCTAAGAGGGTATAAATAGATGGGTGGGAGGGTTAAAACATTGCATGACTCATTTGTGCTTATAGAATATTTTTTCCCTTTGAGTTATATTTGAGATCTGATATTTTAGAGATGGCAACTTGCCGAATGTAGCAAAAGCATTTTTAGATTGTGTTCAAGAGTACGAGTGGAGACTAGATGAGGATGCCACGATGAGTAACTCAAGAAACTTAATTTTTGATGCATTTATTACTAGTTAAGTGTAAGAGAAAAATTAATTTGAATGGTACCACATGCACTTGAGTGTGCTAGCATAGACTAAGGAACACACTAGCATTCAACTAAGATCATAAGCGTGTTGCGAGAAATGTGCTAGCATAATAAATCTACTAGTGTCATGGTGAGAGCATGCGCATGTAACTAGGTGCACTAGCATGAATGTACTAGCATTAAATTGGGTGTGCTAGCATGAAAGTGATAATGTGTTTAGTGCACCCACCAACATATAAGAGGGTGCACTAGCGTAATATTGAATGCGCTAGTGTAGTTAGTTGATTTTTGAAATAATGTTAGCAATTTATAATAGAAGAAGCATGATGTAACGATGTTGGTTTTGATGACATGTAGGAGAAATTATTATCTCGTAGATGTACGAGAGTAACATAAACGGATGGAGTCATTTGAGAGGAGTGTCACTCGTAATGAGCGAGTAGTTAATTGTATTATTAGAGGCTACAAGGATTACATACATTTCACAATTACCACACATATACTAGAATATTATTTACCGATGATGTTTAGAGATGACACATCAAGAGACAAACCTTTAGATTTCCTACTGGAGAGATGATGGCTACACTAGAGGATGTCTATCATATTATTTGAGTACCGATAGATGGTAGATTAGTGTAGTGGGATGGACATGTTAGGTAGATTGGAGGACACATTTGGTCATTAGTTGAGATGGAAGACATTCCCAAAGATGGGATGGTAGTTTAATTTTATGAGCACATAGATGATGATACTAACGGGACTAATTACCAATCTATCTGATGGCTCTTATCAATGGAAATTTCCTTCTTGATAAGATTGGTTGCCATTTCTAGTTGGGTCTAATAGGTATAGTGGCAAACTTATGGAGGCCACCATAATTTTCTAGGGACATGTATATTATCACATCTCTACATGAAATTTCATTTGATTTCTTACAAAGGATAGAGGAGCTTAAGCCTTGTGATATTGTTACGAGATATGGTCATGGGACCACATTACGATTGGTTGTCTAGTAAGTATATTATATGATAAGAAGCTACATGAGCCCTCATTATTTGAATGGGATACCATAAGTTTTTGTCAAATGGGTCATCTAGACAATATTATATTTTATAGACGTGAATTTGATGACTTATAGTTACAAATGGTGACCAAGAGGCCATACTAGTTGTATAAATGAGATCTTGATACTATAGAGCTCTCGGTTATGGAGGTAAACCACTTCATCATTGGTATCCTCTCCCATATCATGGAGATGTACAAGGAATACTAGGGTTTAAAGACAAATTGGGATAATATAGGATATACTCGGTGTTGATTAGTGGTACTCATATGTTTTACACGATCTTTGTGGACTTTAGTCCACGTATCATAGTGTGAATTTCCTCAACAAGATTTTGTTGAGTCACAACACAGGCGTGGGATACATGTGTGTAGGTTGTAGATCCTGGACCATACCAACATATGCTACATGGTATGAAACTATTATGATGATACAAATTACCATTCCATGAGGAATATCTAGATGCATGGATAATAATGACACCTAGGGTAGGGAAAGAACTAAAGAGAGCCAGAGGTAGACTAGGATAGGCCGAGACCAAGGCACATATGCAAGGACATGGATAGGTACCATTATAGGCATAAACTAAGTACATGTGTATATAAAGGGTCATTTTTATAGGGGCCATAGTTCATGGATGCATATGGCACATTAGATTTAGCTAAAGGTATTGGTATAGGATGTAGTGCATCCTTAAGTTCTGCTAGTACATATTTTAATTATGCAAATGTAGGAGCCTTGAAATGCACCTTTATAGGCTCCACATGTTCATATGCCAGTGTAGGTTCCATTATAGGCTCCATTGTCACCACCAAGACCACCCGGTCTAGTAGTGAGACAAGTAGATAGAGATGGAGAAAAAGATATATTAGTGGATGATGGTTGGGGAGATGAGATAATGGAGGATATATGGGATCAAGGTACATATATACCCTCACCATGACCATCGGCCATTGATTTATCATTATAGGCCCATAGAGACATGGTTATTAGAGAGTGGGATGCCATCCCAATTTCATTACATAAGTAGACTCAATAGTTGTGAAGGCTTACCACGAGAGAGGATTAGACTACTAGACATGTGAAGTAGTTAACACTTTGGAGAGAGATAATTTCAGGCACATGAGAGAGACAAGTGGTTTTCTTGATGTGATGAAATACATCATAGTCATATCATAGAGATGAGGTACTACTGGGCCCTTTATGAGGCAAATATTTCTATGGATCGAGACCCCCAGATTATAGCTAGAGAGTGGGTAGAAGACCCTTGACATATAATATATCTTAGATACCTTTTAGAATAGCACAAATTTCACCACCGAGAGGTGGGGAGGACAAAGTAAGAAGTCCTAGTGTAGGCAAAGAGTCACCCTTTACTCATTGTCATGATATATTGTATATAGGTTTGTATATGCCTCATGATTAAGGTGCAGTTTTGTAGATCAATGCCCTTGATGACACATGTATATGAAATTTTTTAGATATAGATTACATGGACCTTTTTCAATCTATATGATGTTTTGAGATTGACATTCCTTGATGTATATATTATGGACATTTGACATGGAATATGATGATGATATTGTTTATTACTTGTATGATGTAGTGAGATAGGTGATTATATGATGATATATTTTAGAGTAGATGATGATTGTTATTTTTTTAATATGGATGTATGATGAATGTATCATGGATGTATGATGATTAGATGTATCTTAGCATGTATGTTTGTAGCTTAGATTTTATTCATGACGAGGAACGTGTTAATTATATTGTACTATTTCACTTTGTAAAATTAACACCATGATGAAAAACACATACAAATCAACAAGAAGACTGAAAAATAATTAAAAATGCAAGAAAACCCTATACACATGGTAATTGATAGACACCTTGATTATGAATAAGTCAAGATGGGTACAAAATACCTATGATAAGTCCACAAAATGAAGACAAAATTTGAAAACAAGCCCAAAAGTCAAGGGACACTAAGCGGAGATAATCAATTAAATACAAATAATTAATCAACAAGAGAAGAAACACAAACCCAAAATACAAAGAAAATGAATGTAACAAAGCTAACAATGAGCCTATTTAACAACATGATACCTAAAATTGGTCCAAAAAAAACATGGAAACAAACCCAATTCAAAAAGCAAAAATAATAAAAAGCTAACAATGAGCCTAATTATATTGCTTTATGTAATTGGTCAAAGAAATGCACGAGAATTGAAAACAAACCGCACACACACAATAAACAATACAACTTAATCATTAATAATGATATCAAACCATCACCCTAATTTGTTTCATAATGAATAAAAAACATATGTGAATTCCCCCAAGCAACAATATATGCCAAAGGACCAGATTAGACCAAAGAGTAGAGTAACTACTCCTTGTGAAACTCTTATTGGATCATATTGAAGTTTGATATGCAAATTTATTTGATTGGATTTATGGAAATAGATGTATGTGAGGAAAATTTTGAAAACCAAAGTTTCCCTAAGTGAGGATACTTGTGAAGGGTTAATTGATGGTCTCATCCATAGGAACAAATGCTTGTCAATTGTAAGAAACATAATAATCGTAGGATGATCTAGAACGATCATTAGGATCATGGTCAAATGATGATATTGTCTAACTATGTTGAAAGTTGTTTATGGTTTTTGTGAAACATTTTCTAAATGTTTTTAATATTTTAACATGTTTCAATTTTTTTTTGTTTTTGGGTTTATACCATTTGTTTGATTTTGTGTGCCAAAAAAGGAAAGGTGTCCTTAAACCATGTTAAGCATGACACAAATGAACAAACCCAATGAATATCACATGAAAAACTACAAATGGAATTAGGTGAATGGAACCTACATATCAAAAGACTCACATCCTAACTAGGAGAAACACAAAAAACAAGATGATGGGGATGAGAATGAAGTGAAAAAATGTGAAGGAATGAAACAAACATGTTTGCTAATATGAACCCAACACTAGGGATACTTTTAGAGGATCAGGAATAGAACTTCTTTAGATGAACAACATTATGGGCTCTTAAATTTCTTTTCCATATTTATCGATATTTTATATTCTTTGGATCCAAACTTGGCAATAATAATGTAGGGTCCTAACCAATTAGGTTCAAACTTTCCTTTTTTTTCATGCTCTATTATAGTATTATTTTGATTGTCTTTAAGAACAAGGTATTTTATTTCAAATTTTCTTGGTTTAATTCTCTTATTGTAGCTTCATCGGAGTTAGTTCTGATATACTTTTAGGAGGTCCAAGAAGCAAATGTGTTTCTCATCTAAAATTTCTAGCTCTGAAGACACACGTGGTGGTAATCTCATTCATGCACCAAGTGTTAGAGTGACACACGGAGGGAAGGGATCTCAAATTCTATGGGTAATACAACTTTGGATATGTATATGAGAGATAAGGTGTGGCTTTGGGTGGAGTGTTCAATGAGTTTCCATAATCCCAGAGGGTGGAATATAGTTTTGTATGATGTAGACACAAAATCACGCACATACTACTACTATTATACCATCAAGCATGTTATTTTATATATGGATCTTGTGTAATAAAAGTATGCACTAGTGGATCATCCCTTTTCTCACATCGCCACCTAGTTGGTCATATCGTTATTTTTCTTACACAGTCATCATGTTTACTACATTATTGTCATCATTTTTCCTACTTGGTCGTAGGTTGTTTCGATAGTTTTGGTCGTCACTTAACATATCTCAAGGTCATTATCAACTCGGTTCGTGTCTCTGTTCCTAAACTAGGGTGCCCATGGGTGCTCCTAGTCATCATTATGGGTACCCTCATTTTTGTCATATTTGGTTTTCTAATTTGAGTTTGAGTTTGATACTTTCAGTATTCCCTTACATTCCTCGAGGTACTAGTTGGCATGCTAAGTCATTAGTGTTGAAATTTGAAAAGATATTCATATATAAGCACATCATACACACCTTCACAAGGGTGACAGATTATTGTATCTAAAGGGAAGCTACTACATAGGAAAGGGACTACATTTGGGCTTCTACATTTGTATCACACCGCATAGGAAAGGAAAGTCTATTCTATTCCATCCACCATTTGCATTTTTATCTAGTTATTTCCCACTACTATCACGTTATTTGCGCTAGGGCACCCAGAAACATGATTGCACACACACAAAGCACACCAAACTACATGGGGTCCGAAATGTAGTGCAATTATTATTTGTAAGTCCATTGTTATGATAGATAAGGTTAGTCCAACCCATGTATATGCATATTCATTTATTTAGGTTTGATACTTTGTTTGGGTATTTTATAGGTTATTTATTCATTGGAACATTATAGTGACATCTACGAAGCTATTGCGACACCCGCCAAATAGGAAGTGTCATATTGTGAACATCTTGTGACACAACCAATATGATTTTATGAGATTTTCTTCATAATACATCTCCCAATCTACACACTAGAGTGCTCATGGGCACCCTAGTCTGCCTCCAGAAACCCAACTAAAGTTATATCGCCACATGTTGTAACTTTTTGAGTCACTCCGATAGCCTTGCCCACCATTCCTACACACAAAAGACTTCTAGGTCACTATGAGGTAAGTACCCTACAGGTTATCACCTTTAACCATCTCATTTTACTTATTTCATTTACTTGAATATATCAACATTAAATATTTAGCATTCACATTTAAGTTTATATTAGTTAGTACATTGCTATAAATATTTAGATTAGCTTTAAATTCAATTACTTATATTGCATTTTTAGTTAATCATTTTGGTGAACTTGTACTAAGATTTCTACCCTATGATCCACTATAATCCTCATGGCGAACAAGCATCCTTCACCCTCTCAGCCCATCATGCATTTTTATAGTGTAAACCATATTTATGATGAGGCTGTCATTCTTTGAGTTAAAATCTCTTTATATTCGTTTTACTACGCCCGCTCACATTGAACAAGAACTTCTCACCGGTGAGTTTTTTATCCCTACTAGCTTTGAATATTAAACCATAGGCATTAACATTGTTTTAGATCTAATGGATTTTACTCGTTGCACCCTTGTCACCTAGTTCCTTATGATCCACCCTCTAGCGTTTCTAAATACATTAGATGACTCACTTATTGGTTATATGATGGGAATTGACAAGGATTCCCAAGTTCCCATTGATTCTTCACCTACTCCAACCTTAGTCACATTTATAGATTCTCCTAGTCCTCATTCCTATTTTGTTGATGATCCTCTTGATTATATTCTCACCGATAAAGATGAATCCACAGCTTACTCATGACTCTAAATCCTTTCATACTTATGATTGTGGCTCACCCTCTCCATCCTCTCCTCTCGAGGTGGTATATACTCTTACACATGATTCCACTCCATCTCCTACTTTTCCTCTAGAGCTCACTACATCTTCTTTATATATTAGTGTATCATCCCCTCCTACTAGTGCTATATTATCTTCTCCATCTACTATCATACCTTGCTCTCCTACTCATTCTCCTACTTTACCTATTGTTATACCATCCATCACTATTGATCCTCATAATCTTTTGGACCCATCATCTTATCCTATGGTTTCCATACCTCCTCCTAACACACATTCAACATCCGATTCTCTTACCTCTTTCCTAGATATACATATGATCACTCATAATGGCAAGATACGACTACTTAATACTTTGTTACCATCTTCGACCATTCCTTCATAAGATATTCTATCTCTCATGCATGCAATAGGTTAATTACAATCACAGTCCATAGAATCACTTTAGAAAGTAGAGCATAATATGCCTCGATTGATAGCAATTCATTACATGGAAATCCTATTCCTAAGAAAATACATAACTCAAAATTTCCAAAGGACTTCATCATGCCCACTTTCACATGTTTTAACAGCATTAGTGATCCTCAATTTCATATCCAACACTATCGTCGAAGCTATGTACCTACATTCTAATGATAGGATTTTACTTAAGGATTTTATGCATAGCCTTATAGATGAGGAACTACAATGGTATACCCATCTTCCATTTGGCTCCATTAGTACCTATTATGATATGGAATATGCCTTCTTACGACACGTTATTATCAATAGTGGTCCACAAGCTACATATGAAAACTTAAAACATCTACATCAAGATCCTTCTAACCCATTAAGGAATATACTTTACGATTCAACGCTTGCATGCATCAATTAGTATTTAAACCCATCGATTTGGAGATAATTTATATTTTGTTGTAGTTATTTCCATATCTAAAGGAATTCTGACAATATGACACTTGTGATTCATTTATTCTTTTATGTTATAAAGATATTAACTTAGAGCTAGACTACCTAGCTACGCACCCCATTGCTCCACCACACATTCTCTCCACTACTATCGTTGAATACTCTAGTGCACCTTCATCGACACCCATAAAACATCCTACACCACTTAGAAAAGAAGATAAACAACCATGACTATTACATCGTAAAAGCATAATGTTAGTTTTCCTCCACAACACTCTCCTCCTAATCCTCCATTACGATAGGTTTCCTCTACTCCTCCTCCATGAAAAGATCCTCCTATGCCTCCTTTATAACATGCTCCTCCTCATTCTTGTCCACCTATCACACATTCACCATTACACTTCTCACACCATGCTAGACCCCATGAAATATTGTGTACTTTACTAGATAGGTGTCTTATTCAAATACCCTCAAATCAACATTATCCTCCGTATAGGTTGAAACACCAACATGATCAACATTATTGCAACCATAACGCATCTTTGGCCATAGAGATAATGATTGTTTAGCACTTCAGAGAGAGAATTATAAAATTAGACAAACATGACATTATCTCTTTTGGCCCTCGCTCACATTAGTGGTCTATTTCACCACATTAGGTGGTTTTACAAAGTACCATTTACTTGTCACTCATCACCGAGTTTTTCACACATGCACCTCTTCCTTCACATTCATACACTGCTCCATTATTGCTTACACCACATCATGCTATTCCATATATGCTATCACCACATGCTTCAAAATCCATTCCACATATGCTTGATATGCAATTTATTTCAAATGCTCCCACCGCTTCCATTCCACATGCTTCCACCACCTTGGTCACTAGTAGGTGATCACTATCACCTTACCCCCTAATGATGCACTTGTGTTCTTAAGGTTCTTACATGATTATTGAGATTTATATTATAAAAACTTTCATCATGTGCTTTGTTCATCCATAAAGTGCACCCAATCATTTCCCTATGACACACTCTTACTTTACATGGATCATTCTGGACTATTGAGGGGTCTTAACTCAGTGATCCTATTCATCTCAATACTAGGGGCATCACTTGCTTCCCTCCTTACTCATTATCATCGTAATATATGACTCCCATACTAACTTTTTACCATTTTTATCACATTTATTACTAATATTCATAAACCACAATTCACCGCACTACATCTTCACATAATGTGAATGACTTTTGCAATCGTACATTATCATCATACTACTTCTACTCTATTAACAAACACCTCATTATCCTCGGTTATACATTATGTCCTTGTTATTAACATTAAACATACGTTTCCATCAAACCAACAAAATATAACATATTACCATAAATAAAAACCAATACAACATTGATACACTACAAAGTACATCCATGATCATCCACAACTAACAACATATAAAACATTGATGCCAATCATAGACAATATGCCATCACTACACAATAAGATAAATCCATCAACATTAATATCGAAATGGATCCTACATCTATCATATATAACCATTGTTACAAAAATAGGGCTAGGGGAAAGGCTCCCTACATCATCCATAATCACATAGGTCACACCTCATTGTTTTATCACTCTCAGTACCACAAGATCCCTAGAAAAAGGATGTTTCCCTAGCAAATTGACGTCACTTCTTGCGACCTTGATAATGGTCCACCTACCTAAGTAAAAATTCACCTCTATAAACTAATCCAAATACTAGAGCTGTAACTTAAAATAACACGCAAACACATCCTATGCCAAAGCACCACCACCAATATCCTCTTGAGCTCATTGAGTCTCCTTGCGAGCCTAATCTCGCTCACCTACTAACATGGTACATGTGTCCGATGTAATAACCACTTGCTCAAACAAATGGGCATGCTCACCTGCTATGTCATCTACTCACTCTAGTATACCACTACCAAGAAGTTCCATCGATACATTTTACATCAATGTATGGATGGCCATTTCCACTATATAGGGTGAATAAGCATTAATTATGCAACAAACACACCATATGTTGCATTAGAAAACCATCATTAGACATATAGGAAATCAATAGGAATACATTACACAATAATACAAATACTTATGCTCCACTCTCAAAGTCATGACAAGATTGAGGGCATGGGCATCTCCCTCTCCACCTCCTCCATGGCCTAACTCGATGCCTCCACGAATAAATGATATAACAACACCCATCGGTGTGCTTTCCACCATTTAATACTCAAGTACAACCCGCATCATCTCCTTCTATCAGTCTATCGCCGCATCACTCTCATTTGGCCCTGGATGCACTAGTTGTTTTACAATGGGCCCCGGTCTAGCCCAAGTGATCCATGGTGCCCTAATCATGCATAACCATATATATGGCTCTGGGGGCACATTATAAGCCCTCCCAAATATCATGAAACACACTCTTCCTAAAATAGCTCTGCAACACTTGGAAAGTGGTCCTCTAACCACATGGTCCTACGTACACACCGTAGCTTTAATACATCCTCCATCCAAGCACCCATAGTCATGTTATGGCCTCCACACCACTTCCTCTAGCCCCATCTTATCTATAAAAACCCGGTGAATCGATATATGTCTTCTACTCCTAATGCTTACCAACCTTCCCACAAATATATTTGTTCTAGCCCACTACACTCGTGGGCCTCCTACTAGTCTCGATTACTACAATATGCTCATAGGCCCACACATGTAACAAAGTGGTGGCCCCTATCCCATCACCATGCTCATCCTATGTAAATTGGTACAAATATCTTTATAAGTGGGATAACACACATTGTGCCCACGCATATCTACTACTATTCTCCTCAATAATTTGACATATCACATGCATCTTATATAAGATGCCTATACCACCACCCTCCACTAATATATATGATGCGATCACAACCACTATAAACTTACATAAATGTGGAACATCGACCTCGATATAGCATCTAAGATGATATGGGCCTTGATAGGCACTCGAGTCCCCATAAAGTACTACCTAGCGGTACACATATCTCTCTCCATTTCAACAAAAGGCAAGACTTGCACTCTCTCCCCAACCACTAGAAATCACAATATGTGATATACATCCTCTAATGTTACAAATCATCTCCCAGTAGGAAGCCAAAACATGCATATATCGACGCACTACCTCTCACATAAAGTGATCAACAAGGACATATTATGGGGCACATACCCCATTCGTGCTATGTGCCAGGAAAACATGGTCCATCACATCTCACTCCTCATCAAAACCCTAAACCAAGAAGTGTATTCATATGCCACCCTCCATATAACTCTTTGGAATGAATATCTCTCTACAATACAAAACAACAACAAATACTATGTTAGAACATTATACTCATCCAAATAGCCTAACTTATGAAACAAAAATATGCATAGAAACAACATTTTTATCATTTCACACCACAACCCTACATTTTGGACCAGGGCGCCTAGATACGGGACTAGGGCACCCTAGAGCAAGTGATTAACTAAAATAAAGCTAATATGCTAAGAAATAGTAACCCTTCTAATAAGGACCAAAATGGTGTATAAATGTAGTAAATAATATGAAATGATTCTAAATAATTATATTAAATGAAATAAAACCCTAATTATGTAAAAGGAAGTAGAAGAATGACTTAGCTGATTGTTGTAGATGGTCGCATAGTGTTGCAGGTCTGATAGAATGTTCCAAAACCCAAAACAATCACTCAGAGGTCCTACGAAGGGTAGATCTGGAGGTTTTGAACTAAATGAGGCACCTTGGAAGGTATTAGGATGCCCCAGGTGCCTCGGTCTATAGTTTTGGCACTCTTATCTACTGAAATGCTCAAAAACTAGTTTCGGTAGGGTCACAAGTTAATTTGAAACTCTACTTGTCTGCTTCCACTAGATTCACCTAAGAGTTGTTTAATGACTTGCAATACAAGAGGAAGTATCAAACCCTAGGAAAAATAAAAGATAAAATGAATGGGTCAGATTGACCTCAACCACCAAACTAGTGGACTTATCATTGAGCATTACACTACATTTCAGACCTAGATGTAGTTCTGGTGAGTGTGTGTATGTCGTGCCCTAGGTGCTCTTGTGCCACACACACACTTTGTGAAGTAGCGATAAAAAAAAACTATAGAAAATGTAAATAACATGTGTGCATGGAATAAAATAGAATCCCTCCCCTATGCAGTGTGTGTGATGCATATCTCCTAGCCTTGATGCATGACACTATGTGGATGCAAGTGATGCAATGGATGTAACTCTAGATGGAGTGATAGTAGTATGTGACGCTATGACCCTCATTATGGTCTTATAACTTTATATTTATAGGGATCTCAAGCTTAATTTCATAATTAATCCCAACAAGGATGACTGGGAAAAGGATAAGGATGAAAAATGGCTAGAAAGGCCCCAAAAAGAAGTGGAAAAGGATGTGCATAGATTGGGGCACCTAGGGTGGGACTGGGGTGCCCTCGGGGTGCACCAGTACATAGGTTGGAGCACCCTGATTTTGGGCTAGAATGACGGGGAAGTTACGAAATGGATGGATAAGTGCTAGAAAATATATAGGAACTACAAAATAAAATATAAAATAAAGATGGCCAAAAGGTGGGATTAATTAGTACTTTATTCACTTGAGAACCTTCTAAATAGTAGTATAATACCAAGCTAAATAATGTCTAAAGTGCATAATTTTGTGTCTACATTTTGTCCCCACTTTATGTTGGTGAGTGAAAAGCTCGGTAACATAAAGTAGATAGAGATGTGTACCTGATATCCATGTAGAGTGTATAAGAAGATGTGTCGATGGACTAGACTCAAGTGTGGAATGAAAAAAATAAATGTGTAGTGTGGATTATAAATATGAAAAATGGGCATAAAAAGTGATGAGAGTGAACCTAGGGTGGAACACATGTGTAGTTGTTGTTATGTGTAGTATACCTATATGGTTAGTAAAGGAAAATTCCTATATCAATGTGTTGTCATTGTTGTTGATGTTGTTTCCCCCAAATTGACTGCTTGTTTCTCATACGGTGGACCTACAAGGAGAAAATGATCAAGTAGGAAAATATGTATGTATGTAAAAACACTGTAAAATACACATGTATATAGAAATGTGTAA
The DNA here is from genome assembly GCA_018340775.1 of Taxus wallichiana var. yunnanensis. Taxonomy (NCBI): domain Eukaryota; kingdom Viridiplantae; phylum Streptophyta; class Pinopsida; order Cupressales; family Taxaceae; genus Taxus; species Taxus wallichiana. The sequence goes on from CM031238.1 coordinate 748,593,706, forward strand.
AGTACAAAATGTAAAATACACTAGAAAAAATGTAAATGGAACATGTGCACCTGATCCATGTCGAAAAAAGGGTGTAGAAGGATATCTTGTACTGTCGCAAGTTTTTTGGGTGATCTCATGCACCACTGGCTGAAGAAGTATAGGGAGGAGATGTGTTGTAACCTCCAAATTTAACTACTTTTGCTGAAATGTGTGAAGAGATCTTTGTAATGTCCTAGTTTTTTCAGGTGAATTCAATGCCACTGTATGGATAATTGTAGAGAGCCACACCCAATGTAACCCCCAAGCCTATAACTGATCCACAAAATTGTTGAAGGACACCATGTCCTATTGAGGCCATTGTGTATGGAGTTCGTAGACTGGTTTGAACTCACTCATTGTGTGTGAACTTGCTTAAATAAACTATGTTAGTATAAAACCATCAATGATGCCCCCCTCTTTGGGGGTGCATGTGACCTTGATGAAAGGAGAATGTGGCCCTAAAAGATGACTAAATGCACTCTTGACTTGTAGAAATCTTCCATGCAAGGGGAAAGGGAAACACTTGCTAGATACCAAGGCATGCAAAAAGGGAATGGCTAATAGAAACAAGTGTTAGTCTAATACACATACATGTAATAAGTGGAAAATACATAGAAAATGTAGGAACTACAAAATAAAGTAGTGTAAACACAAGAAAATAAGAAGACTACACAAAGTAGGATTCAAACATGGGACATAACTCACATGTCTACAAGACACACAAGGCCATCATGGCCGAGAATAATAGACAAGTGTGCATACAAACAAAGGGAAAAATCCCAAATATAATACAATGGCAAACAAAGTAGACAAGTAGAAACAAACAAGTAGTCATAGAAACATGTAATCCTACAAAATAAGTGTTGCACATGGAACACCCATTAGCATGTTAGAGTGATAACCAATATGTCAAAGCATGTATAAACAAGTAGTATAAGATGATAAGTACAAAATGAAACAATAACACCTAGATAAGATGAATGTGGATGCCCCAACGACCAATATAGGAAGGGTAGAAGGTGAACATCCATGTTGCATGTAGAGTCATGTATCTACGATCACACTAAAAAAAGGCATGAACACACATGTGTGTATGATAATGACATATAAGAAAGTAATATAACATGTGTAGTAAAGTGATCATGTAAAACACTAGTAAGCAAGAGTAAATGTGCCCAAGACAATGTAGTATGTTGTGGATGGATGAAATGGAATGCAAAGTGGAATGATAGGATTAATGTGCCCCTCAGTGGATGAAATGTGTATGTAGTGAGGTTCATTTTGTTTTCCCCCTCAGTAGTTAAGAATGAACCGTAAATGAGAGTGCATCATTGGGAAATGGTTGAGTAGTGTTGGTTGTATCTAACGCATGTTGTGATGAGTGTGTATATGTAATGGTGATGAAATGTGACATGTGGAGGGATGTGCGTGAACCTTATAGCCAAAGTATATATCATGACTTGTTGAATTGAGGAGTGATGATTTATCCATAAGTGTATATCACTATGGAATGAGTGTATGGGGATGAGATATATGGAAAAGTGTGCATGGACCCTATAGCTTAAGTGCATACCATGACTTGTTGAACATAGGAGTAATGATTTAACCCCAAACGTATATCACTAGAAGATGAGTAGAGGGAGATGGGTGATAATGTAGCCTAAAGCATATGTAACTATGGATGGATAAGAATGGAGTGGTGATGTACCCTAGAGTGTATGCCACTATAAGATGATAATGGGGTGGTGATTTAGCCTAAAGTGTATACCACTATAAGATGATAAAAAGGGGTGACAATTTAACCTAAGGTGCATTTCACTAACACAGGAAATGTTGGATGAAGAAAATTTCACATTGGTGAATGTAAGGTCCATTTGATTGGTAAAACCTTGGCATAGTCGAGTATGGACCAAGGAACTAAAGTGCGTCATAGGTGGTGAGTGCAACGCATAGAAAATAATGTAGTTTAAGTGACCAAGTAATGAATATGTGATGTAAACGTGTGGTGTAAACAATGTAATGTAAGATGTATAATGTATATAGGCTATGAAATGTATATATAAATGGAATATGATATGATGATAAAATTAGACCCGTATGTAATGGAATCTAGTGTAGCATGTAGAATATATAGGATGTATGAAATTATTATGGGGATTATGTAATGTAGGAAATGTAGGTTATGGAAATGATGTAAAACATGGTGGTAGGTGGAGATGGAATATCTAGTGATGATATGGAAAGTTAGACCCCATGTATAATGTGACCTAGTGTAAATATAGAATGTAAGAAAGGGATGCAAAACTAAACAAAATGAAATGATGACTAGTGTAGTATGTATGAGATAGATGATGTATAAATGACTAATATGTGCATGAGAGGGATGTAGTATAATGTAGGATGTAGACGAAGTGTTGAATGGATAGTGTAGGATGTGAAATGTATGTGAGAGGGTAAGTGTGTATAACCTAGAGTGTAGTGTGTGGGGTTTAATGTAATGGTAGTCCTCAATAGTCCTATGTGAATAGAAGCACAAGAGTGTGTCATTGGGTAACGAGGGTGTGCTAGAATGTATAAGAATTATATGTATATGTAAAGAAGAATGTAAAGTGTAGAGGTGCAGCTATGCTAATATGAAGAAGGGGGGATTGGGTAATGGTGATGCCCCCAAGAAGTCTTGAAAGAGAAATCACCCGATGATATCAAGGATGAAGAAGGTCCTCGACCGGTGCCTGGGGATGATGAGAGGGAGGGAAATGCTCAAGTAATGGTGGTATGGTAGAAAAACATTGTGCGGGGGAATAAATCCTATATGTATGTGATGGGTGTACATAAGATGAATGTTCTGCATAGTAAAGTGTGTGGGTGATGGATATCAAGGAGGTGTTGTGCGTAAGGGAGAGGATGATCCATGTGGAATAAAACAAGGTGGTGATCGTGGTGAGATACAATAGTAGTCCTAGGAATAGGCCTATGTCGATGCATAGGACTAATGGAATGGAGTGGTTGTGTAGGTTCCAATCGAGGTGGTGAAGTAGGGATAGGATGCATAGGTGGTGACAACAGAGGAGTTGTGTGAGTAAGAGGGGGAGACACATAGGGAGAAGAATGAGAAATTAATGATAGTGGAGGGGAATGAGGGATGTCATTAATGGAAATAACTTAATTTTTGTAAAAAAATTAAGGCACAAATGGTTCATAGAAATAATAGCATGGGATTTATGAATCTAATTGAGGCCAGAAGTATGTCAAATCCTTTGATGATTTTACTTACAAGACAAGGTAGGAGGAGAGTGAGAGGAACAACTGTGATAGGTAACGTAACAACACCATAGGTTCGTTTGAATGAAAATTCAATTTGTGATGGAGGGTAGCCAATAGATCACAAGAAAGATAAGGAACATGTATTAATAGATGAAGATGGATCAACCTTGGTGTTGTTGATAAAAGTTGATCCAATAGATGTCTAAATGTATAAATGATCAGATGTGAACATGGCATGCTAGTTGGTGTGAGAAAAGTATATATATAGGTGGGTCATATCGGTGTAGGTGACTAAGAAGTTGAGCGCACCCACATCTGGAGGTGGTGTATTGTGGTATGTATGATTAGTTAAAGAATTCACAGTAGTCTTTTTATTGTGTTGGTGGGAATCATTATTAAACAAAATTATTTTACCCTTATCCTTAGAGGGAGGAGGGCTAGTAGGTTTTGGAAATTCTAGTTGGTCATTGTCAAGTAGATCTTGGATAATTGTGTAAAGTTTCGACATCATTTGGTAGAGTGTCCTACATAAAGTGATGATAATCACAATAGAAGTTTTCATTGTAATTGTGTCCTTTGGGTCGTGATGGATCTAATTCGAGTGGTGGAGGAAGGGTAATGAGGTTTTTGTTGAGGAGTTGTTTTAATATAAGATGTGGTGCCATAGGAAGGTTGGTAAATGTATGCCTAGGTGGTTGGGACTGAACTTCCTTAGAAGGGGTAATGGCGTTGATAGTAAGTTTAGTGTCGATTGGATTAGATGTAGAAGGTTTAAATGGTGTCTTGTTTGGAAAATGAGTGGAGGAGGAAGGTTGTTCCTGATACTTAAGTTTTCCAATGGATAGGAGCTTAGATTCTCATAGTTTAAGAGTATGGAAAAGTTGATCAAAGGAAGAAAAGGTCTCAAGAGAACACTTTCTTGGAGAGGTGGTAAGAGAATTTGTATAAAAAAATCTTGTAGTTCGGAATCAGCCAGACATTAGTCATTTTAGCAAGATTATTCTTATATCATAAGACATAATTAGAAAATTTCTCATTGGGTCCTTGCTTGAGTTACGCTAGTTGGGTGTAGGTCATCTTAGAACCAATGTTGATGGAGAAGTGTGTGAGAAAGGCGTCAGCTAAATGTGTGAAGGAAGATATGGAATGAATAGGTAAATCATAGAACCAATGCATGGCGTAGTCATGGAGACTACGAGGAAAGAGTTTAGCCAAGAGGAGGTGATCATCAAAAAATCAAGACAAGCAACATGGAAGGCACGAAGGTGCTCTATGGGTCACCATGTCCATTGAAAATGGGAAATTTAGAAGTGACGAAATTAGGAGGGAGAGGATAAGTAGAGAGGATAGGTGTAAATGGAATGTGCAACAACAAGGTGGAATCTAAAGATGGAGATGTAGTGTCCTATTGCAATTTATGAATTTGGCTTGGAGATCATGATACAAAGAGGTTAAATATTGATTGCCAACAGAGGAGGGTTTCTATTGATTGATGTGAGACCAAAGGAGGTGTGAAATTATTAGTTGGTGTGGGGACTAAAACCAAAACAATAGAGATAGGTGGAAGTGTAGAAGTAGGGGTTGAGTGGCTATAGAAGTGGGTAGAGCGACAAAAGAATTGAGTTCAACCAAGTTGGTAGCTTCTTCACGAGCCACATGCAAAAGTAGATCTAAATCCTGTGGGTGTTTGGAAAGATGATCATTGATAGCCTTAAGGTGGGATTTAGTAAATTCCTCAGGAGAAGGAGCCATGGGAAACAAAGGAAATAAACCTTAGAAGTTGCTTTGAAGAAGAAACATGGGGTTCACCAAAATGATAAACTAAAATAGAGCTAATATGCTAAGAAATAGTAACCCTAGTTAATCTAATTAGGAGGACTAAAACATTGTATAAATGTAGTAAATAATATGAAATGATTCTAAATAATTATATTAAATGAAATAAAACCCTAACTATGCCAAAGGAAGTAGAATAATGACTTAGTTGATTGTTGTAGATGGTCGTACAATGTCACAAGTCTAGAAATAGAGATTCTAGAACCTAGAACAATCACTTAGAGGTCCTTCAAAGGGAATATCTAGAGGTTTTGAACTAATTGAGGCACATTAGAAGGTATTGGGGTGCCATGGGGTGCCCCCTGGTCTTTGAAAATGCTCAAAACTAGTTTCGGCATAATCACAAGTTAATCTGAAACTTTTCCTATTTGTCACACTAGATTCATCGGAAGAGTTGTTTAATGACTTACAATACAAGAGGAAGTATAAAACCCTAGGAAAAATATAAAATGCAAATGAATGGGTGGGACTAACCTCAGCCACCAAACAAGTGGACTTATCACTAAGCAAGCACTACATTTCATTCCCAGATGTAGTTCTACTAAGTGTGTGCATGTTGTCCTATTCTCTTGTGCTTGAGTCAACTTTCAGAAGTAGCGAGTAATAGTATAGAAAATGTAAATAGCATGTGTGCATGGAATAAAATATAATCCCTCCCCCTATGAATTGTGTGTGATGTAGATCTCTTAGCCTTGATGCATGAACACTATGTGGATGTAAATGATGCAATGAATGCAACTCTAGAAGGATTGATAGTATTATGTGATGCTAAGACCCTCATTATGGTCTTATAACTTTATATTTATAGGGATCTCAAGCTTAATTTCATAATTAATCCCGACAAGGCCGACTAGGAAAAAGATAAGGATGAAAAATGGCTAGAAAGGCCCCAAAAAGAAGTGGGAAGTATTTTCATAGATTGGGCACCCAAAGGTGGGACTAGGCACCCCAGGTGCCCTAAGACACAGCTAGGGTGCCCTAATTTTGGCCAAGAATGATGGGGTGGTTGTGAAATGGACGAATAAGTGCTGGAAAATATACGGGAACTATGAAATAAAATATAAAATAAAGATGGCCAAAAGATGAGATTAATTATTACTTTATTCACTTGATAACCTTGTAAATAGTAGTATAAGACCGGGCTAAATAATGTCTAAAGTGCATAATTTTGTGTCTACAGCTGGACACCAACTTTTAGGGGTTGGGTGCTCCATTCCCGAGGATCACTAGCACCCCTTTCACTTTTTTCTGGGATTAATACATCAAAAAAATTAATAAAACCAAATTCATCAAATTTGAGCAAAAACAAGTATCACATACACATTTTTTGAAAAAAGCACCATACTTACTAACTCGTGATCGTACATGACATTACGAAAGTCACCACCCTCTCAAAATGGTTAGGACGTATTGGTCTCACTTGTGGTATCTTGACCCTCACAATAGTCAATCTCACACCGACACCAATTACAAATGAAATGACTACTTACCTTTTCATTTTCATACTTATAAGCACCTTTTCACATTTTCTTTTACTATATTTGTATTTTATAATTATGGTGCCAAATAATACACCTTGTATTGTTTTCGCTATAACTTGTATCTTTTCTCTCGATTTACACCTCATTTACGACATTATTTTAATAATTTCACCCACCACCATATCATACATATATATACTAACATTATACTATGTTTACCACATATTTCATGTGAATTTCATACAATTTGATGATTATAATCATTTCCTATATCTTTCATGATTACTTTTGGCTCAAGCGTTCATTTTTCACATCACTTCCCCTTTCTTTGAAAGGGGGCATATTATTAGGGTCATCCTGGATTTCCCTTGACATCATATGAACAATTGACATTACTAAGTGACATTTCACCGACAATTCCCTCTAATGACCTATTCCGGGGCAACATACATTCATCATTGATTGATGTGACATTCAAAAATCCTTCTAATGACCTAACCTCGGGAAACAAATATGTAACTTCTACATGACATTTCACAATTTCCCTAATGACCTAACTCAGGCGATACTTTTATGAGATTTTCTACATAACATTTCACCATTTCCTCCTAATGACCTAACATGGGGATGAAATTTATACAAATTTTCTACATAATGTTTCATCAATTCCCCTAATGACCTGGGGAAACTTGCAAAAAACCTCTATATGAGTAATCAATTGATCGATGAATTAACCAATTAACAACATGTTCAACACTTATAACAAAGAAAAATAAAATAAATAAAACTTAACACAATTGGCCTTCAAGATGACCTAGCTTGGGAGCTACACGTGGCCTCCTAGATGACCTAACTTGGGAGATTACATTTATCACTCTTCCCAATGATCACCTCATTTAGGAAGTTATTTGGAATGTGCTTCCGGATGACCTAACTTGGAAGCTATCACATTACGGTGACACTAGTGGAGTGGGGGTAAGGATAACTTGTCCTTTATCACTTCTATATGGGTCAACTGTTTGATCAAACTCTCTTTTGGATCCAAAATATCTAAAATTTGATTTGATTTTGTCTGCAAGGCTAGATCTTGAGGATGTAGTTAGAGGGATGGAGAATAAGATAATTTTATCTCTAAACTCTTCCTCCGGAAGATGCCCAAATCCCCTAGTTGATAATTTACATACATGCATTCGGGTTGGGAAATGATCACTCCTTACCCCCATCACCATTATACAATAAGCAAAAATCATCAAGCATTAAAATTATTCACCATTTACACATCATCACCACATCACATTCTATCATTTACGCTACATGGATCAACTCACTAATTATTTTTTTCTCGGCACACTATATGGTTATTCAACATGATTTCTACATAACATCTGCATGTTCTACTACAACATGGGATTCTCTAGTTTTCGTGGTATACATCTCTATCTACTTTATGTTACTAAGCATTCGATCACCAACATAAAGCGGGGAAAATGTAGACACAAAATCATGTATATACTATTACTATTATTCCATCAAACATGTTGTTTTATATATGGATCTTGTGTAATAAAAGTATGGAATAATGTCTCATCCATTTTATCCCATCATCACCTAGGTGGTCATGTCATTATTTGTCTCACACAATCATCATGTTTACTTACTACATTAATGTAGTAATTTTTCAAGCTTGTTCGTCAGTTGTTTCTACAGTTCTGATCATCACTTAACATGTCTTAGAGGTTGTTATCAGCTCATTCTATGTCTCTGATCCTAAACTAGGGCACCCAAGGCTAAACTAGGGCACCCATGGGTGCCCCAATCATCATTTTGGGCACCTTGGTTTCCGTCATATTTGGTTTTCTAATTCAAGTTTGAGGTCAGAAATTTTGGTATTCCCTTACATTCCCCAAGGTACTAGTTGACATGTTTGGTCATTAGTGTTGAGATTTGAGTAAGAGATCCATATATAAGCACATCATACACACCCTCATAAGGGTGTCAGATTATTCTATCTAAAGAGAAGCTACTACATAGGAAATGGAATGCATTTGGGCTTCTACATCTACATCACACTACATAGGAAAGGGAAAGTCTATTCTATTCCATCCACCATTTTCATTTTTATCTAGTTATTACCCGCCACTACCACATCATTAGCACTAGGGAACCTAGGCTCATTATTGCACACACACAAGGCACATAGAACTACATGGGGTCTAAAATGTAGTGCATTTCTTAGTTATACGTCCACCGTTGTGGTAGCTAAGGTCAATTTGACGCATGCATATACATCTTTATTTATTTAGGGTTTGATGCTTTGTTTGGGTCTTTTGTAGGTAATTTCTTCATTGGAAAATTACAGCAACATCTACGAAGCTACCGGGACACCCACTAGATAGAAGTTGCACATTATGAACATCTTGCATGACATAACCATTACTAGTTTCCAATCTTTTCTACATACTATAATGCCTAGTCTTCATACCAGAGCTCCCATGGGTGGCCTAGTTCACCTTAAGCACCCAAATCTAGTTAGATCACCACCTTTTGTAGATTTCTAAGTCACTCCAATAGCCCTACCCCATCATTCTTGAACAAATACCACTTCCAAGTCACTGTGAGGTAAGTATCCTACATGTTAGTACATTTACCCTCTCATTTCACTTATTTTGTTTACTTGAATATATCAAAATTAAATATTTAGCATTCACATTTTAGTTTATATTAGTTAGTACAATACTGTAACTACTTAGATTAGCTTTAAATTCAATTACTTATATTGCATTTTTAGTTAATCATATGCCAATTACAATTGTGCTAGTCAACGATCTTTTCAATATTGATTTTATTGTTTTATTGGAAGCTTCAGATTGACCATTACATTGTGGGTAGTAAGGAGTTGCCCATTTGAGATGGATATGAATATTTTTAGCTAGCTCCTTGACATTATTATTTTTGAAGGATTTAAACTTGTTTTTAATAAGAGATATAGGGATGATAAAGCGTAAAATGATGTGGTTGAGGATGAACTTGGCAATATTTGACCCAGTGACATAGGTGAGAGGCATGGCCTCTATCCACTTGGTGAAATATTTTGTGGTGGTAATGATAAAGGTGTGGCCGTCAGAGGATGTAGGTTTTATTTTTCCAACTAAGTCAAGCCCCCATCTAGAAAAAGGCTAGGGTGAAGTGATAGGTTGGAGGGCTTGTGAGGGTGCATGAATTATATTACCATGTTACTGACATGCTTGGCATTTCTTGACAAATTTACATGTGTTTGATTCCATAGTGGGCCAATAATAAACCACGTGCAAGATATTTTTAGAAAAACCATCCCACTTGTATGTGCACCATAAATACCTTAATGTACTTTGAATAGTGTTTGATTTGCTTCTTTTTGATTAAGACATATGAAGAGAGTCCCATCATAGAATTTTATGTAAAGGGTGTCTATGAAGATGGTATAACATGAAAAATGTTGTGCTAAGGCTTTTTTATTAGTTAAATTCATGTTTGGGGGATAGCTTTTATATTGGGTAAATGTAGAGATGTCTTGATACTAGTGGTTTGTAGGAACAAAAATTTCACACACTATGGTTGAATATGAAAATCATAGGAGGGTAAAAAAATATGTTTGATGAGAAACTCATTGTGTTTTTTATTTATATCAATTCAAGAAGGGATGTAATATTTTCCATGGCATCTACTGCTTTATTCTATGCATGAGGAACTTGTTCAAATGTAATTATCCTGAAGTAAACTTTGAGATTACCAAGAATTTTCTTATAAGGAAATTTTTTTATCATCCTTTACTTGATATTCTCTATTTACTTTCTTGATGATTAAAATGGAGTCCCCAAAGACTATCTACTCTTAGAGCCTCCAAGATATAAAAAATCCTAAACCTACTATTAGAGCTTCATATTCTATGATGTTGTTAGTGCATGGGAAACTATACAGTAATATTTGGTTATAAAATCACCATCTCATTTGTGTAGCACAAGGAGAACTCTCGATCCATGCATATCACAACATTCATTGAAAAATGGATTCCATGAAGGAAATGAATCAATATATAGGTCTTCATCAGGGAACTCAAAGTAAAGCGCTTGAGAGCCCAACAATGGTGTCAGTAGCTAGTTGATCTACTAGAGATTTCCCTTTTATGGAATTTTGATTGATAAATTCTATGTCAAACTCACTTAGGAGTACAATCTACCTAGACATTCGACCAGTCAAGACTAGTCTAGAGAATAAATATTTTAAAGGATTTATCTTGGAATTAAGCTTTGTTGTGTGAAAGAGAAGATAATGTCAAAACTTATGAAAGATGAACTATCTATTGAAAAATAAATTTTCTCAACACATGAATATTTGAGTTCATGATCAATCAATGTTCTACTAAGATAGTAAACACCTTACTCTTATCCCTTATCATTATGTTGTGTAATAAATGTCCCTATGACATGTTCTATTACAGATGTGTATAATAGTATATGATTATCTTGTATAGGTGGCATTAGAATTAATAGAGTTTATAGGTATTATTTCAACTTAGTAAAAAATCTCAAAATTCTTGTGTCCATTTGAAATGGACATCATTTTTGAGAAATTGGTTAAAATGATGGCACTTATCTCGCACACTAAGATATGAAGCTTCAGATATAGACTAAATATTTCCTTAAAGACCTTGTAGTTGACATAAGTTTTGGGGTGGAGGCCTATACATAGTTTTTTTAACTTAGTAGGATAAACTTCAATTCTCCTCCGTGAGACTATAAATACCATAAATTCCTTAAAGTAACATTAAGACACATTTATTAAGATTTACATTCTCTTAATTGTTTAAAAAACATGCCAAAAATGGCTAGATGATCAACCCTAGTCTTGGACTTAGTAAGGATGCCATCAACATAATCATTTATGATGTCATTAGAGGGAAAATAACTTTACATGTTGATATGTTTCCCTTGAATAACAATCCTGGGTGTTGTAAAGGCTATTGTGTTGGTCATCCTCAAAAATAAAATTTTGGTTCAGAACCTTAAAATCCATCCATTAGAGATAACATTTCTGTCGACATTGATAATAATGCCAATCTTGGGTAGGGGAAATTCATCCCTGTGACAAATTTGGTGATATCAGTAGAAACCTAAAATCAATATCTCTACATCTGCTTCCCTCATATGCATTATTTTATCATGGTCCTAACCAGTCCCCTTTTATTAATTAATACCCCTTTAATTTAATTAAAATTCCCTTCATTCCTTCTAATTAATCTTTATAAAGTGACATTAATTCATTAATTCATTTTAATTAATTAACATTTATCACTTAACTTTCCCTAGTGGACTTGCTATTTAGGATGCTTTAATATTAAATATGAATCCCTATGATTTTTATACTATTCCTATCTTCTAACTACATATGATTCATCCCAAGAAACATAATCCCTCTTACATGCTTTAAAGCATATTTCTAACCCATAAAAACACCAAAATCTCACCTTAAATAAAAATCAAGCCCAAAGGGAAAACTTTCCTCGTGGTCCTGCAGCGGCGACCCAACCCAGTCGCCATTGACTCTATAAGAATAGTTTATTTCTTTCCATTTAGCAAGAACCAAAACCAAAAATCAATACATTATACTTTGGAGAATTCTCATGACTTGTGAACTCTCTAAGCATCCAACAAAAGCCAAAAACCTCCTGCACTCATTAGAACATGCTTACATCACTCACGATCATACTTTATGAGCTTATCATTATCATATCATTGCAATATTTATATTTTATCATACTATTATGGTTCTTCTTGTTTCTAACCTTTGCAAGTATAGAGAAACTTTTGCAACATCCAACCATCACTCAATAACCTTAGGTTTTAGCTCGTTTGCTTGTATGTTGCTATATTCTTCCATCCATTCTCAACATTATCCAATCTCTGCTACATTCAAAGTGTCAAACCTACCGAATCGCCATCCACCCATCTTGTCCTCATTTATTTCTCTATCTCAGAGCTTTCTGTAGTGCATTTTTTCACATTTCCATCTCTCTCATACTGTAAAATCCTCCATTGTTCCTTCTATGTAGTTAAATTGTCCTATATGTACCATGGTCACCATTGACTTGGGCCATCTTCTTGCCATCCTCTCCCTTTTACTATCAGTTTCTATCATTTTCTATTTTATTCCCCATAGAATCCTCTCGTAGGTTAATTCCAAAGATCTCAGACCTCCGCACATTTTAGTTCACCTCAGATCTTGCAGGTTTACATACTTTACTTTCTATTACAAATATTCATACCTGTGTCACCATCACTTTCGACATAGATTGGGTAACCTTTCATTTATTAGTTTTCAATTATATCAACTTTAAATGTGTTTTAATCACTTTTCGATTCAATACTCTTCTTGTTTTTTCATGTTATCTACTATTTTTGCTTTATCTTACTCTTTCTAAATAATGCGGGTTAACATCCATGAAAGGAATTTAATAACTTATTGGAGCCGACATTATTCGAGAAACCCCACATAAATCCATCTAATCAATCTTGCTTCAGCTTTTACAGGATTCTCACAACGAGGATCCATCCATCTAATTAGCACCCATACATCCATACCATACATTTGAGGTGGTATAAACCATCCATGTTCCAAGTTTTTGGTAGCTTGTAGTACTAGTGCATTCATTTGTCTAAGAACAAAGAAAATGGTCTAACATTTTGGCACACCTAGTGGGACCACCCTCTAGGTGATCCCATTCTTTCATTTTTTTCTATATTATGCTTTTAATGTTTCATACTAACACCGTAACATGAGGCGTCACTTTATTTATTTCTCATATTGGTTCTAATTGTGGATTGCTCATCAATCAAGTGTGTAGTTAAAAGTGTTGGTATCCAAATCAGTTCCCCCTTTTTAGTTCGAAGCAACATCAACAAGCTAGGTAGGATTCTTGGAGACAGATAAATCAAAATTTAAGTCATTTTGTAGCCGAGGGAGGATTTAACTATCTCTTTATCACTCGAGCATGGAGAAGTTGGATAACACCGTGATGAGGGTGTGACCTACCCTCCTACTTTAGGATCTTCCTTTAGCCAGGGTGAGAGGACCCGTTTTGTAACTTGTATTTGTAAGAGAGATGAATGGATCAATAGTATTTGACTCTCCTTTGAGGATACATGAGAAATAAACCTTGGGAAGACTTGGTAAATGTAACATAATATAACTCTCACGAGTTGTCACTTCTAGACAATGCAGATGTCTCTTAAAACAAGGCTCAAGCTACTAAAGACAACAATGAAACCAACTTGCTTTTGTATATTTCAAATTTGACAGGGCAATCTTGGGTGATTCTTGTAGGATTTATCAGTTTTGGATGAAATTTGTTGGGGAATTAAGTAGGATAAATTTGATTATATAAAATATCATATAAATTTCAACAAATGTTGGAAGCTCTACCAAATAAGATGATGACAATATTTCTAATAGCCAATAATAAACCTTCAAACAGAAGATGTGCAGCCATGGAAGCCCAAAGATACACGATTTCAAACATTCTTTGAGAATTTAAACATAAAATCTCATGCCAAAGACTCAATTAAACATCAAGAATCCCTAATCTATCACACCTAATATAATCATACACTAACAAACAACCTCTATCAATGAATGGAAGCAAACTAAATTTAAAATTGTTTATTACATGATAAAATGAAAGCTCTTCTCACAAAGTATAATTGCATTTACCAAAATACTACCATAAGGATAAGATCTTGTATGATTTAGAGGAATACCTAACATAAGATTACATCAGAACATGAAATAGCTACTTGAAATGTCTCAAATTAAAAGCGAGAATCAAGTATTGCTTATGATTAACATAATTGGTTCAGGGCTCATTCAAATTTATCAACAAGGAAAGTTTCATTTAAAGTCTCAATGTTTGTCAATGGTTGTACACTTGCAACCATCTTGACATGATTCAATTTTAAAGCTCAAGAAAATAATAGGTTTCTCATACATGTTCTTGGGAAATGGTTTCTCTTAGCTTATGCCTTTCTCTAAATATTTTTAGAAAATTTTAACCCCCCTATGTGAGAGTATTCTCATCACATTTATACAATTTCACTCACTTACTCATTCTTCTATTTCCCCCAAAAGCATGAATCTATAAGAGAATATTATTCATAACATACAACTTAATTTATTGTTATTCTCTTGGAAATATCTTATCTATTGTTTCCAGGTGGAGAAGTTATGAGATAATCATATTTTTTACCTCTTCAGGCATGGCCAAGACATCATGTCATTATTTTTGTCAGTCACTTAATCATTTCTTTCCTTTTGGCGTGCAATAAACCCCTTTTTGATGATTCTCAGGTGCTCCCATATGACCGGATGTGACATGTAATCCCTTTCACCTTTTGAGAATCAACTTCGAGTAGTACATGTTTACATTCGTGCCCTTAAAATTGATTTTCCCCACATGGATTCCATCACATCAATTAAACTCTTTTTATTGCATAATGTCAATCTCTCTCAATTTTATCTCCTTCATGCGAGCTGAGCAGAAAATATTTTTTCATTTGATGGCAGTGATTTTTCTCATTTCAGCTTGTTTGCATTATTCTCATTATAAATTTGACTCTACCTTTTCACCACTATGCATCCCCTTTTCCAATCTTGAATGTGAATAATTATTGTAAAGTTCTTTACTGGCATAATGGAGAATGTAGTTGTAGTGAACAACTTGAAAGAGATATCTTTGAAATAATTAAACCAAATATTCAACCTACTTAGTCTAGATGAAGCCATTGTCGTGGCTTTATTTGATATTCTAGACCTAGGGGATACAAAAGGGCCCCGACATTCTAAAAGTTTATCTCACAATCCTCCTGAGATTGATCAAAATCAATCATGTCTTCTCCCTTCCAAACTATGTTCTACCATTTTTTGTGGTGGGAACACTAGAAAGTTCTAGAAGATTTGAAAAATCTAGATCCAAAGGAGTCATGTTATAATAGGGATGACGACATACAAGTGTCCCTTTTTGAATGGCGACAAAAATTCGTGATGATGGAGATCCCCAAGGAGTCTACGTACATGTGTCCCTTCTTGAGTGGTGAAAACTTTATTTATCATGGGTTGGTCCCCCAATAGAATCCCCATTTTGATTTCAATTCATAAAATAACCAATTAATTTTTTTATATCAGCACATGAACTTCATAATGGATTTTACAATTTTACTTGAAGTAATAATGAACGTTCATTATACTTTGTATCAAATTGCATGTATTTTGTAATAGATTTGGATCAAACTTACATAAATGTACAAAGAGCCAAATAAACACAAAATAATCTTCTTCTATACAGTTTATATTTAAATCCATACACAAGTTATAAATATATAGGCAAAATAGACATCCCGTAAAATAGGAGTTAAGCCAAAAACAACTTCCCTATATTTATGTTAGGTGGTTGAACAAACTCAATCGTGTCCAAACTATATATATTATTACAAGAAAAAAATATTTAAGTAACTAATCATAGGTAAATAATTATTTAACATATGGTAAACACTATTTTCCTAAGATTCCTTGCTTAGTGTTTACATGGGAAGAAGCACATATGAAAAACTAGAAACAAAATCATATGCCTCTCGCATACTTTTAGGTCTACATACTATTGGCTTGGATCTTTCTACACATGACCAATCTACTTCACCACAGTAAATCCCATACTAGATGATCACACTTCCACCGATTCACCTACATACGTGAACTCAATAGTTCCCACTTTCACTTCTAGTGAACACTAGATTTCACTAGCCGATCGATGTTAGAAGTAGGACAATCTAAGAATCTTTGTAGTCAAAGGATCACTCCAGTTTAGCTACCTTCTATACAAATATTCTCAAATTCCAAAATTCACATCCTCCTCTTTTCAATCTTTGGAAAGGGAATAAAAACCATGTTTTATTTCTACACACGCCACTCAAAGCAAACAACTGAAATAATATAAAAAGGTGTCACCAGTGTTGTATGCAACCCCATCATTGGTGACTGACGAGAGGCGTTGATTGCCCTCCATCCTCCATTTCCTTTAACCTCTAATGATAGGCTACTAACTCAAAGATTTTATCATGGAGCTCAACGGTTGCTAAGATGTCGGGTAACAACAAAAATGCGTTTGTAAAGGCAAATATTTTTTTAACAAAAATCCTAAAATCACCTATACGACTTTGACTCTTTTTATAAACTTGACAATAATAAAACTTAAATTTTGAAAACTGACTTTGATAATAGGAAATAACAAGAGGACTATTATACTTGTATTACCAAAATAATTAAACTATTTTTATGATACTTTGACCTAAAATTGCTTTCAAATGTAACAAAAAAATTTTTTTGACACATATAAAAATTTATTTTCCTATATAGCTAAAAAGTATATATTATAAGTTATCGAGAGGATAATGATCCATAGGGATCTAGGAAAAAAACCACTTCATCAGTTCCATCAACACCAAGAAGGAGAAATAAGAAAACTGAATAAAATGAGGTAAACGGAGGTTCTAAAAGGAACCACTACTGTGTGCAGAGCGGTAGTTTCATAACCACTACCTTGTAGGGGTAACATTCCTAAAACTTCCCACCGGCCGGGCGGCGGTCCCGTAATACCGTTGGTCTACTCAAGGCGGAGGTCCTGACACTTTCAAATAGAAAAGAAGAATGGAATGCGAATGGACACAAATTTGAAGCACCCAACCATGTCTCTTCCCTTCCATGCCCTTTCACATCCTCTAGTGCACGGGAGGACATGTGAAGGCCTATAAATACATGAAAGGAACAAGAGAATAGGATTTTAATGATCCATAAATATCGAGAAGCGAGTTTAATGAGAGCAGTGAGCAAGATCTTCAAGGCTAGAGTGGAATTATAGGAGCAAGGTGTAGAAATAGAGAAAGAAATTAATTGGAGAGAAGGTTTAAATTGTTTCTTATTTTAATACTTATTGTAATCTATAATTGTCTATATTATACCAATAAAAGTGGGAAGAAAGAGAAGTTTCCCTTCCTGACTTGTTTTCCTCCATTAGATGTTTCCAGGATAAAATTGATGGTGTTGAAGTTTTAAATTATTTCCTTCTCTACAATCTCCTTTCTATAGCACTAGATAATTAGTCACGAAGCTCTATTTTTCAAGAAAATCTGTCATTTTCCAAATTTGAAAGTAGAATGACATAGTTGTGTGATTCAAAGAGTTCCAAAGTATAATTATACGGATCATTTTGGTATCGAGATAATTATATATCCAAGACTATGGTATTTGAATATTTCTTGTGATTTTGTATGATAGTGACAAGGTCTAAAGGTAAATAAGTTTTATTGCAAGCCAGATGTTTCTATGAAGAAGTGGAAACAGATAATTTGAGCTCAAATGGAGGAAGAAAGCTTGGTCTATAGAGTCGAGATGCTAGAGACTATGATAGATAGATTACATAGAAAACAAGAAGAGCTTTCAGATCTACAAAATATGGTTTTGGTTAAGAAATATTCCATGGACTCGGTGGTTCAAGCACTAGAAGAAAAATTTGGTATCGGAGAGAGCCACGAAGAGGAAGAATGGGAAGAGCATGGATAGACATCAATTGTAAGTGAGAAGGTAGAATATGCACATACACCTTTTAAAGTTGAAACAAAAGTGGAAATAAAGAATTTTGAAGGACAAGTAGATGCATAATTACTAGATAAATGGCTAAAACAATTGGAATTCTACTTTAGTGTGCATAATGTCACTGAGGCACAAAGGATCACCTTTGCATGTCTCAAAATGGAAGGTCATGCTCTGGTTTGGTGGGAAACCCATCTAGCCACTTGTGAGAAGAAGAAATGTCTTATTTTCAGTACTTGGAAAGGTTTTAAAGAATTTATTAGAGCTAACTTCTATCATATTGTCCATAAGACTGACATGATGATTAAGTGGTAGTACTTTAGATAGGGCAGTGGTCAAAGCATGCAAGACTACACTATGGAATTTTAGAGACAAGCCATGTTGCTTAATATGGACTTGGAGGATGAGGACATTCTGACCAAGTATTTGGGAGGACTTCACACTCACCTTCAAAGGAAGGTAATCTCCATGAAGCCCAAGGATCTCAATGAAGCTTGTATACAAGCATACTACATTGATGATGAGAATAATCAAGGAGAAATAGAGCCAAAGGGAGACCAATCAACAGAACAACATGACAAAGAATAAGGGAAGACAAGTAGCAGAGGTAAATGGAAACATAAACATGCCACTACTACTTTGCATACTTGTAAAGATCCTAAGAATTCATGTAAGAATTGTGATGTAAATGGACATACTGATGCCACACATTGGAAGTTACATCCGAATTACACCCAAAGCACTAAACCAAGGATTCCAAGAAATCCATGGCCACTGTGAAGACAAAAAGAGAGGTGGAGATTGAGGATGATTTAGATGTAGATGAGAGGATGGGATGCATGGCCACTAACATGTAGAGGGAAGAAAAGAATAAGAGAAGAGATGAGTAAGCTATTTCAAATCAGAATCCAAATCAAGAAGACTAAGGTAAACTCTTTAGTAGAGTAGTAGATTTTGGTTCTGAGTCAAATTTGATTTCTGATGGTTTGTAGAAAAACTTGGTCTAGAGACTTACATGCATCCACATCCATACCCACTGGGATGGGTGAAGAAGGGTGTAGAAATACAAGTTATAAGGAAGTGTAAGTTTTAGTTTGGGATAAATACCCTATATATATAGATGTATTGAGGTTGATATTATTCCACTTGATGTATTTGACATTTGCTTCGGAAGTATTTACTTGTATGTTGGGGATGTTGTGTTCACAAGGAGGGAGAACTAGTATAGATGGGTCAAGGACAGAGTCAATTTTAAGATCAGGGAAAACTAGAGAAAATAAAATAAGGCTATGGTAAGTGCCAACCAAGAACCAAGACTTACTCAGGAAAATCATCAATTTTGTTTTCTTTCATTAGAAGAAAAGAAAAATTGGACATGAGAGCACGGATATTTCTAACCAAAAGGATGGAGAATTTGGATAACACTTGTTAGTTTTAGTAGAAGAAGCCACCATAGGAACTACTCATTTAAGAAGCAAAACAAACTTCCGATATGCAGTCACCGTATCTACCTACGGATTCACTGGACTTGACCGTGGGGCAGTAAGAAGAAGAGGAGATACAAGGAATAGTGGTGAATATAGCAGAAACATACTTGGGAGGATTCATCCAATCCATCTCAAGAGACAAAGCTAGGAAAGGACTAAACCACTACAGTATGGGACCTTCGCCATACTTGAGCAAGTTGGAGAAGAAACCTTTAGGCCATACTTAATGCGATGCACGCGATAGAAAGTTGTAAGAGATCACATCCACTAATGTCATCTATGCATGAAAAATAAGGAAAGATACAAAAGTTATCTTCCAAATGTTAGGATTGCACTCGAGGAAATTTGGAGGAGGATGTAGCACTAGATAAACAAACCAGATCACGGGAGTCTTAGCGGGTTGGAGAGAGAAGACACCAAGGAAAACCCGGTGGTACTCGATTGAGCACAAGAGGGAGATGAATCCTCTACCAATCCCCCACTAATATTTTGTGGGACCAAAATCCTCCTAAGTAGGGAGGTATGATCTATAGGGATCTAGAAAAACACACCACTTCATCGGTTTCATCGCCTATACTAAGGGAGAAACAAGAAAAGTGAATAAAATGAGGCAAACAGAGTTTACTCGAAAGGAAACACCGCTCAAGTGCAGAGTGGAAGTTTCAAAAATACCACCCTGTAGGGGTGATGTTCCTAGAACCACCACCCAGCTAGGAAGGCAGTCCTGAGACCGTTGATCTACTCAAGGCGGCAATCCTGACACTTTCAAACAGAAAATAAGAATGGAACACAAATGGACGTGAATTTGAAGTACCCAACCGTGTCTCTTCCCCTTCCATGCCCTTTCACATCCTCCAGTGCACGAAAGGACATGGGAAGGCCTATAAATTCATGAAAGGAACAAGAGAATAGGATTTTGAAGATCCAAAGAGATTGAGAAGCAGAGTTTAATGAGAGAAGTGAGAAAGATCTTCAGTGCTGGAGTGGAATTAGGAGCAAGGTGTAGAAATAGAACAAACAAGTAATTGGAGAGAAGGTTTACATTATTTCTTCTTTTCATACTTATTGTAATCTATAATTGTCTATATTAGACCAATAAAAGTGGGAAGAAAGAGTAGTTTCCCTTCCCGAACTGGTTTTCCTCCATTGGAGGTTTCCAGGATAAAATTGTTGGTGTTGAAGTTTTGAATTATTTCCTTCTCTGCAGTTTCCTTTCTATAGCACTAGATAATCAGTCATGAAGTTCTAATGTTTTAAGCAAATATGTCATTTTCCAAAGTTGAAAGTAGGATAACATAGTTGTGTGATTCTTATAGTTCCAAAGTAGAATTTTACAATAAGATAAGCACCCTATTCATTACACATTATGACCATTTGATGAATTTTGCATTCAATATAAAATTCTAACCTATAGGCTATGAGCATAGTAAGGAATGATTCTAAAGTAGTCTATTATGGAATAAAATAACTACAAAGGAATAAAGTTTTGATGTTTAAATAGAGTATTATTAAACATCAAAGGATTTAAAAACGCTATTGACTCAATTGTTACCACTCAAATATCAAACTTGGAAAATAATTGCGAAACAACAAAATTACTTTTTAATGAATAGAGGGAAAGGCATTTTTACTGCTTATACAAACAAGGAGTTGCACGATGTGACTTGGAGATCATGTAGAACATAAGGCAAAGATTGATCTCATAGTCAACATTGAGTTGAACATGATCCCATGAGAATCATAGGTCCCAAAAAGAGTACATGTAGAGACATTTACAAGCACAAACAAAGTGGATATCCTTGAGAGATATTTCCTTTGTCTTTCGTGTATATAGAATCTACTCATATCTAATATTTATATTAACACCAACAATGTCAAATGAAAAATCTATAGGTCTCGTAGGTAGGGTATTTACCATCCGTGCGAAGCTGGTTAGAATTGCTACTCATCTAGATTGAGGACATACTATGGAACAATGAAGAACTATATATTTAAGACCTAGCCAAGTATGATTTGATTCAAATGCAAATTTTGAATGCCAAACAAATGCAAGTTGGGCAGAAATCTAGTAGCTCGAGGCCAAAGCCAAAAAAGAAGGTTTGTGGCGAGTAGAGGTGTGTGGATGGATTAATGCAAAGGAGATGAGAAAACAACAAGCTTGCATGAATTAAATGAAAAATTACCTACTCAAACTCATCTAATCTTGAGAATATTTCCCTGAAGAGATTCCATAATCGGCGTAAGAGAATCACTAAATTGGCATGCAAACTATATTTCAATCCTCCATGTAATCTACCCATATATTCCAATTGTTTTCGATACCAAATAATAGATTTGGATCAAACTTATAGAAATGTATAGTAGTCAATTAAACATAGAATAATCTTCTTCTATACAACTTATATTTAAATCCATACACAAGTTACAAATATATAGGAAATGGACATATTGCAGAATAGGAGTCAAGCCAAAAACAACTTCCCTATATTTGCTCAATTGAACAAACTCAATCACGTCCAAACTATATATATTATTGTTACAACAATAATATATTTAATTAACTTATCATAGGTAACTAATTATTTACCATACGGTAAACACTATATTTTAGAACATTTTGTAATTAACATTTCAAAACCATGTTCAATTCTCATGAAATAAGAATATTGAATGTATTTAAGATGAATAATTTTAGAGGAAAACAAGCCTAAGCTTGCATATTGGTCTTCGCAATTGGGTCTTCATCTCCATCATCTTCACCACCTTATTTTATCCCTGAAGGAGAAAAATATGCATTTTGAAGGGGTGACATCACTATGACTGATACATTTTGAACTGTGAGCGTCTCAAAAATTGGCACATTCATACTGATGTCCCTGGTTCACACTCTTTTTTGCAACTTCAAACTGTCCCCTATTATTTTTATGGGTTTGAGTTTGCTGAACCTTTTCCATTTTTATTTCTAAACACATATTTCTTACTCAAGTCTCCATCTTTCCTTGGGTCAACAGATGTAACCTTTTACCTTTTCAAACACTTCCCTTATATTGACACAAATACATCCTTCAAAGGCCCTATGGCTCTTTGATTGGATCCTTCGGTGGTGATATTTTTCCTGTATGCCACATGGATATTTTGTGTTATTCGGGGCCCTTCCCCCTCTATCTCCTTCTAAAGTTGCACACATATGAAACATGGAAGCCTTCACATCCTTCCTTTTTTTTTGACTCTTTAGACCACTTGGGATGCTTCGCCACACTTTCAACCACGAGATCGATGCTCACTCCTTGAGGGCTCCCAAATTATCACATTCTATAAATGGTGCTCCAAAGGGACCCGTGGACTCCCCTTTTCCTTTTTCAGGTTAATTTCCTTTCTCCCATGGCTTCTAATTTTCTATCTTCCGAGTATCTGCCAAGTCATAAAATCTTCTGCAATATGTAATTTATAATGGGAGCAACTGGGGTAACATTGAAAGGGACAAAATCACAAGGATTCATCAATAGTGACACACTTTCACAATCCTCGACCAAAAAAGAGGATAAACTCCCTAAACACAAGGCTTTCATTCACACATGACATGCTTGTATCATCAAGTATACACTTTTTACACGAGCAAACTAATTTGAGGAATTTTTTTGGAGGGAATACATTGGATTAAAGGGTGAGATAAAATCGAGAACCGATAAAAAGGAAAAGATATATCCAGTATTCCTCTTTTTTTCCTATTTTCTCTTTTCTAGATCGTAGTTTCCATTCCTATGTGTGTCCTCATCCAAATATCACACTTCAATTTGGTTTTAAAATGAACCTTCTTTTCGTGCATCTGCATGCTCACATAGTCTAAATAGGGGGTTCAATTTGTTACATTACACTTTCTTCCACACATAACCAAGCCTCACACATCTAATCTATACATCTAAAACATCATCCTACTATGTGGATTGAATGGGATTTCATCACCTAGCAAAAATCTGACGGGGTGTTGTTACGCATTAGAAACTTTATATAGACTTGTGCCTCTCATACCTTCACGTATATCGAGGAATCCTCACGACCAAAACATACCTAAAACCAAACATATATTCCCTTCTCCTTAGGTTCCATGTCATCCATCCCCTTTTATTTTTTCACACTTCCTAATTAATCATGTTAATGAAATCACCACCGCTTGACTTATTTGTTAAAAAATTACATAAACATATTTTCTCTTCTTTTACGCCTATCAATACCAATTCTAAAGATCAAACAACACAATCCTATGATACATCCAATGAAAATTATACTTCAAATGATCTTAAGATTCCATCTTGGATCTCTTGACCTTATAAAGACCATATTATTCAGATAAATCCCCCTTCAAAGCTGATTTTACTAAATCCCTCGGTTTACTTTCCTCAAATTTAGATACACCTCTGCCTCGGGTTTCTTTAGAATCTTCTAGGCCTTCTTCTAGCCTTGTTTATTATTTCTTAACATGAAATAATCATTGATCCTACTAATCCACATAATTATAGGATTCTATTTCACATCCATCTATAAACACAATCCCCACTTCGACTTGTATTACCACTAAAATGCCTTGCTAAATTGCTAACACTTTTGACTTTATATGTACAACAATAAAATAGTTCCATCCAACCTTTCTAACCAATCCAACATCTTCCCCCTAATCACATCCCATCTTATCGACATCCCCTCCAACTTTGAAACATCCTTTACATCCTCATCCATTCACTCCTCATATCATACAATTACAAGTACCTACCATGACCAAAAGATCTTACCTACATCTTGGTTGTTTCTAGGCCACTCATTGCTTCATCCAACATCATATTACCTATGGAAATACCTCACAACAGCCCCATCCATAATTTCCCCATGACACTTCAATCGGATCTTATGTAGACATCTTTTGACATTTCACTCAAATATCCACCATCAAGCTTCCACCTATTAGACCTTTCGATCCAAAGAGACTAAAACCATCATCGTTTGATACCAATCTTATTTGTTCTTATCATCATGTTCTAGGTGATGACATTGAATGTTGTAGGGCCTTTAAGACCACCATGCATAATCTTATCAATAAATATGATTCCCTCATTCAGGGGAACATCCTTCTTCATCTACAAACAATCCAATTTATATATCCTCATCTCTCGGGTCTCTGAAGACCCCTCCAACCACATCATCCCTTAGCATTTATCTCATGCATGAAGTTCCCCTAAGGAAGGTTTTCATCATTTATCAAGATAGTTTGTCTTATGAATCATATGTATGCTTCTCGACCATGAATCATATTCAAATCTGAAGGTATTATTGACATTCCTTATAACAATCGAGATCTCTTCGGTCATCTACTAGCTTGTTGGGGTAAAATTCTCCCCTCATTATTTTCACATCCTCTCCTATCTTCCACATACCCATGGCTCTGTTAACACCTGGGGAGTTCATGTTGGACTAATTCCTTTCCATCTGGAACATTGTCTTCTCTTATCCAATCTATCTCATCCAACTTAACATAAATGTATATCTTATCTAAGTCTTGTTTCTGTCAAAGTCCACGGTTTTGGCCATATTTGTCCCTCCTTTAGGGGAAATGAAATCAAATTCCACTCTTGTGGCCATATTTGTCCCTCATTTTGGGGACCATTCATTCAAAGTCCACTCTTGTGGCCATATTGTCCCTCCTTTGGGGGACCATTCATTTTATTCCACTCTTGTGGCCATATTTTCCCTCTTTGGGGATCATTCATTCAAAGTCCACTCTTGTGGCCATATTTTTCCTCCTTTGGGGGACCATTCATTCAAATTCCACTCTTGCGGTCATACTTTTCCCTTCTTTGAGGGACCTTTCATTTTAAGTCTACCATTATGGCCATATTTGTCTCTCTCTCGAGGGACCATTTTCTTTCATAAAAATCCACTATTGTGGTCATCTTTTTGTCTTGTTATGGATGCATAATTTTATCGCTTCCTTTGAGGTAGCATAGTTTACATATCCTCTTTTTTTTTATCCCACTTTAGGTCATCTTTTCATCTAATTAAGGACGCATATTTTTCTTTACTTCCTCAAAGGGTAGCACATAGTTTTTACTTCCTCTTATTTATCTCCTCGTATCCCATCCTATCTTGATGTGACTTCAATGTCAGATACCTTGTTCTCAAAGAAAATTAGAATGATATAACTCTAGAAAGGAGCCAACATGAAATTTTTTCCCCAACTTGATTGAACCATACATTATCACACATAAGTATGGGTAGGGATCCTATCATTTGGCCTCACTTGATGGTAAATCAAAAGTAGAACCTCTTAACGTATTGCACTTGTGACCATCATACTATTAGCATGTTTTCTAGTGAGCTCTTAGTCATGCCTTCGATCATGCCTCCATCATTATCCATTTCCATTATTCACTTGTAAGGATTTGGAATTATGTGGTCATCGGTCACTTTCCTATATTTGACCTTAAATATGGGCACCATGAATATTAATCTTCTTATAGCATATTCCTTATGGATATGTTATCCCCTTTAGTAAGAACTTTGTGATCATTACATACATCACCCTATTATTCACCTATTGGAACCATGCAAAGGGTTCGGGGTGTCTCTTGTACACTTTTTATCCCCTCCTAATGTAGTCTACTTAAGCTAGTCCTAACTCTTCCCCATGTTAAAAAAGGATGCTCAAAAGTTATCAAAATCAAAGAAAAATAGACTGCTCTCTCGAAGGACAATTATTCATTCATGCAAAAAAACATGAAAATAAAAGTCAAAGTAAATCAAAAGAAATAGATCGATGCCTTGAAGGATGACCATCATATATATATCATTATGCCATCCATATTACATGTATAAAGTAGACCATACCCTCAAGGGTGGATACTCTCTTATTATGGCATTTGAAGGATTCTTGCATTGATTAGCCTTCCATTTTATTAACATCCTAAGAAATCTACCCATATTGATCAACTTTATTTTAGAATAATTTCCACATTCATCAGTTTTCTCTTTCCCCTTCCTAGGGTTGGGGCATATACTTAGGGAATACCACTCATGGATAACCCTCTTCCCACGTACAAGTTACATCTCAAACCCCGTTGTCATGTTGACATTAGGTATATGATTTCAATTCATCCATATCAATTTATGATCTTTGGTATAACTAGCAATAATTGGTTACATCCTAACACATGTTTTAGTCACATGTTCCTTACATTATCAAGATCCCCTCTTGTTTACCTCTAGTGTGATTAAAGGCATATTTTCCTCATGCATTCCTCAATATAATGTAGCGTCGTTCGTACGTATAGGTCACCATAATTTATTCTCCTTCTATTATCAATGCTATCACATCTATATTTCATTTTCATTTTTTTTTCTACAAAATGCATCTTTTTATTATCCATCTATCCTACATGCATCTACTTGTTCATCATTAATCAAATCCATTATTAAATTTCTTTTCCAATTTAATCACACCTCATTTATGTATATTTCATCATCATGATCAATATCAAAATAAAAGTATAAATCACATCCATACATCTTCATTTTATCTATCTATATGCAAATCTAAAATAACCATAGCATCATCGAATCCATAGTAGACATATCATCATGCATCTAAACATTATAATAAAACATAAATCAAAATATATGATCATCATCATCACATCATATATCATGATATTAAAACATCACATTGAGATCAACACCATGAATCAATGTAAATAAAGTCATATATATATATATATATATATATATATATATATATATATATCAAAATGAGTATTAGTACATCATATAAAGCCTCTAAGAGCCCTCTCTCAAAGAGGATATACCATAAAAATTTCTAAAATTCATATCGAATACTCTCAACTATCCTCTTGGGGTTGGCATAGCCCCTGTATCTTGTGTACCTAGAGCACTCTAACCTTCATTGCCACCATCACCTCCTCCCTCTCCTTGGTGTGGCTATGCCAACTCTCATCATATTGGGTGATGTTCCAGCTCCACTTGCTTACCTACCTCTACATATGCTCTCGGGTCTAAGAGTCTCGAGGTAATTGGTGGATTACAATATCCTCATAATACTTGGCCTCTATAGCGATTGCAAGATATATGTCCATAGAAATCATTCCAAGTAGATCCCTCTCTATGTGATATATATGAAGCCACACTAATAGATAAATCCATGTCCAGAATGGTATTCATCTCTCCGAAACGAACCTCTAGGCCTCCCCGGTATCGATCTCTCTCCTAAATAGCCCAATCTCTTTTTTGTGTCACTGCATCCCTCTCCTAGATTATAGTTTCACACTCTAATCTCGTCCATCAAGCTCGATGATCAAATCCATGATATCTTTGTAGTCTCATCTCCACCTCCTAGATCTACATCAAAATCCACCTAAAACTCATGTATCTCCTCCTTCCCTCCCTCTATATCTATTTGGGTTGCCCACATTGCATGTCCTGTCATCACCAATCCGACACTATGATAATTCTTCACTGGGAACTCCTCATGCTATGATTATTTACTAATGCATAGCCTTTAGTTTGGTGGATGTAATCTGGAAACAAAACAACAAACATAACACAAGAATACCATCGACTATGATAAGAAGGAATGATGAAAAATCTGAAATATCAAAGTAAATTATAATATTAACATGAAATTGTTACAATCTCACCCATGAGGTACTTCAAGTGTTATTGACTTCACTTGCCTTCCACCAATACTATGGGAGAAACTTTACAATTACACCTCTTAATGGCTTCTTCAACACACCTTTAAACTGATGGCTTCCTTTACACACTTCATACAATATTTCTCACTACTTCCTTCTATGCTAAATGAGGGGGGGTGGCCTCTTTATTTATAGAACTTCCAGGCTTATCCATCTTATCTCTAAGATAGGATAAGAAATCCACTCTGACGAATCATATTCCATACCTTAACTCTTATCTGTACATGTAAGCTTATCTTTTAAGATAAGATAAACCTTATCATTTCACATGGGTTCCACATTTTTAGACTTTTTACAAATAAAATACACAAAATATTTATGACCTCACTCCTTGTCCTTATTACCAATATAATATTTCTAATTCCTAATCATGTAGACCCTACTTCTCTACTTACCCCAACTTTGACATTTTAACATTACTTCCACTTACGACAAATATTTACTTTTACCACAACATTCCTATTGTACTTTTGACTATTACCGTACTATACATTATTAGCGGTGTGTGTGGGCATGCCATATCTTCTTTCACACTACTACTAATTATACTTAACAACATCCTATTCCTAATACATACATTAATGAAATAGAAATTACGGAGGAAAATTTTAGTGTCAACATCTTCCCCCTTCCTAGCTTCTACTCCATCCTTAGAGTAGACTATTTTGGTGCTTGGAAAATCTTCAACTTGTCATGGTTGACCCATTTCGTAATGGGAGTGCCATCCAATTCCTCCAGTCGGTATGTACCATTTTCATGCATAGTTGCTATTTTGTAGGGCCCCATCCATTTTGGAAGAAATTTTCTCTCTTTTTTTTTTGTATCTGGAATCATATACTAGAACCAAGTCATTCACATGAAATGGAGACCAACGGATCTTTTGATCAAAGTATTCCTTCTGCTTCATTTTCTTCTTATAGCTTGTATCCTTAGCTATTTCCCTCATTTCCTCTAGCAAATGAAGATGTACCAACCTTTCTTTTACTGAATCACTTTCATCTATCCTTTCATTTTTCATAACTCGACCGTGGAATATCAAACTCAATAGGAAGAACTGGATCAATACAATAAGCCAACCGAAATGGGGAGTATCCTATTGCTGACTTTGATGTTGCCCTATATGCCCACAATGCTACATGAATCCTCTTATCCCATTTATGTACCGCAATTTCATCTTTTGCTAGAATTTGACACAACACAAAATTTGTTCATTCCACCTATCCATTTGTGCTTGGATTGTATGTTGTTGCCTTCTTGTGCTTAATAGAAAACTTATTGACTAGGGCTTCTACCACCTCATTAATGAAGTGGCTTCCTTGATCTGCATTACAATTTCCAATGGACAACCAAATCGGTGACAATGCATTCATATATGAACCTTGCCACTTCATCCATGGAAGTCATTTTCAATGACCTAGCTTCAACCCACTTTGTTAAATAATTTATGGCAACTACAATATACTTATTTTGGCATGAGGTAGTTGGAAGTGGACCTACAATGTCTATTCCCCACTTTTCAAAGGGACAAAGTGGAAGAATAGGGCATAATGGAGCTGATGAAGTCTTATGGTTACCATGTGTTTGACAAATATCACATGTCTTACAATAATTATAACAATCTTTAAAAAGAGTGGGCCAGTGATAACCTGCGTCCAAGATCCTTCTTGCTTTGTAAGTTGTCCAGAGAAGTGCCCTCCACATGTACCATTGCGGAATTCTTCTAGCAGCTCCTTCCCTTGATCACGTCCAATCGAGCTCTTGACTATCCATCGGTCCTATTCGAAATAATACTCCATGCATTAGAATATGGACGAAAACTTGAGTAATATTTCTCTTAGTCTTTGCATTGGCACCATCAGAAACTTGAATTCATTCGATAATTCCAAATATCTATGTATTCACTAGGGATTGTGTCAAGGATAACAATGTTGCATCGGGAAATCATCATCATCACAAGATGATCCTAAAGCATCATAGGCTCAAGAGAGTGCATCTGCATTGACATGCTTCTTTCTGGCCTATCTATAATATCAAATTCAAATTATTGTAGCAAAAAACTATCCATCTTGCTATCCTTCCCGATGGGTTAGGCTTATCGACAATATATTTTAGATCCCGATGATCTATTACAACTATAAATTTCTGCCCTAGCAAGTAATTTCTAAACTTCTTTACAAAAAAAATGATAGCTAGAGCCTCTTTTTCGCTTACATGGTATAATTTACCTCAAGACTTGCTCATTTGTCTACTCCCAAAGTAAACTCTGGATGTTCATTCCCATTTTCATCCTTTTGGCTCAAAGTACTTCCTAGTGCTACATCTAAGGCATCAAGTATACATAATGAATGGCTTGCTCAATCTGGATTCTTTAAAATAGGTGAAGACACCAGGGGCTTCCTTGATTGTCCAAAAGCTTCATGTGCCTTATTTCCCGGTTCATAAGTAACATCCTTCTTCAAGAATCAAGTTAGTGGTCATGCAATCTTTGAGAAATTCTTGATGAACCTTCTATAGTAACCTTTCACATGGCCTAAAAATGATCTCAACTTACTTCTATTCATAGGAAATGGTAAATCTCTAATTTTGAAACTTTATCGGGATCGCACCAATACCATCTCTGGATCAACATGCCCTAAAAAATTCCTTTAGAACATCCAAAGACACACTTTGTAGGGTTTCGTGAGGCTTGTGCTTCATCTAACCTTTGAAATGTTGTCTCCATCTCAGTGCAGTGGTCCATCTTGCTCCCATAGATGTAAAAATCATCCGAAATACTCATGAAGTTCCTAATGTAAGGTTCAAACACCCTATTCATTAAGCGCTGGAATGTTGCCGAAGCATTACACAACCCAAAAGGCATAACTCTATAAGCAAACATTCCCCAAGGAGTGGTGAACGTGGTCTTCAATTGATCTTTCTCTGCTATACGGACTTGGTTGTATCCACTATATCCATCAAAGAAACTATAACACTCTGGCCATTTCTTTCCAAGATCCGATCTCGAGAATGAAAGAGGTAATGATCCTTTTTTGTTGCCTTATTGAGCTTCAGAATCAACACAAATGCGTATCTTCCCATTCTTTTTTATTGAGATCACAATGGGAGAAACCCATTCGAATTGTCTACAAGAAATATGAATCCCGCATCGAGTTACTTATCTATCTCTTCTTTTACAGCTTCTTGGAAAAATTAGGATTCATTCTATATGGCATTTTCTTTATAGGCTTAGCACCATCTACCACTCAATAGAATGTTCTACCCAACTTACTTGACGGAGTTCCTTGTAATCAAAAGTGAATTTGTGTATGTACCTTTGAAAGAGATGGAGGTAGGATTCCTTCTCACTCTCCATCACATAATCACCAATCTTTATTTTTGGAGACGATCATCAAATTCTTCTTTTAGATAATTTTATGGGGTCATGAGTCGGTGTGACTGGAAGGATATCCATGACATGAAACATCAACCTCACTTTCTTCATCTTGGTGTCCACTTCACCGGGGTACTAGAGTAATCGAGGATGTCCATCATCGGTTTCATCACTTGAATCCACAGGTTCTGCCTTATGATGCCGAGGGATCACATTTATCTTCACCCTCTCTCTACCACGTCCAAGTGTCATGAAGCCTTCATTCCAATAGTTTCTTGCATGAACTCTCCTTAGCCATGGTCTTCCCAACAACATTAGGTATGCAATAGTACCATTTTTCATCACCTGAAATTCTACCACACATACAACACCCATAATGTATATTGCCACATTTGAAACTACACCTTCCGGTTTAGTTTTCCCTTATTTAATGACCTTAAAAGAAGTGTTGAAGGGCGATCAATTTTTAAACCCAACATATTCATTATGACTCGGTCATTACATTAATCGCACCACCTCCATCAACTAAGACATCATGAATTGAAATACCATTACATAATACCTCAGGATTGTGGAG
Source organism: Taxus wallichiana var. yunnanensis (assembly GCA_018340775.1). Taxonomy (NCBI): domain Eukaryota; kingdom Viridiplantae; phylum Streptophyta; class Pinopsida; order Cupressales; family Taxaceae; genus Taxus; species Taxus wallichiana. The sequence continues at coordinate 748,626,171 of CM031238.1, forward strand.
CATAGGGATCCGCCTCTTGCCTCCAAAACAGGGGACCTCAACCTCCTTCCTTCTTCGAGCATTGAGTCCACTTCGCAGCCTCCACCTCTTCTCGAAGACATAGCCAAGAGTTGACCATATGTAATATTTGCAGCCTTTTGGATAGATCTTCCAAGATGGAGTATGGTCCTTTCCGTGAAATCGTAAAATCCACACCCAACTTTCTTCTCCTATGTTTCTTACTAGTTTCTCCTTTCATCTTCTTAGGATCATTTCCATCTTGATTATCTTTTTCTTTCTTTCTTTTTGTTAAAACACATCTACTTCATTATTTATGCTCAAATCTACTACATCAAAAGAATTCACAGTGCTTTTCCTTTATCATTATCTCCTTCACCATATGTAGAATCTCTATTTGGACAATTATACTTATAATGACCCTTTTTATAACAACCATAACATACAACTTCAGAAATATTTCTTTTTGGACCTCTATCTCCTCCCTGAGAACTAAATTCTTTTCCTTGAAGAAGATTAATAGTTAACTAGCCCATCTTCTTGAGCAGATCTTCATACTCAGTAGATGTACTAGGAGAAAGATTTGTGCTCACCGAGAGTGGTTGTGGATTCTGAACCAAAGGTGTTTTCTCTAGGCTCTACTTTAGCAACAATTTCTTTGGGCTCCTCTTCCATGCTTTCTTCTTGCCTTCTTGCAATCTCCTTTGCTTGTTCAATGGTAGTTGGGTGGTCATACTTCACTCGTTGTCGATCTCTTGGCTTCATCCCAAGAATGAAGTGCTTACATAGGAGATTATCCACGCTATTCGTCAACCCATCCGCTAATCCTTCCTTCCGGATCTAGGCATCGAGCTTCCTCCTTAGCTCTAGTAACACGAGCATGATAATCCCTTATCTTCTCCTTTTCTCCTTGGGATAAATTTGTGATATCGATCATGAGATCTCGCATATCTCTCGTTGTTCACCAAATTCCTCAAGAAAACTTTCGCTTAATAAATCCATGAATTTTTCACATCATCACCTAGTGTTTCAAACCACCTAAGGGCAACCATCCAAAAAGGTAGGAAAAATTTTAGTCCATTGTTCCCTTATTATAAGGCCATTACAAATACAAGATCGTTTAAACTCTTGAATGAAAGAGGAAGCATCTTCATTAGATTGGGCTGAAAAAATAGGAATCTTCCACATTTTCAAAAATAACCACAGTGAAATACCAACCCACAAGACTTATGTGCACAAATAATTGAAATCACTATAATAGAAAATAGAAATGACCATGGTAAACTATGGTAAAACTTGACTTATCATAAAAACTGACTTTCTTGTGGTAAACACTATTCACAATAAAAAGTGAAGTTATCATGGTAAATACTATTCACGGTAAAAAGTGACTTTACTACGGTAAATACTATTCACGATAAAAATGACTTTACCATGGTAACTACTATGCACAGTAAAAACAAGGTTACCCTCTAATTGATTTTTGACTAAGTGGGAATGTCTCTCTAGAAAATCCACCAACGAGGAATGGTCCCAGAACGGAACCAAAATGTCATCACCAATCCACTATGATAATTCTTCAAAGAACTCCTCGTCTATGATTATTTACTAATGCACAACCTTTAGTTTGGTGGATGTAATATGGAAACAAAACAAAAACATAACACAAGAATACCATCGACTATGTAAGAAGGAATGATGACAAATCTAAAATATCAAAGTAAATTATAATATTAACATGAAATTGTTCTGATCTCACCCATGAGGTACTTCAAGTGTTATTGACTTCACTTGCCTTCCACCAATACTATGGGAGAAAATTTACAATTACACCTCTTAATGGCTTCTTCAACAAACCTTTAAACTAATGGCTTCCTTTACACACTTCATACAATATTTCTCACTACTTCCTTCTATGCTAAATGAGGGGGGTGGCCTCTTTATTTATAGAACTTCCAGGCTTATCCATCTTATCTCTAAGATAGGATAAGAAATCCACTCTGACGAATCATATTCCATACCTTAACTCTTATCTGTACATGTAAGCTTATCTTTTAAGATAAGATAAACCTTATCATTTCACATGGGTTCCACATTTTTAGACTTTTTACAAATAAAATACACAAAATATTTATGACCTCACTCCTTGTTCTTATTACCAATATAATATTTCTAATTCCTAATCATGTAGACCCTACTTCTCTACTTACCCCAACTTTGACATTTTAACATTATCGGACCACTTACGACAAATATTTACTTTTTACCACAACATTCCTATTGTACTTTTGACTATTACCGTACTATACATTATTAGCGGTGTCATCTCCACCATTATATTACTATCAACACTACTACTAATTATACTTATGTAACATCCTATTCCTTATACATACATTAATGAAATAGAAATTACGGAGGAAAATTTTAGTGTCAACAGTCATCCAGATAGAAAAATCCAACTTTTACTTTGATGTCATCTCCCTCATCCCATGGTGTAGCCTCCTCTTCTATTGGGTCAGCCATCTTAGGGGCCCCCGACTCTCTATCCATCTCTTCACATCTTTACAAAATGGGATCTTGGGGCATTGTCTTCATGACTCCAAAGTTTTGATTAAATATATCAAACTAAATGGCCTCTATCATCTCCTCGGCATCCTACCCTTGACCCAAAGATGTCCTCCTCATCCCCTATAGCTCCACATCCACCTTAGTCCACGCGGGAAAGTATTGATATATTCTCCAATGGATCTAATCTATATCAAGATCGACCAATCGATCAACATACTAATCAACTCCTCGGTCTTCTCGGTCACCAAAGGCCTAATCGGATCTCCACCATAAAAATCCAACCTCTAGCAGGATGTGGTCCCTAGTGACCCATGGAATCCTTAATAGTCGGATCACTATTATATGCTCATATGCCCAACAGTGTAATAAGAAACCAACATCTAATCTAGATCTCTTGCTTAACGTATACATGGAGAGCTCATGGTACACCTAAGCTAACAAATTAGTTCAAAATGAGAACACCATATGATTATCTACAATGTTGGCTACTACCCCGATAGTGCCCATAGATATCATTCTCCACCGAAGTCTAGAAAAGCATAGCAAGACACCGCCATCATAACCTTGTAGATCAAAATGCTCTATAATACATCGCACTCATATCTAAACTCCCATGAAAAATCCCCGAGAAAATATGATATGGGGCACATCGGCTCCAAATATCCATGTCAAGATCGCTAATTTGTCATCACCGGTAATAAATAAACTATCTATTCCCATGTATTAGAAATATAGGAATTCAATACACATCCTCCAATGTGACTATCATCTCTCATGTCCAAAACTAAAATATGTAGGTCCTCCAGTCCCATCTCTCCACCAAGGCAAACATAAGCCCTATGTCTCGTGGGATCCTTTAATAGTGTCATAATCCACCTAGCCCCACTTCAACCAAGTGGTCCCACTCTACATCTATCACATATCCTCTAATCTTATCATAAATATCGTGGCACTCAATATCACGATATAAGGTCTCTCGAGCCCTGGAATCACAAATAAACATGCGTACATAAGACCAAATTCATCCAAAATATATTAAATTTCTTTAAAATAAAATCTAACCCTTAGTTAACCCAATTCTACCTTAATCGATGTCGAATCCAGTTGGATCGATGCATTTTGGTCAATTCAATGTGTTTGAGTTCTCGGTTGACATCGACCTTTCTCGGTTACCACCAACCTCCTCTGGCATCATCCCCTTTTTTCAAAAAAATTTAAAACAAATAATAAAAACATAAAATTAAATTAAAAATAAGCATGGGTTTCACTACTCACCATCCTCTGCACCCTTTGTTGCTTCCTTGCAGCTCCTACAGCATCCATTTCATACCTTTCTTTTTCATTGCTTTGATCTCTATCGTTAACTCAATGCATAAAAATGAGTATCGTTGGTTGACCCCACGGCTTATATAGCTGCCAACGCTTGGTCACCGTTGACCCCTTTGGGTCATTTTCATTGGCCTTAGTCACTATCGAATGGCCTCATAATATCAAATTTTGTTTTTTCTATCTTATCATTGGGCTTCATCCCTTTGATTTTGTAGTTCACTTTGTGATCATACATTTTACCTTCTTGGGAATTTCCATATCAACATCTAATCTACTCACATTTAACTTCAAAGTCCCTTTAGGGAATTGTACTTTTCATCCCAAAGTTCACATTTATGGCCATATTTAGTCATCCCTCCAAATTTTTAATTCAATTCTATTTGAACTCCACCTTTGTGGCAATGCTTATCTCCTCTTTGGGGAATATTTTTCAATCATATCGAATTCACACACAAATTCCACCTATGGCCATGATTTTCCCCCTTAGGGCATATTATTTCATTTTCACTCTTCAATTTTCCTTTGTGGCCATTTTTCGTGTCTCACTAGGCACCATTGTTTTCATTCCCATCCCTAGCAGACGCATACCTTTTCACTCGATTCCTCGTATATAAAGGATTTTTCATACTTTTAGATATAGTTGTGCGTAATTTGATGTTTACCTATGACCCATTGGCCATCACAGTTTTCATCCATATGAGTGGTTTCCCATTGAATTACCTCCATACTATAGTGATTTTCACCCACTCATTTGTCTCGTAGAGTGTTGTCACCCATCTCCGTTGGACTATAATTATTTCCTACCGATGTGATATTGGAATTTTCCACCATAGTTTTTATTGTGATTGTGATTTTTTCCAGGGAATCTTACCTTTGTCATAAATTTACCTATCTTTCTTCACCCACCTTCCCTTCTCATCTACCCTTTTAAAATGAGTCATTGATTTCACTTGGTGTCATCCATCCCCCATTTGAGGGGGAGCTCACTATCAACCTTCCATTTAATCTTCATTCTACTCTTCTAATCTCATAGTTTTTGTCTCATGGCTTGCTAACACAAACCAATCGATAAAAAGGGGAAACGTAGACACCTAAAATTGGTATTTCTACCTTTGTTTCCCATGTGCACATTATTTTATCATGGTCCTAACCAGACCTAATTTAATTAAATAATTCCCCTTTAATTAATCAACCCCCTTTAATTTAATTAAAAATTCCCTTCATCTCTCAATGCCATCAATATTTATTAATTGACATTAATTAATTAAAATTTATCACTTAGCTTTCCCTAGTGGACTTGCTATTTAGGACACTTAATCCTAAATATGAATCCCTTTGATTTTTATACCTATTCCTATCTTATAACTAACTATGATTCATCCCCAAGAACCTAATCCTACTTACATGCTTTAAATCATGTTTCCAACACATAAAAACTTGAAAATCCCGCCTTAAATCAAAAATCAAGCTTGAAGGGGAAACTTTCCACATGGTTGGTGGTGACCCAACCTAGTCACCCATTAAATCTATAAGAATAGTTGATTTCTTTCCATTTGGAAAGAACCATGAACTAGAAATTAGATGCATACATACTTTGGGTTATTCTCGTGACTTATGAACTCTCTAAGCATTCCAACAACAACCACATGCCTCACAAACCTCATCGGAACTTTCTTATATCACTCAAGGTCATCCTTCATGAGCTTATCATCATCACATCATTTATTTATTCAAATTTTACCATATTATTGTGGTACTTCTTATTTCTATCCTTTTACAAGTATAGAACAACTTTGCAACATCCAACCATCACTCAAAGAACATTTAATTTTAGCTCATTTACTTGTAGGTTTCCATATTCTTCCATCCATTCTCAACCTTATCCAATATATGATACATTCATCATTGCCCCTGCCAGATTACCATCAACCCATCTTGTCCTCACTAATTTCTCTATCTCGCATCTTTCTATAGTGTATTTTTTCACACTTCCATCTCTCTCGACTATCATATCCTCCATTATGTCATTCGTGGAGTTAACTTTTCCTATTTGTACCTTGGTCACCATCGACCCAGGTCCAACTTGCCATCCTCTCCCTTTTATGGTAATTTTCTATCATTTTCTAGTTTCTTCCCCCTCGACTCCTCTATAAGTTAATTCCATCATCTCCAGACCTTTATAACTTCCATTTCACCTCCATATCGTGCGGGGTTTGGATACTTTACTTGGTGTTCCATATCTTCATACCCAAATTTCCATCAACTTGCTTATGCATAATCTAGGTTGGCATCGACCCATAAAAACCTTTAATTTATAGATCTTTCAGTTATATCATCTTTAAATCAGTTTTAATCACTTTCCAGATTCAAAACTCTTTTTGTTTCCATGTTATCTATTGTTTTTTCTTTATCTTAATCTTTATAAACAATGGGGGTTGACATCCATGAAAGGAATTGAATAGCTTCTAGGAGTGGCATTGTTTGAGCAACCCCAACATAAATCCATCTAATCAATCACATTTCGCTTTTGCATGTCTTCTTGCAGTGAGGATTCATACATCTACTTGGCACCCGTACTTCCATACCATACATATGAGGTGCTATAAACCCTCCATGTTCCAAGTTTCTGGTAGCTTCAAGTACTAATACATTCATTTGTTTAATAAATAAGAAACTTGTCCAACAAATATCCCAAAAATTAGTACAAATCTAGATGTCCAGTGTCTTTTTTGTAACAAGAACCATGATAGATATCCAATCATATTAATGTATATATCTAATAAGGCCAACTTTGAGTAGTTTCTCAAGTTCCACTTTAACTATCAATGCAACTTTAGGATGCATTTTTCTCAATTTTTGTTTAGGGGGATTCACATCCGGGTGAACCACAAGCTTGTGCATGATTATAGAAGGATATAACCATGACGTGTATTTATAAGACCATGCAAAGACATATTGGAATTATTTAAAGAGTGATGTGAATGCCTTTCTATGATTCTGATAAAATCACACCAAGTTGTAAAAATCAAGGACTATCACTTGTTTCGATATTTATCTTGATGGTATGTGATTACCTAAAAATTAAAACCTAAAGGGGGTATAGTTCTATTTAATCTAAATAGTAACTTGTAACAAAAAAGTAATGGGAATATACTATTATAGCAATAGTAAATTAAATCTAATCTATGTCCCAAGCACAAAAAGAAAGGAAATATAAAACCATAATGCAAAGAGTAGAGTCAAGAGGTACTTAGTTGGTTCCTGAGATTGTTGAACTATGCCAAAGGTCCGACTGAGAATATGGGAGAAGGAAAAAATGTTTAGGGGTCATGCAGAGAGGAAGATCTAGGTGTTAGGGCTAGAGTGGAGTGCTGGGAGAGGTCTAGGGTGAACACAAGAGCTCGGGTGTGTAGAATGGGCACCCTGGTCTAGGAAAAAATTTCAAAACCGATATTCACGGGTTCGGCATGTGACTGGTAACCTTCATTGTCTATTGCACTAAACTATCTTAACTATGTCGAATGCTCCAAATATTCCAAGAGAGATAATGACCTGCAAAACCACACAATAAAAGTATCAAACCCTAGGAAAAATATAAGAATGCATATGCATAGGTCATAATAACCTCATCTTCAACAATAGTGGGCTTACTAAATAAGTGTTGCACTATATTTTAGACCTAAATGTAGTTTTGGTAGTATGTGTAAATATGTTCCCTAGGTGCTCTTGCAAGCTAGTCACACTTAAGAAAATAACTAGTAAACCCCTCCTATGAAGTGTGTGATCCAGATGACCAACTTTGTCTCTTTTTGTTGAGTTTTGGAGGTCAATTACTTCAATTTAGCATGTAATGGAAACTTGTTGGAAAATACAAGAACCATCATCGCTTAAGGGGGAACCAAAATCGGTCACCTAGGACCGGCATCGGCCAGAATGACCGGCATCTATCAAGAAAGGAGGAACCGACATTGGTTAGGAATAACCAACATCGGTTACCTATGTGAGGATGTTTTAATTAACTCTCAGGAATTAGATCTATTTTTAGCAATAAAATATATCTATTGATTGTAATTGCATGGCTAAGTGCCCTAAGTCTAAAAATGACTATATAAGCATAAAAGTTAGGGTTTAGAAGTAAGGATGATTAATAAGAATTAGAAAGAACTTGCAAAGGTTGGTGAGAAAGAATTCTTGGTGATGAAGCAAAATCCTCGACGAGAAAGAAAGTATTGTACATCTAAGAGAGGTGTGGAAGATTGTAAATCTTCATTATTATCTTGTCAAAGCTTTGGATAATAGATTGAATTGTTTCTTGGTGGACATAGCCCACACTAGGTGAACCACATTAAATATGGTGTTGATTTATGTCTCTTGTTTTGTATATTTCTTCTGGTAGAATATCCACTTTTATTTGCATGTTTATATCTGATATATTATCTCAGATAACCGTGTGCTTAGAACCAATAACTCGGTATCACAACTTTGTTTGAGGGTTTTATGTGTTGATAGATTTACTCACAGAGGGTTTTCTGATTGAGTGGGAGCTACAGCAATGGAAGAAGAAAACAAATACAAGGTAGAGAAGTTTGATGGCTAAAATTATCAATTATGGAAGATGCAGATTGAGGATTATATGTATCAAAGAGATTTGTATTTACCATTGGATGAGAAGTCTAGACCTATGAAGATGACTGATGAAGAATAGAAGATTCTTGACAGAAAGACTTTGGATCTATAATATTGATCTTTACAAATCCATGGCTTCCAATATTTCAGAAGAAGCTTCTATGGTAGAGTTAATGAAATATCTTGCTAATTTATATGAAAAACCTAGTGCTTCAAATAAAGTTTATTTGATGAAGAAACTATTTAGTTCTAATATGCATGAAGGTGGATCTGCATCTAGTCATTTGAATGATTTCAAATCTATTGTAAATTAGTTAAAATCAGCTTGATATTTCATTTGATGATGAAGTGAAAAGGATTTTATTCCTCTATTCTTTGCTTAATAGTTTGGATAACTTGGTAATGGCTGTTAGTAATACAACATCTGCTAATAATATTTCAAACTTTGATGATGTGGTTAGTATAATCTTGAATGAATAAATTCACATGAAGGGTACAAAGGAATCATCATCCTGGGAATTATTTGAATGTAGAAAGTAGAGACAGGATAAGGAGAGATCCAAAAGTAAGAGTAATGGGAAATAAAATTCAAGGGATAGCAGATCTAAATCTAGAGGTAAGGGAATTACTTGTTAAAAATGTGGAAATAAAGGATATACAAAAAATATTGTTGGTTAAAGGATAAAGATAACCAACAACCAAACACAAGTAAAGAAGTAAATCTTGTTGCAGCAGAGGCAATGCAATATGCTTTTATTCTTTTTGTAGATAATAGAATTGAATTATGGGTTTTAGATTTAGGAGCTTATTTCCATGCAACCCTAATAAGGGTTATTTAAGAAACTATGTCCAAGATAATTTTGGGCATGTTTATTTGGGTGATGATGAACCTTGTAGTATTACTGGTAAATGGGAAGTTCATCTAAAATTACGTAATGTAAATGCATGGGTATTGAAAGATGTGAGGCATGTGCCAAGCCTCAAGAGAAATCTTATTTCGTAGGCAACTAGGTGAATCAAGTTACATAGTTACTTTTACAGGAGACTCTTGGAAAGTCACTAAGGGCGTTTTGTTGTAGGAAAGAGGTAAGAAGGTAGGAACATTATATTTATCTACCTATATTACTATTACTTTTCTACATCATCTACTTTAGATTCGAGATGCATCCATGTGACATAACCGATTGGGCCATATGAGTCAAAAAGGATTGCAGATCTTAAAGGCTAAGGGTAAGTTATCAATTTGAAATATTTAGATCTTGATTTCTATGAGCATTGTATCTTTGGAAAGAAAAAGAGAGTGATATTTCTCAAAGTTGGGGCAACTAAGAAGGAGTAGAAATTGGAGCTTGTATGCTTAGATATGTGGGGACTAGCTCGGGTAGCTTCTCATGGAGGATCCCAGTATTATGTTACTTTCATTGATGATTCTATAAGAAATGTATGAGTTTATTGTATTAAACGTAAATATGATGTTTTTGAGACTTTTAAAAGATGAAAAGCCCTTGTTGAGAATGAATCAAATTCTATGTTAAAGTGCCTTAGATCTGACAATAGTGGTGAATACTATAGTAAGGATTTCAATGATTATTTTTCATTTAATGAGATACGTAGAGAGAGAATGGTTCCAAAAACACCATAGGAGAATGGTGTTGTAGAAAAAATGAATAGGGCAATAATAATGGAATATGATAGAAGTATGAGGATACATTTTGGATTGCCGTTCTTACAGCTTTGGGAAAAATCACTTGATATAATGGTTTATTTGATTAACTCATGGGCCTTCAAATTTACTAGATGGAGGAATACCAGAGGAAGCTTGATTAGAAAAGAGGTAGATATTTTGTTTCTTAAAGTTTTTGGTTCAAGCTTTTGTGCATGTTGATAGAGAGAATAGGAAGAAGTTCGATGCAAAATCCAAGAGATGCACTTTCATTGGTAATGGATCTAGTGATTTCAATTTTCATTTTTGTGATTTAGAGAATTCTAAGATTATTAAGAGTCGTGATGTTGAATGGAATGAAAAGAGAATGCACGAGAGGTTTTTTGATTGAGTGGGAGCTAATGCGAATGGAAGAATAAATCAAATACAAGGTAGAAAGTTGGACAACCTGAAATTATCAATTATCGAAGATGCAGATTAGGGATTATATGTATCAAAGAGATTTGTATTTACCATTGGATGAGAAGTCTAGACCTATGCAAATTAATGATGAAGAATAGAAGATTCTTAACGAAAAAGATTTTGGATCTATAATATTGACTTGACAACATCCATGGCTTCCAATATTTCGTAAGGCTTCTATGGTAGAGTTAATGAAATCTCTTGATAATTTATATAAAAACCTAGTGCTTCAAATAAATTTTATATGATGAAGAAAATATTTAGTTATAATATGCATGAAGGTGGATCTCGTATCTAGTCATTTGAATGATTTCAGATCTATTGTAAATAAGTTAAAACCAGTTGATATTTCATTTGATGATGAAGTGAAAAACTTTTATTCTTATATTATTTGCCTAATAGTTGGGATAACTTGGTAATGGTTGTTAGTAATACAACATCTACTAATAATATTTCAAAGTTTGATAATGTGGTTAGTATAATCTTGAATGAATAAATTCATAAGAAGAGTACAAATAAATCATCATCCGAGAATGCTTTGAATGTAGAAAGTAGAGACAGGGAGAAGGAGAGATCCAAAAGTAAGAGTAATGGAAAATAAAATTCAAGGGATAACAGATTTGAATCTAGAGGTAAGGGAATTACTTGTTAAAAATGTGCAAAGAAAGGATATAGAAAAAAATTGTTGGTCAAAAGATAAACATAACCAACAACCAAACACGGGTAACCTAGTAAATCTTGTTGCAGCAGAGCTAATGTAAGATGCTCTTATTCTTTTTTAGATAATAGAATTGAATTATGGGTTTTAGATTTAGGAGCTTCTTTCCATGCAATCCCTAATAAGGGTTATTTCAAAAACTATGTCCAGGGTATTTTAGGCATGTTTATTTGGGTGATGATGAACCTTGCGGATTACTTGTAAATGGGAAGTTTATCTAAAATTGCGTAATGTAAATGCATGGGTATTAAAAGATGTGAGGCATGTGCCAAGCCTCGGGAGAAATCTTATTTCGTAGGGAAACTAGGTGAATCTATTTGCATTGTTACTTTTACAGAGACTCTTGAAAGTCACCAAGGGTATTTTTGTTGTGAAAAGAGGTAAGAAGGTAGGAACGTTATATTTATCTACCTATACTACTCGATTTCTTTTCTACATTATCTACTTTAGATTCGATGCATCCATGTGGCATAACCAATTAGGCCATATGAGTCAAAAAGGAATGCAAATCTTACAAAGCTAAAGGGTAAGTTATCGATTTGAAAGATTTAGATCTTGATTTTTGTGAGCATTGTATCTTTGGAAAGAAAAAGAGAGTGAGATTTCTCAAAGTTGGGGCAGCTAATAAGATTAGAAATTGGAGCTTGTATGCTTATATATGTGGGGACCAACTCGGGTAGCTTCTTATGGAGGATCCCAGATTATGTTACTTTCATTGATGATTCTACAAGAAAGGTATGATTTTATTGTATTAAACGTAAATATGATGTTTTTGAGACTTTTAAAAGATGAAAAGCCCTTGTTGAGAATGAATCAAATTCTATGTTAAAGTGCCTTAGATCCGATAATGGTGGTGAATATTGTAGTAAGGATTTCAATGATTATTTTTCATTTAATGAGATACGTAGAGGGAGAGTGGTTCTAAAAATACCATAGAAGAATGGTGTTATAGAAAGAATGAATAGGATAATCAGGGAATATGATAGAAGTATGAGGATACATTCTAGATTGCCGTTCTAGCTTTTGGGAAAAATCAGTTGATACAACGGTTTATTTGATTAACTTTGGGCCTTCAAATTTACTAGATGGAGGAATACCGAGGAAGCTTGGATTAGAAAAGAGGTAGATATTTTGTTTCTTAAAGTTTTAAGTTTAGAAGCTTTTGTGCATGTTGATAGAGAAAATAGGAAGAAGTTAGATGCAAAATCCAAGAGATGCACTTTCATTGGTTATGGATCCGGTGATTTTAGTTTCCATTTTTGGGATTTAGAGAATTCTAAGATTATTATGAGTTGTGATGTTGAATGGAATGAAAAGAGAATGCACGAGGGTTTTCTCATTGAGTGGGAGCTACTGCAATGGAAGAAGAAATCAAATACAAGGTAGAAGTTAACCCGAAATTATCAATTATCGAAGATGTAGATTAGGGATTATATGTATCAAAGAGATTTGTATTTACTGTTGGATGAGAAGTATAGACCTATAAAAATGACCGATGAAGAATAGAAGATTCTTGATGTAAAGGATTTTGGATCTAAAAGATTGAGCCCGACAAAGATCCATGGCTTCCAATATTACGGTGGCGGCTTCTACGGTAGAGTTAATGAAATCTCTTGCTAATTTATATAAAAAACCTAATGCTTCAAATAAAGTTTATTTGATGAAGAAAATATTTAGTTCTAATATGCATGAAGGTATATCTCGCATCTAGTCATTTGAATGATTTCGAACTATTGTAAATAAGTTAAAATCAGTTGATATTTCGTTTGAAGATGAAGTGAAAACACTTTTATTCTTATATTCTTTACCTCGATAGTTGGGATAACTTGATAATGGTTGTTAATAATAAAACATCTGCTAATAATATTTCAAAGTTTGATGATGTGGTTAGTATAATCTTGAATGAATAAATTCGCATGAAGAGTACAAAGGAATCATCATCTGGGGAATGCTTTGAGTGTAAAAAGTAGAGACAGGGAGAAGAAGAGATCCAAAAGTAAGAGTAATATGAAATCAAATTCAAGGGATAACAGATCTTAATCTAGAGGTAAGGGAATTACTTGTTAAAAATGTGAAAAGAAAGGATATACAAAAAAATATTGTTGGTCAAAAGATAAAGATAACCAACAACCAAACATAGGTAACAAGTAAATCTCACGACAATAGAGGTAATGCAAGATGATCTTATTCTTTTTTTATAATAGAATTGAATCATTGGTTTTAGATTTAGAAGTTTCTTTCTATGCAACCCCTAATATGGGTTATTTCGAAACTATGTCTCGAGGTAATTTTGGGCATTTTTATTTGGGTGATGATGAACCTTGCAAATATATTCTTGGTAAATGGGAAGTTTATCTAAAATTACAAAATGTAAATGCATGGGTATTGAAAGATGTGAGGCATGTGCCAAGCCTCGGAGAAATCTTATTTCTGCGGGGGCAACTAGGTGAATCTAGTTGTATGGTTACTTTTACATGAGACTTTTAGAAAGTCACCAAGGGTGTTTTTGTTGTGAAAAGAGGTAAGAAGGTAGGAACGTTATATTTATCTACCTATATTATTGATTAATTTTCAACATTATCTACTTCAGATTTAGATGCATTCAGGTGTGTGCATAACCGATCGGGCCATATGAATAAAAAAGGAATGCAGATCTTAAAGGCTAAGAGTAAGTTATCGATTTGAAAGAATTAGATCTTGATTTCTGTGAGCATTGTATCTTTGGAAAGAAAAAGAGAGTGAGATTTCTCAAAGTTAGGGCAACTAAGAAGGATCGAAATTGGAGCTTGTACACTTAGATATGTGGGGACCAGCTTGGGTAGCTTCTCATGGAGGATCCCAGATATTATGTTACTTTCATTGATGATTCTACAAGAAAGGTATGGGTTTATTGTATTAAATGTAAATATTATGTTTTTGAGACTTTTAAAAGATGAAAATCCCTAGTTGAGAATGAATCAAATTCTATGTTAAAAAGCCTTAGATCTCGATAATGGTGGTGAATACTCGTAGTAAGGATTTCAATGATTATTGTTCAAGTGAATGAGATACGAAGAGAGAGAATGGTTACAAAAACACCACGGAAAGAATGGTATTGTATTAAGAATGAACAAGGCAATCATGGAACATGCTATAGTATGAGGATACATTCTAGATTTCCCTTATAGTTTTGGGCAAAATCAGTTGATACAACGGTTTATTTGATTAACCATGGGCCTTCAAGTTCACTAGATGGAGGAATACCGAGAGAAGCTTGGATTAGAAAAGAGATAGATATTTTTTTCTTAAAGTTTTGGTTCGAAGATTTTGTGCATGTTGATAGAGAAAATAAGAAGAAGTTGGATGTAAAATCTAAGAGATGCACTTTCATTGGTTATGGATCTGTGATTTCAGTTTCTATTTTTAGGATTTATAGAATTCTAAGATTATTAGGAGTCATGATGTTGAATGGAATGAAAAGAGAATTCACAGAGGGTTTCTTGATTGAGTGGGAGCTCATTGTAATGGAAGAAGAAATAAAATACAAGGTAGAGAAGTTTAACCACTAAAATGATCAATTATGGAAGATGCAGATTGAGGATTATATGTATCAAAGAGATTTGTATTTACCGTTGGATGAGAATTCTAGACCTATGAAGATGACTGATAAAGAATAGAAGATTCTTGATAGAAAGACTTTTGGATCTATAAGATTGAGCCTGATAGCATCCATGGCTTCCAATATTACAAAAGTAGCTTCTACGGTAAAATTTAATGAAATCTCTTGCTAATTTATATGAAAAACCTAGTGCTTCAAATAAATTTTATTTGATGAAGAAACTATTTAGTTCTAATATGCATGAAGGTGTATCTGCATCTAGTCATTTGAATGATTTCAGATCTATTGTAAATCAGTTAAAATCAGTTGATATTTCGTTTGATGATGAAGTGAAAACACTTTTATTCTTATATTCTTTGCTTGATAGTTGGGATAACTTGGTAATGGTTGTTAGTAATACAACATCTGCTAATAATATTTCAAATTTTGATGATGTGGTTAGTATAATCTTGAATGAATAAATTCATAGGAAGAGTACAAAGGAATCATCATCCTGGGAATGCTTTGAATGTAGATATTAGAGATAGGGAGAAGGAGATATTCAAAAGTAAGAGTAATGGAAAATCAAATTCAAGGGATATCAGATCTAAATCTAGAGGTAAGGGAATTACTTGTTAAAAATGTGGAAAGAAAGGATATACAAAAAAAGATTGTTGGTCAAAGGATAAAGATAATCAACAACCAAACATAGGTAAAGAAGTAAATCTTGTTGTAGTAGAGCTAATGTAAGATGCTCTTATTATATTTTTAGATAATAGAATTGAATCATGGGTTTTAGATTTAGCAACTTCTTTCCATGCAACCCCTAATAAGGGTTATTTGAGAAACTATGTCCAGGTTATTTTTGGGCAGGTTTATTTGGGTGATGATGAACCTTATAGATTACTTGGTAAATGCGAAGTTCATCTAAAATTATAGAATGTAAATGCATGGGTATTGAAAGATGTGAGGCATGCACCAAGACTCGGGAGAATCTTATTTCTGCAGGGAAACTAGGTGAATCTGGTTGCATGGTTACTTTTACAGAGACTCTTGGAAAGTCACCAAGGGTGCTTTTGTTGTGGAAAGAGGTAAGAAGGTAGGAACATTATATTTATCTACCTATATTACTGATTCCTTTTCTACATTATCTACTTTAGATTTAGATGCATCTATGTGGCATAACCAATTGGGCCATATGAGTCAAAAAGGAATGTAGATCTTAAAGGCTAAGGGTAAGTTATCAGATTTGAAAGATTTAGATCTTGATTTCTGTGAGAATTGTATCTTTGGAAAGAAAAAGAGAGTGATATTTCTCAAAGTTAGGGCAACTAAGAAGGAGTAGAAATTAGAGCTTGTACACTTAGATATGTGGGGACCAACTCAGGTAGCTTCTTATGGAGGATCCTAGTATTATGCTACTTTCATTGATGATTCTACAAGAAGGTATGTGTTTATTGTATTAAATGTAAATATGATGTTTTTGAGACTTTTAAAAGATGAAAATCTCTTGTTGAGAATGAATCAAATTATATGTTAAAGTTCCTTAGATCCGACAATGGTGGTGAATACTTAGTAAGAATTTCAATGATTATTGTTCAAGTGAATGAGATACGTAGAGAAAGAATGGTTCCAAAAACACCACAGGAGAATGGTGTTGTAGAAAGAATGAACAGGATAATCATGGAACATGCTAGAAGTATGAGGATACATTCTAGATTACCCTTACAATTTTAGGTAAAATCAGTTGATACAATGGTTTATTTGATTAACCGTGGGCTTTCAAGTTTACTAGATGGAGGAATACCAGAGGAAGCTTAGATTAGAAAGGTAAGAGGTAGATTTTTTTTTCTTAAAGTTTTTGGTTCTGAAATATTTTGTGCATGTTGATAGAGAAAATAGGAAGAAGTTGGATGTAAAATCCAAGAGATGCACTTTCATTGGTTATGGATTTGGTGATTTCAATTTTCATTTTTGAGATTTAGAGAATTCTAAAATTATTAGGAGTCATGATGTTGAATGGAATGAAAAAATAATGTACAGGATCAAATTTTTGTACCCAATGATAAACTAGTTGAGAAGTTTGTGAATGAAAATGAACTCTCGGATTTAAAATAATTACCAATAGGGTTACACCGTAACCGATGTCAATTGACCCTTGATCGGCACTAGTCATACGAACCAAAGATCATTACAGAGATCCAAAATAAAATCGTTTAGCATAATTGATGTTGGTTAGAGGTGACCACTTTGGTCACTATCACATTTAAATTGGAATGTCCAGGAGGTTCATATTGAGCCTCCGATACTCCAAACTCCTGTGAGAAGGTCACAAAGGGTAAGTAAACCTCCAGAAAGATTTACACATTCTCTATTTTATGTATTATTGACTGATAATGGTGGACTAGAGAGCTTTGAAGAAGCAATGCAAGATAAGACCCACGTATAGTGGGAACATGACATGGATGAGGAGATGAACTCCTTGGAACAGAACTAGACATGGGATTTGGTTAAGTTTCCAGTGTAAGAGAACATTACAAAACAAGTGGGTTTACAAGATCAAGGAAGAAGAGGGTGGATGAGAAAAGGTACAAGACAAGGCTTGTAGTAAAGGGTTTTACACAAAAGAAAGTATTCACTTTAGTGAAATATTTTCTTCTGTTGTTAAGATGACTTCTATTTGTACTTTATTGAGCTTAGTTGTAGTAGAAGACTTTCATTTAGAGCAACTAGATGTGAAGATGGATTTCCTTCATGGTGATTTGGATGAAGAGATTTATATGCAATAGCCACTTGGGTATGAAGTGAAGGGTAAGAAGAAATTAGTGTGTAGGTTGAAAAAGAGTCTATATGGGCTCAAGAAAGCTCCAAGATAGTGGTACATGAGGTTTAATAGTTTTATGCAAGAGCATGGTTACTTGAGATGTGAATCTGACCATTGTGTTTATTTCAAAAGGATTGAAAATGGGAGCTATATTATTTTGTTACTGTATGTGGATGATATGCTTATTATAGGATCTAATATGCAAGACATTGGTGAGCTTAAGGGAAAGCTAGCTCACACATTTGTTATGAAGGATTTAGGAGCTATAAAAAGAATCCTTGACATGAAAATACATAGAGACATGAAAAACAAGAAATTGTATTTGTCTCAAAAGGATTATATCTACAAGGTGTTATAAAGATTCAACATGCAGAATGGAAAACCTGTTAGCACACCTATGGCTGGACACTTCAAATTGAGAAAATATCAGTGTCCATCATCACATGAGGAGGACAACTACATGACATGAGTGTCATATTCTTCAGAAGTTGGGAGTCTCATGTATGCTATGGTTTGTACAAGACTAGACATTACACATGAAGTGGGAGTTGTGAGTAGATATATGGCCAATCCAGTAAAGAGCATTGGAAAGCAGTCCAATGGATACTCAAGTATTTGAAAGGAACATCTAGTCATGTATTTATGCTATGGAGGTTTGGATATTTCATTATGTGGCTATGTTGATTCGGACATGGATGGAGATATGGATAGTAGAAGGAGCTTTACTTGGATATATTTTCATAGTAGGTGGGATGACAAAGTAGTTGGCATTTCGAGATTGTAGAAGGTTGTGGCTTTATCTACTTCGGAGGAAGAGTATGTTGCAGCTACAAAGGCTAGTAAGGAGATGATATGGATGAGTAGATTCATGGAAGAGTTGGGAAAGGAGAAAAGTAATTGTAAATTATTCAGTGATAGTCAGAGTGCAATTCATTTGGCAAAGAACTCAGTGTTTCAGTCAAGAATGAAACACATTCAATTAAGGTATTACTTCATACAACATGTATTGAGGATGGAAAATTGAATCTGAAAAGTATTCATATGAGTAAAAACCCTATAGATATGATAACAAATCCATTAGCAAAGGAGAATTTGGAGATACACTCCACTTCGTTTGGTCTTCGAGTTTGTGTTGAGTTGTGGAGCTCAATTACTTTATTTTAGAATGCAATTGGAACTTGTTGGAAAATAGAGTAACCAACATTGGTTAAGGTAGACCGACATCGCTTAGGGAAGACCGACATCGATCGGGGAAGATCGGCATCGATCAAGGGAAAGTAGGAACCAGCAATGGTTAGGAAGAACTGCATCGGTTACCTATACGATGAATTTTTAATTAACTCTTGGGAATTATATCTATTTTAGGATTAAAATAAATTTATTAATTATAATTGCATGGATAAGTTCCCTAAGTCTATAAACGAATATACAAGCACAAAATCAGGGTTTTGAAAAAGAATTAATAAGAATTAGAAAGAACTTGAAAAAGGTTGGTGAGAGAGAATTCTTGTGATGAAGCAAAAACTTGAAAGAAAGAAAGTACTGAACATCTGAGAGGTGTGGAATATTGTAAATCTTCATTGTATATCTTGTCAAAGATTTAGATAATAGATTAGCTTATTTATTGGTGGACGTAGCCCACACTAGGTGAACCATGTTAAATCTAGTGTTGATTTATGTATCTTGTTTTGTATATTTTTTCTGGTAGAATATCCACTTTTATTTGCATGTATGCTTAAATATGATATATTATCTCGTACAACCGTGTGTTAACCCTAACAATTGGTAACATATCTTTGTTTGAGGGTATTGTGTGTTGATGATTTACTCACGAGAGGGTTTTATGATTGATTGGGAGCTACAGAATAGTAGAAGAAAATAAATAAAAGGTAGAGAAATTTGACGGCTAAAATTATCAATTATGGAAGATACAGATTGAGGATTATCTGTATCAAAGAGATTTGTACTTACCATTGGATGAGATTACTAGACCTACGAAGATGACTGATGAAGAATGAAAGATTCTTAATAGAAAGGCTTTGGGATCTATAAGATTGAGCCTATCAAAGCATCCGTGGCTTCCAATATTACAGAAGCAGCTTCTATGATAGAGTTAATGAAATCTCTTGCTAATTTATATGAAAAACCTAGTGCTTCAAATAAATTTTATTTGATGAAGAAACTATTTAGTTCTAAGATGCATGAAGGTGAATTTGCCTCTAGTCATTTGAATGATTTTGATCTATTGTAAATTAGTTAAAATTAGTTGTTATACCATTTGATGATGAAGTAAAAGAACTTTTATTCTTATGTTCTTTGCCCGATAGTTGGGACAACTTGGTAATGATGGTTATTAATACAACATATGATAATAATATTTTGAAGTTTGATGATGTGGTTAGTATAATCTTGAATGAAGAAATTTGGAGGAAGAGTACAGAGGAATCATCATCCTGGAAATGATTTGAATGTAGAAAGCAAAGGGAAAAAAGGAGAGATCCAAGAGTAAGAGTAATGGGAAATCAAAGTCAAGGGATAATAGATCTAAATCCAAAAGTAAGGGAATTACTTATTGAAATGTTGAAAGAAATGACATGCAAAGAAAGATTGTTGGTCAAAGGACAAAGAGAAACAACATCTAGAAAAAGATAAAGAAGAAAATATTGCTGCATCGTGAGGTAATGCAAAATGCTCTTATTATTTCTTTGGAAAATAGAATTGAATCATCGGTTTTAGATTTAGGAGTTTCTTTCCATGCAACCCCTAATAAGGGTTATTTTACAAATTATGTCCAAGATAATTTTGGGCATGTTTATTTGGGTGATGATGAACCTTGCAGTATTACTTTGTAAAGGGAAGTTCTTCTAAAATTGTAGAATGGAAATACATTGATATTGAAAGATGTGAGGCATGTGCCAAGCCTTAGAGGAATCTTATTTCTGCAGGGGCAACTAGGTGAATTTGGCTTTTACAGGAGATTCTTGGAAATTCACTAAGGGTGTTTTTGTTGTGGTAAGAGGTAAGAAGGTAGGAACGTTATATTTATCTACCTGTATTATTAATTCATTTTCACGTTATCTACTTCATATTCGATGCATCCATGTGGTATAATCGTTTGGGTCATATAAGTAAAAAAGAATGCAGATCTTAAAGGATAAGGGTAAGTTATCATATTTGAAAGATTTAGATCTTGATTTATGTGAGCATTGTATCTTTGGAAAGTAAAAAGAGTGAGATTTCTCAAAGTTGGGGCAACTAAGAAGGAGTAGAAATTGGAGCTTGTACACTCAGATGTGTGGGGACCAGCTCAAGTAGCTTCTCATGGAGGATCCCAGTATTATGTTACTTTCATTGATGATGCTACAAGAAAGGTATGGGTTTATTATATTAAACGTAAATATGATGTTTTTGATACTTTTAAAAGATGGAAATCCCTTGTTGAGAATGAATCAAATTATAAGTTAAAGTGCCTTAGATCTAACAATGGTGGTGAATACTATAGTAAGGACTTTCAATGATTATTTTTCAGTGAATGGGATACATAGAGAAAGAACGGTTCCAAGAACACCACAAGAGAATGGTGTTACAAAAATAATGAACAAGGATAATCATGGAATGTGCTAGAAGTATGAGGATACATTCTAGATTGCCCTTGCAGTTTTGGGTAGAAGCATAGTTGATACAATGGTTTATTTGATTAACCATGGGCCTTCAAGTTCACTAGATGGAGGAATACCAGAGGAATCTTGGACCAGAAAAGAGGTAGATCTTTATTTTCTTAAATTTTTTAGTTCAGAAGCTTTTATGCATGTTAATAAGGAAAATAGGAAAAAGTTGGATGCAAAATCCAAGAGGTGCACTTTCATTGGTTATGGATATGGTGATTTCAATTTCTATTTTTGGGATTTAGAGAATTCTAAAATTATTAGGAGTTGTGATGTTGAATGGAATGAAAAGAGAATGTACAAGGATCAAATTTTGGTACCCAAGGATGAGAAAATTGAGAAGTTTATTGATGAAAATGAACTCTCGAGTTTTAAAGAAACACCTATAGAAATACATAGTAACCATGGTTGGTTAGTCCCTGATCGACATCGCCGATGAATGGCCGATGGTTACAAAGGATCATAACTGACATCGATTAGTAGAACCAACGCCGCTTAGAGTAACTAGCGTTGATCATCACGATTTGGACAGAATGTCCAGAGGTCCTAGATTGAGTCTTCTGGTACCCAAACTCCTGTGAGAAGGTCACAAAGGGTAAGTAAACTTCTAGAAATATTTACACCTTCTCTATCTTATCTATTATTGACTGATAGTGGTGAACTAGAGAGATTTGAAGAAGCAATGTAGGATAAGACTCACGTTCAGTGGGAGCATGACATGGATGAGGAGATATAATCCTTGAAATAGAACCAAACTTAGGATTTTGTTAAGTTATCAGCAGGTAAGAGGACATTGCAGAACAAGTGGGTTTACATAATTAAGGAAGAAGAGGGTGGATAGAAAAGTTACAAGGCAAGGCTTGTAGTAAAGGTATTTACATAAAAGTAGGTATTGAATTTGGTGAAATATTTTCTCCTGTTGTTAAGATGACTTCTATTCATACTGTATTGAGTTTAGTTGTAGTAGAATATTTACATTTAGAGAAACTAGATGTGAAGACAAATTTTCTTCATGGTGATTTAGATGAAGAGATTTATATGCAACAACCACTTGGGTATAAAGTCAAGGGTAAGGAGAAACTAGTGTGCAGGTTGAAAAAGAGCCTATATGGGCTCAAGCAAGCTCTAAGGAAATGGTACACGAGGTTTGATAGTTTTATGCATGAGCATGGTTACTTGAGATGTGAATGTGACCATTGTGTTTATTTTAAAGGCTTGAAAATGGGAGCTATATTATTTTGTTACTTTGTATGTGGATGATATGCTTATTACAGATCTAGTATGTAAGACATTGGTGAGCTTAAGAGAAAGCTACATCACACATTTTCTATGAATGATTTACGAGCTACAAAAAATCCTTGGCATGTAAATACATAGATATAGGAAAAACAAGAAATTGTATTTATCTCAGAGAGACTCTATCTACAAGGTGTTAGAAAGGTTCAACATGTAAAATGCAAAACCTATTAGCACACCTATGGCTAGAAAATTCAAATTGAGAAAATATCAATGTCCTTCATCACATGAGGAGGTCAAATACATGACATGAGTTCCATATGCTTTAGCAGAGTGGAAGTCTCATGTACACTATGGTTTGTACTAGACCGGACATTACACTGTAGTGGGAGTTGTGAGTAGATATATGGCTAATCCAGGTAAAAAGCATTGGAAAGCAGTCCAATGGATACTCAATTATTTGAGAGGGACATCTAGCATGTAGTTATGCTATGGAGGTTTGGATATTTCATTACGTGGCTATGTTGATTCGGATATGGCTAGAGATCTGATAGTAGAAGGAGCACTAATGGATATATTTTCATAGTAGGTGGAATGGCAATTAGCTGGATTTCAAGATTGCAAAGGTTTTGGCTTTGTCTACTATAGAGGTAGAGTATGTTGTAGCTACAGAGGCTAGTAAGGAGATGATATGGATGAGTAGGTTCACGGAAGAGTTGGGAAAGGAGAAAAGTGATTGTAAAATTTTTAGTGACAATCAGTGTAATTAATTTGGAAAATAACTTAGAGTTTCATTCGAGAATGAAACACATTCAGTTGAGGTATCACTTTATACCTTAGGTATTAGAGGATAGACAATTGAATCTTGAAAATATTCATACGATAAAGAACCCCGTAGATATGCTAACGAAACCATTAGTAAAGGAGAAGTTGGAGATACACTCCACTTCTGTTGGTCTTCAAGTTTGAGACTTGAAGAGAAAGAAAAAAATCTAAGGAATAATCTAAGAATGACGCTTTATAGGTATGGTGCAGTAATTAAACTCCAAGTGGGAGATTGTTGAGTTATGGAGCTCAATTACTTCATTTTAGCATGTAATTGGAACTTGTTGGAAAACACAATAACTGACATTGGTTAAGGGAAGACTGGCATCGGTCAAGGGAAAGTAATAACCGGAGAGCAGTTAGGAATAACGCATCGGTTACTGTGCGATGAAGTTTTAATTAACTCTCGGGAATTATATCTATTTTTAGCATTAAAATAGATTTATTAATTGTAATTACATGGCTAAGTGCCCTAAGTCTATAAATGACTATATAAGCACAAAAGCTAGGGTTTAGAAAAAAGAATTAACAAGAATTAGAAAGAACCTGAAAAAGGTTGGTGAGAGATAATTCTTGGTGATGAAGCAAAAGCTTGAAAGAAAGAAAGTACTGAACATATGAGAGGTGTGGAAGATTATAAATCTTCACTTTGTATATCTTGTTAAAGATTTAGATAATAGATTGGCTTGTTTCTTGGTGGTAGTAGCCCACATTGGGTGAACCACATTATATTTGGTGTTGGTTTATGTCTCTTGTTTTGTATATTTCTTCTAGTAGAATATCCATTTTTATTTGCATGTATGCTTAAATCTGATATATTGTCTATACAACCGGTGTGCTAACCCCAAAATTTTGAGACTTGAAGAGGAAGAAACAAATATAAGGAAGGATCCAAGAATGACATTATACAGTATATGTGCAGTAATTAATCTCCAAGTGGGAGATTGTTGAGTTGTGGAGCTCAATTACTTCATTTTAGCATGTAATGGAAACTTGCTGAAAAATATAGTAACCATCATCGGTTAGGGGAACCGACATCGGTCACCTAGGATTGACATTGGTTAGGAATGATAGGCATCAATCGGAAAGGGAGGAACCTGATCTCATTAGTTAGGGATAACCGACATCGATTACATGTGTGAGGATGTTTTAATTAAGTCTCGGAATTAGATTTATTTTTAGCATTAAAATATATCTATTGATTGTAACTACATGGCTAAGTTCCATAATTCTAAAAATGACTATATAAGCATAAAACATAGGGTTTATAAGTAAGGATGATTAACAATAATTAAAAAGAACTTACAAAGGTTGGTGAGAGAGAATTCTTGGTGATGAAGCAAAATCTTGACAAAAAGAAAGTATTATACATCTGAGTGGTGTGGAAGATTGTAAATCTTCATTGTATATCTTGTCAAAGATTTGGATAATATATTGGTTTGTTTCTTGGTGGGTATATCCCACACTGGGTGAACCACGTTAAATATGGTGTTGATTTATGTCTCTTGTTTTGTATATTTCTTCTATTAGAATATCCGCTTTTATTTGCATGTATGTTTAAATCTAATATATTATCTATACAACCGGTGTGCTAACCCCAACACGTTTTTGATGGAGCTAATGGATGTGAAACAACTCAAAGTGGATGCAACCCTAGGTGATGTAGTAGAAGTTACTAGTGCTTGGTCCCTCATTATGGTCTCACAACTTTATATTTATAAAGTTCTCTTGCTCCAATTTCGTAATTAATGCTAACTAGGCCAATCATAAGAAATTTGAAATAATGCAACAACTAATAACTACCAAAAAAGGTGGGAAACATGTGGATAAGGCTCGGGCACCCACAGTGGGACCCGGCACCCATGGACGACCCAGTTTAGGCCTGGCACGTTGGTTTTGTGGTGGGATGTTTGGAATGGTCATATCGGTGAGGAAATATGTTTTGTAAGGGTCGGGAATGTCAAAATAAAATAAAACAAAGATGGCCAAAATAGGGTTAATTAGTACTTTCTTTATTCAAGAACCTTTTAAATAGTAGTATGAGACTGAGACTAAATAATTCCCAAAGTGCATGATTTTGTGTCTATAGTATACTTTACTAACTTTTTTTTATGTGTCATTATCTTGATGGTTAATCCAAAATTGAGTCTCCTCTCTCTAGCACCTTAGAAAGGTTTTTGCTAAAAGATATGACCTTTTCCTTTTTCTTGTTATTCTTTTGCTTGTTTTTTTGTATTTCTCGAATAGCTTCCTCGATGAGGTTTTCACTATAAGAGATTGTGTTTTTATTTTTCTTATTTTTTACTTTTCTTTATTTTTGATGAACTGGAGCACTCGAATTCCTTTCCAAAGTAGGTTGAAACATCAATTTCTATATCGAAACCCTTCTTGTGATCTGATAAGGGATAAGGTCTCGAGTCCTAAGGAAATCCTTGATGGCCTCATCATCTTGAAAAATTTATATGGTGATATGATTTTGTTAGTTCTTATAGATAAGGGATGGATATAAAATATCAATGTTGATGTTACCAATGGATAGTGTTATCACCAAAAAATAATACTCTCTAATTTTGTATCAACGTGTGGATGAGAAATCAATGTTTTTGGGTAACATGGGATTGTCTCTTAAGTTGTGAGACTTGCTACTTTGAGACAAACCTCTAGAGAAGGCTGATTCCTCTACCTAATCCTAATGCTAAACTACTCCTAAGGAAGGAAATATAACTATCTAATCCTACTCTAACAATCCAAGTGAACATGGATAAAGGTAAATGCATTAAAAAGGGGAATCCAAAGCTAAAAAGAGGTGATAACACCAAGAAAATGGTAAAGAAACTCTAATAAGGGAAAATGTAGAGGGAAAATTGAGAAGGGAGAGGCCAAACAGAGGTGACACAAACCCAAATCTTAATTTACAATCTATTCTCCATGAAACACAACAAGATGAACATGGAAGTGATAAATACATGCACATAATAAAACAACAAGAATGGAGAGGCAAGGAAATAAAACAAAATATAAGTTAGGGTTAAGAGAAATACCATTAAACAAATATTTTATTGCATTTATAATATGTACACCCATTACAAGTGAAGAAAAAGGCACAAAAACACCTTACCAAGCTCAAATAAAGGTCTATAAATCACAGCTTTCTCACGAATAATTTTTGACATAGTTCTTTTGCATTTTAGAACATCCTCCCCTCACAAATGAGAGAATTTACAATATATAAAAGATGAAAGAGAGAGAAAAGAGAGAATCTCATATTTCCCCTTCCAACCACCAATAAAATGTATTAAATTTTTGAAATTAGGTATGGTCACCCTTACAAATTTATTCCCAATGATACTTTGCTTGTAGAAGAAGGAATTGGCACTATAGTTTATCAAATGTGGTGGTTGAATAACTTGAACTACATCTTTAATGCTGGATATTATTTCCTATTTTCACTCACCTACCCTCATCTAACTAAATATTTCCATTTTACATGGTATATCTCATGATGAGAGATTTCCAATGGTACCAATTTTGTGAAATTTGGAGTAACAGATCAAAAGATATGGCCATTTTAAGTTGAGGGGGTCGGGGAGTTCCACGTTGGCTCCCACAAATCTATACTAATACCTTTTGTTCCAAATGCGGTCTAATTAACGATCATGGAATCATGTAGAAGCATAGAATAATTCTCTATTTTCCTCCGATCCCACTTTATCCACATAGGTTATAGTGGTTTGTGTTGGGTGGAGTATTGGATCCCAAGTAGAACTTGGAATAGTTCCACCTGTGGATCAAGTTCCCGTATCTCTTCCCGCTTCTGCAACACTCTACCCTACCCCACTAAGTCAGCCATGCCATCCATGTGGAGAACCATTACCTCGATAGAACCATTTCATTGGTTTCTCCTTTCCATGTACCATCCACATCTCTATATTACATTGTCTCCCCTTTGTTCCATAGCTAAAACACCTTTGCGGAGAACCCTTTGTCAAGTGGAAACATTCCACCCGCACTTGGCTCCCCCGCACCACTTAGATCTTAAATTTCCATCCTAACCCGTAATACATCCAATACTTCAACTTATAGCTCTAATACCTCTATGGGAACTTAAAGCCTCGAGTAACAGATTTCACACGTAATCAAAAAGTCTACATAACACTACCTCAATGTAAACTTTCTCCAATGCGGATCAAAAGTGGATACGAAGAACCAAATGTCTGTGAGAACTATTCCATGTGTTCCCTCAAAACCATTAAAACCCTCACAACATTGTATAAGGCCCCTTTTTCCATTTTTCCTTGGTTTTTTGACCAAGGGACTAAGGGGTTATGTAAAGGGGAGAGAAAGCCTTAAACCATTGAATTCTTCATTTTTACCAGTTTTACCCTTATCTAAGTCCAAATGAATTTGTAAGTTATCAAAATCACCTTGAGGGGGTTTGGGTAATAATTCAACAACTCAATGGGGATATGTACCTTCTAGATGAAGAGATACGTGGCCTCAAGCATCCATTGGGCTTAGAGTCAGCTTGAAAACATGAAAATTGATCCATGTTAAAAGAACTCACCCTTGAATCTTCCTGAGTACTACATGAACCTTGAGCTGGTCTGTCATGTGCTTGAATTGATCACTCTAATTTTAAAATTATTTTGAATTAAGGTTTATGAGAGTGGAAAATTGTCTTGACTTTGATATCTCACCACAACCTCCTGAACATATCTTCTTCGGAGTCCTCCATGAAACATTGTGCAATGAAACCATGCCATCCAAAAGAAATAAAATACATTTACAAAGAAATTAGGGAAAAGAAATCTATACTACAAAAATACATTAGGATGAAAGCAATTAGAGGAATTGAAAACTAATCTAGTTTATATAAGGAAAATTATTTCCTTTAGTAATAATGTTTGAGGTAGATCACATTAATTGGGATCTATAATTCTTCTCCATCCAATTTTGATAGTTAGAAAGAATTGTTTTATTTACAACCTAAAATCATATAGGGGTCACTCCATATTGCATCAAACTTTGAGTGCATGCCCGTTTGAGCCCTATCTACATCCCACTTTAGAACTAATTCTTCTTCTTGAAGTTCTTGGCCTTTGTTTTCTTTTCAAATCTCATCTTGATCTGAGCTTGAACCTTTTCCATTATTTGTAATACTTGGCTTCTCAATTCTTCTAACTCATTGAGCTCTACATACCTAACTTCCATGGCCTTAAAATCAGACAATTCCAGTTGTTTGATAAGCTCTAAATATTTCAATTCAAGGGGTATTGGAAACCTTGGTTCTTTTCCATAAACTACTTTGTAAGGGGAGATATCAGTTGATCTTTTGGGTTTAATTCTATCGGCCCACAAAGGCTAAATTTATCTATGTGTTCCAAGTCCCATGATTCTCAAAATATTTTTATTTGTGGATAAAACTTGACCATTACCTTTGGGGTTATAGTTTGAAGATGTGCTTAAGGAGATGCCATTTTTAACATCCCAATTAGAGATCTTTTTCCAAGGAAAACTAGAGCATTGTGACAAATTATTGTGGAAGGAACACCAAACCTAGTCACAATGCTTTTGTAGAAGTATAGAACGATAGCCTCATTCTCCTCCTTTACTCTCACTGCCTCTATCTAGTTATTAAAGTGGTATGTGGCTATTAGAATACACTTGTGGCCCAATCTTGAATATGGATTTATCACTCCAATGAATTCCAATATCTATTTCATGAATGGTTGATCTAATGAGATGGGATGAAGTGGAAGGGTTGCTAACCTTTCTTTACCTATAAAGAATGCACACTTCTTACATTTATTAATCCATGCATAGCAATCATTTATGAGATTGGACCTTAAATAACAAAATTTAACGATCTTGAGAGCTATTTCCTTAGAGAAAAATGACCTCATGCTTATCCATTATAAAATTCATGCAACACTCTCTCTATCTAATATGGCTTAACACACCTCAAGAGAACATCATTCACATCCTTCCTACATAGGATTCTATCAATAATCACATATGGAATAAAATGAAGTGTGAAATACCTTCTTTATCCTTTTTCAAACCTTGGGGGCATTGTCTGTTTGAGGAAGTTGACTAGATCAGAGTCCAATAAGGGGTAGGCAAGGCATCAACTAGATGTTCTTGGTTATCTCAAAGCACAAGTATGGCTTCTTCATTAGTGTGTTGGTCTGAAACAAATTTCTCACATAATCCCTTGCCTCTAATTAGCTTGGCAATTATTGAGCTCAACATTACACCTATTATAAATCACAAGAATATAGGGCTTGTAGGCAACATGGGATTATCTCCAAGTTGTGGGACTTGAACTGAGACAAACCTCCAGAGAAGGCTAGTTCCTTAGCTTATTTCTATTGCTAAACTACTCCTAATGCTAGAAATAAATTTATCTAATCCTAAACTAACTTTCCAAGGGACTAAGGCTAGAAGGAGATGCATAAACTAAAATCCTACACTACATGAGGTGATAACATAAAAAATAGGGGGGAGGATACTTTTGAAAGAGAGAAAATGGGACAAAAAAATGATGAAGGGTAAGTGCACCAATTTGGGGGCCAAAAGGGGGTCTTAAGTGGACGTTTTTTTTCCAAAAATAAAAATCTTCAACTTATACGAGTTATTTGAAATAGTTACACTCAAAATTGGAAGATGTTGTAAGAATATAAATTATAGAATTTTTAGTCTAGTACCTAAGCTACTAAATTTTATTGAAAATGGTTAAGTTTAAGTGGGTCAAATAACTAAAATACCAATAGGTGCTCCTATTTTTGTTAAAAAACATAGTAGAGTGACTTTCATGCCCCCACCATTTTTTGAGAACTATTTAGTATTTTTGAAAACCTTTGGTAGAAAAATAACTAGGAGCATCTAGTTTGGGCTCCATTTTAAAAATATTTTAGTGAGTATTTGTTTTAATGATTTTTCTAGTACAAAAATTAATTTTTGAAAAATAGAGCTCGACCATGCCTCTTGACTAACTCAAAAATATTGAAAATTAGATTTTTTTAATGTGTATATAATTAGGCCTAGTTTGGCTAGTATATTTGTTTTCAATTTCGATGAGTCAAAAAAAGATATGCGTGATGAAAGATAAATGTTTACAATCATTGAAAATAGAGGTATAAAAGATAGTTTAAAATAAATATAAATGGAAACATTAGAATAGTCAAAAGATATTAAAATTACATATTTAGAAAGAGGATAGTTTTCTTAAAGTTGTAGGCACATTTTTGTAGGATTTAACATGGTGGAAGGTGAGTTTTTTCATATTTTTTCAAAAACACACAAGAAGTTGTGTTATTACAGTCCAAGGCATAGGTTTTGGGAAACTAAAGTAATTCCAAGCCTACAAATACTTGGTTTGGTGCATAATAAAGGAAATGAGAACATGTTAAAATGTGAACACGTTATAAAATTTACGTGTTTAACATAGTATAAACATTATATGTGTTTTTGGTATGCTTTTAAGTATAATTTTTAATTTATTATTATTTATATTTTATTATTTCTTATACTTTAAATTTATTTTAGTAAATATAAGAAATTATGGTCACTCTACACCTTATGGAACTAGTCTCATAGCTCCATGAGTCACAGTTTAGGAGATAGTTTTTAATAGTATAATATGGTTAGTACATAGGTAATTTTCAGGATTTCAGCATTCAACCTAAATATTTTAGTGTTTAAATTCTACAATCAAAACCCTAAACCCTAAACCTTGATCCCTTAACCCTAAACCCTAAACCATGATCCATAAACCCTAAACCCTAAACCCTAAGCCTTAAACCCTAAACATTAAACATTCAACCCTTACTCATGAGCCCTAAACCCTAAACCATAAACCATGAACTATGAGCTCTAACCTAAACCCTAATAAATAAATCCTAAACCCTAAACCCTAAACCATGAACTCTCCGACCTAAACCCTAAACCATTAACCCTTAACCATAAACCCTAAACCTTAAACATTAAATCCTAAACCCTAAACCTTTAACCTTTAACCTTAGCCCTGAGCCCTAAACCCTAAACCCTAAATCTAGAGCCCCGAGCTCTAAACCCTAAACCCGTAACTCTGAACCCCGAACCCCGAACCCGAACCCTAAGCTATAAACCTTAAATAATAAAACCTAAACCCTAATCCCTAAATGTTATTCCCTAAAGCCTAAGCCTTAAACCCTACACCCTGATCCCTTAGCCCTAAACCCTAAACCATGTACCCTAAGCCCTAAGCCCTAAACCCTAAACTCTTAGCCCTAAACCATAAACCCTAAACCTTAAGCCCTAAATGCTAAATCCTAAACCCTAAACCCTAAACCCCAAACCCTAAATACCAATGTTCAACCCTAAAACCTAAACCCTAACCATAAACCGTAAAACCTAAACCCTAAACCCTTAAAAGTTAACCCCAACCCTTAACACTAAACCCAAAACCCTAAATCCTAAACCATTAACCCCGAACCTTGAACCATGAACCTTAAATGCTAAACGCTAAACCTTAAATGATGAACCATGAGCTCTAAACCCTAAACCTAAACCCCCAATCTCAAATCCTAAGCCCAAAAACCTAAACCCTATAAACTAAATCCTAAAGCCTGAACCCTTAGCCATAATCCATCAACCCAAAACTCCCAACCCCGAGCCCTAAATCCTAAACATTAAACCCTAAAACCTAAAACCCAAAACCTAAACATTGAGACCTAAAACCTAAACCCTAAACCCTAAACATATAATCCCTAAACCCTAAACATTGAAACCTAAACCTTGAACCCTAAGCCTTAAACCTTGAACCGTAAACCTAAACCCTCAACCCTTAACCATGAACTATAAACCCTAAAATATAAAAACCCTAAACCCTAAAACCTGAACCATGAGCCCTAAACACAAAACCCTAAACCTTAAACCTTGAGTCCTAAACCTTAAACCCCGAGCCCTAAAACCTAAACCCTAAATCATAAACCCTGACCCAAAGGAAATTCCAAATAAGATCATTTAGTGTGTTTCAGTGTGTAGGGAATAATGTATATTATGATCGATCAACTCATTTAGTTTTGATGAGAGACTACTTCCTCCAAAAGCCTAAAAAGGCCATTTTTAGCCATTTTGTAGCTAATTGAACACCATTCAAGTTTTTAGAGAAAATATAAAACATCTGAGGGTGATTTTAGAGAGAATTAAATATTTCTAAGTAAATTTAGGAAATTTTATGAAATAAAGTCTCATTTAAGAGAAATTTTTTAAGATCGGGTTTTCGTTCAAGTCGAATGAAAGCTAAAACGGTAAAATATTACTTCTCTTAATGATTCCAGGAGTTCTAGAAAGACTTATGATGAAAAAATAGGAATTCAAAGGATATTAGAATACTTTATAAAGTGGAATACTCAATTTTGATGCAAAGCTTAAATATTTCTTTAGGTAAATCGTAAAACTCTTCAACAGATTGCCCTCTAAGTTTCTAATGAAATAGGACTTAAATTTTGAGTTGCAGCAAAATTAGATTTTTATAATAGTTTCATTGATCATAAAATGTGAGTTATAGTGTTTCAGTGAATTATGGAGGTCAAGAACATGTAAATCATACTCAAATTTCATTCAAGGATCCATCCCTTATCTGAAGGTGGAAACCCATTTCCATGAGGAGCAAATTGAGAAAAAAGGTGTCCATTTACCATAAACATGCTTACACCCAGGTTTCATCTTGGTCAATAAATTGAATCATGAAGGATTCATTATATTTAAAGGTGAAATGTGAGCTCAAGGGGTGATTTAATGATCATCATATCTTGACCGTGTCATCAGAACCAAATCTCTCCAAAGAACAAGCAAAATGGGCTAGTCATGCCATCGAGGTGTCTAATACCATCATGTGTGAAGTATTATGAATTGTCTATCTCCATGAGATAGATATGAGAAAAGATACGTATGAGAATATTGAATTTTATTTAAGGTAATAATGATTTTAGATCCAAGAAAAGGTAAAGGTATGATCTTTATATGAAGCACCATGTTTTTAAGAATGAGAAATCATTTGAGTTCACTTGATACAATTCACTTGGTACTATTTTTAATAACTCATACAAAACCTAGTAGAGTGATCACACCTTAAGGAGAAGGCACATTACAATCACCTCATTCTTTCCATAGGACAATAATCTCATTCAGGGAGCAATCCTCATCTACAAAGTGAGGATCTCATTTTAGTAAGAAGTAGACAAACATCATAGAGCTGATTTGTCGTCACTAAAGTAAATTATAGACCAAATTTCAAAATTAGTACCAATTCAATTAGTGGTAGGGCCAAAATACAATCCAAAATTTCAAAAACCTACAAAACGATTATATGTTTTTCTAAAATAAAGATCAACTACAATATATATGGCCTAAAAGTTGTAGGTCATTGTTGAAATCCTAAAAATGAGTAAGTACTGACTCAAATTAGATTTTTAAAAAATATCTTCTAGATTATAACCTCATAGAGCTATAAGACCACTTCCATCAAAGCAGAGTGACCCTAACATCTTATATTTAATAAATCTTATATTTACTAATGTTGGTCCTTAGAATATTAACTAAGTCCCAAAGGGCACGTGCACGCGGGGACCAAGAAAGAAGATGGGCACGCGAGGAAAAGCACACAAGATAGGGCATTTTAAGGGTTTGATAGAAACCATGGCGAGTGCACAAGGTAGAGAAAATGATTTCATGACTTAGTCATATTCGTCTTTCTAAGAGGCACTTGAGGAAAAATGTGACCCGACTAGGCATGTTGAATGGATAAGGTGATAACCTAGTGACTTGGTGGTCAAGGAAAGAATATTCCATGCATGGAACATTCCCAAAGACATCATTGCAGAAAGTGGGGAGCTTGGATCAGAAGAAGCATGCTCCATTGAGGACCACCTTGACACTTGGAAACCAATTTGCTACTTCAAGAAGGCATGGCGGTGGGTGTTAAACCTATTTATAGAGATGCTCGGGTAGAAGAAAAGGGGGTGATAGATAGAGGAAGAGAAGAAGAGGGCCATGGTGTGATGAACCATACTAGAGTAGGCAAAGCCCTACAAAAATGAGTAGAAGATTCTAGGGGTTGGGGTTCTCATTAGAGGACTATAGGAATGTTAGCATATCTAGGGGAATGGGTCTGCTAAATTTTTGTAATAGGGAAGAATAACTAGAGCTTATGATGTGTGAGTCATGATATATTAGTTTGATATGACCCTTTTGGATGTAATATGGTTATTGAACTATGATCAACATAAATATATGGTTCTGTTCTAAATATATTGTTCATGGGTGTAAACCCTAGTGCCTTTTTCTTTATGTTATGGATCAGATCTACTATTTGTATGATGTTTCTTTTATGGGTATGTTGGTGTAATGATTCATCATATGATTTCAAAATATATGCATGATCATTTAATTTTCTGCACTTAATCCATCATCAATGACAACATCTTCTCACAATGCTCACATAAAGGAGGGGCTCGATGCCCACGTGTGCCTCGGGTGAGTGCTCAACACCTTCTGAGTGATAAGATGACGCGCATGGGGTTAGAGGGTTATTCTATGGGCATAAAAATAAATACAACTAAAATAATAAAATTATAAAGAAATAATAAAAGAAATCTTATCCTTAACATTTATTTTAGTAAATATGGCTCCTTCAGTGCCCTTCTAAATTTCATATAGCTCAAAATACGTACACATTTTATTGTTCTCGAAAGGCACATGTGTTATAACATGCATGAATTATAACACATACATGTTTTAGGTTCTGAAATACCAAGCCTAATAAAACATAATGCGGTCATGTTATTGCAAAATGCATATGCGTGTTTGCTCATTTTTCACTTTCGTGTTCATTTTTTCCCCCAATCGGTGCACTTACCCTAAAGAGGGAAAAAAGGATAACTAGAGTCCAAAACAACATATAAATTGTTATTTCCACACAATGAATGATATAAATAAATTCTATGACATGACAAAGCACACATAACATACCCGTAAATAAATGAAGAGGCAAATAGATGTAATAGATTACTAGCTAAGGTAGCAAAGAACCACAAAACCGGTAATTTTATTGCTCAAGATGATGTAAAAATCATTACAATGTAGGAAGAAGGTTTGAATTCATTAGAGGATCATAATCCATGTCCTTCAATTGTACAAAATTTGTGTAAAATTTACAATGTTGCACTTGTATTCCCAAAGTATCCAACATTACAACTAAGCATCACTTTATAATATATAGAAAATGGGAGATAAAAAGAGAAGGGAATAATATATGGAAACTCTAATTACTACTTTCTCCCACTAAAAAAGTGCATTAAAATTATAAAAATAAGTTTGGTCAACCTTACAAACCCATTCCCCCATTGTACATTTCTTCTGGAAGAAGGAATGGGCACCATACTTCATTAATTACGAGTGTTGAGCTACATGGAATTGTTAATTTTCATGCTGGTTACATTTTCCTCTTTTCACCCACCTACCTTTACTTAAATTAAGAAATAAGGTTTAAATTTCCTAGAGGACGTTGGGACATTTCCAACAATATAAATTTTGTGAAAAATGGAGCAACATGTCAAAAATTATGGCCAATTTTAATTTCGCATGAAAAAAATAATGTTTTCCTTTGTTGCACGGCTTTTCCAGCTTATGGGTGGTTTTTCCACTTTTGCAAAAATTTCCCAATCAGTGTGTGGATTTTCAAAATTTTCTTGGATTTTCCATTTTTATGTGAGTTTTCCAGTTGTGTGTGGATTTTCCAATTTTGCGTAAATTTTTCCACTTTTGCACAGCTTTTCTAGTTGTGCATGACTTTTCCAAAGGGCGTGACTTTTCCAGTTTTGTGTGGCTTTTCCAGCTTTGTGTGTATTTTCCAATTGCGTGTGGATTTATCATTTAATACCCATCAAGCTTCTCAAGTCCACATTTGTATAAGTTCAATTCTGCAGGGTGCAAAATTAGACAACATTTTTGGTGACTCACAGGGGCCATTTGCCTGCTAGATGACTTGATCGACTAGCATTAAAGCATCCATTGGGAATGGATTCAACCTAATAGTCCAAAACATGATATGAAATCTAAGAACAACCTCTAAGACCACTTGAAGCATTTTTGAACCTAAAGCTTATGTGAAGCCCAAACTTTCCATCTCATTGTAAGAATTTTCTGAATTGAATTTTATAAGACTAGAAAATTGTTTGACTCAAATTTCACTCACTCACTTAACCTGCATCTTACAACCGATCTATTGGGCTGAATAAATGAAACATGAAGAATACCAAAATTTTGATTTTAGTTGCTTTCTATTTGATTTCTTGAGATGATTTCAACTAATCCTTGATACCTTAAGCCTCTCCCTACAAAAATATTTTGGAAACATGATGAAAATGGTGCAACAAGAACATCTACGAGCAAAAAAATGTGTAAAGCACGTAGGAAGGAATCCTACACTACTAGTAAAATAGTGTGTTGAAAGTACTTAAAGGAATAAAAACTAAGCTAATATGTAAAATATGAAATCGAAAACCTATTGGGAATGTTTGAGATAAATCCCATATTCTATTGTGCTGCCATTGTGATGGGTCTAAGAACTCTAGTGGATTACAAGAATGACCTACCAGGTGGAGGTGTTGAAAGAGTTCTGTTTGGTGGAGATGGTGATATCTAAATTTTTATACATTTCCTACCTCTTCTTGAAGGTAGTTGTAGGTATTTGAATACTCCTTTTGTCTTAGACCTTGTTTGGATCCTTCTCATGAATCTAAAACACTTGGACTATTGAAACTAGTAGGTTTACTACTTAGAGTTTTCAAATGTGTTTGTAGAGCCTCAAAAGTCTATAATTTCACCAAGATACACATCCAAACTTGATAAAAATTGAAATATTGATTTGGATGTCCCACCAGGCATGCCAAAATTATTGGAGCTCAAAATTGCACCCATCCTAAATCACAAGAATCTAGGGCTTTGTAAGGAGAAATAAAGTGCTTGAAAGAGCAATCATAGAAGTTAGAACAGGTGAAGGATGATGATATCCCTTAAAGGACATTGATGATATAAAGGAGGTATGTAGGATTTTTCGCCAAGAAAATATCATTCCTCTATTAAGGGAGTTGTTGAGAGAAAAGATACCGCATGCTGGAGTTGAGCACAAGAGGAAGATCTTGCATGCTAATTTTCCCCCTCATAGTCTTGATTATGACAAGGATATTACACTGAATGCGGTAGTTGATGGGTGGATCTTGAGAAACATACTAATCGACACAGGTGTAGAAGTTAACATGCTTACTTTGGATGCATGGAATCATATGGGGAGACCACCATTACAGCCATCCTCAAATGTGTTGTAGCTGAAAAATAGAACTAAGGCTACACCCATAGGAGTTTTGAAGGATGCTTCCATAAGCATTCAAGGGGCCAAGTTCACTGGGGATTTTGAAGTCTTAGTGCTTGTTGAGGCTGATATTTTCCATCATTACTTGGGTGCCCTTGGTGTTACGTGAATAATGTTGATTTGTGCTTAAATAAAGGTTACATTAGTTTTGATAATAAGAAAGAGTGCATCATTATTCCATTAAAAATGTTAAATCTACACTTATGTTGAGCCTTCAAGTGAGAAGGATATGGATAGAATTTATGTGCACACCATCAGAGATAAAGAAAATATTGAACCATCGAAGGAAGGATTCATTCAGTGAGATGATGCTCAATCCATGAGTGATATAACTAGCATTGCATGTGATAATTGGGTGCATGGGACTTATGAGATGGATGGGAGAGAATTGAAAGGCACTGTGACTTAAGTTATTAAGGCACACTCGCTAGGCATCTAGGAGGAAGACATGTACCAAGTTATACTGGAGAAGGTAACCACGATGTATTTTTGCACTCTATGGGAGTACATTGTACCCGTGAATTAGAGAAGAGGAATATGATTATTTATACCTTGAGTGAAACAAAAATTCACTGATGGACTACTCATCAGGATAATCTTATAGAGTGATGAAAAGTGATAATCACACTCTACTAGGTTTTTTAGAATAATGCACCTTGTGAAATATGCAACTATCATGGGAAGGAATTTGCCTCACACCACGTTCATGAATGTAAGAAATCCTAGATGAGAGGATCGGAAGCCTTAACCCCTTCACTCTGGGTGCATAAGTTTTATTCCACCTTGCGAGCTTGTGCACGTGAATGGTATATCTATGCTAAGTTAAGTCGAAAGACTAGAATTGGAAAGAGTTCACTACAGGTATTGTTCAAACTTTTGATTATTTCTCTTCTAAGCCACCAGTGAATGAAACATTACGGGTAGTAAAGCACATTACATTGAGGGATAGTGCAAAATTTGAGGAGCTCATCCTAGAGTTTCTAGGGGAGCCAAATTTGGAGGTGTGTTTTGAACAAGAAGAGATAGATGAAATACAAGCGCACCTACCTAGAAAAAAATAGTAAAAAATGGTGTACTTGATAGATGATGAGGAAGTAGAGAACCTAGATGTTAATCATACAGAAGATACACATGAATTCTTCGATAGTGCGGATGAGAAATCGCACACTTACTATTAGGCTATGAAAATGAAAAAGGTCAACATTGGTACAGAAGAGGAACCAAAGGAAGAAATTATTGGGGATTACTTGGATAGATCAAGAGGTTTCAAAGATAATTGAGCTGATGCATGATTTCCGAGGATTTTTCCCATGCGAACACCATGAGTTGAAAGCAGTTCATCACTCATTTGGGGAGATGTGGATTAATTTGAAGGAAGGTGCACGCCCGATTAGGAAGAGGCCTTATAGGACGAATCCTAATCTATGTGTAAAGGTGAAAGAGGAGATTGATAAAATGTTGGATTCTGATATTGTTGAGCCTATTGCAAAGTCTAAATGAGTTAGCCCAATGGTGATTAGTATCAATAAATATGGAAGGATAAGGATCTATGTGGACTACATAATGTCGCTTGTGTTATCGATTATTTCCCGACAAATTTTACTAAAGAGATCTTGGAAGGCGTAGCAGGGAACAATATCTATTCCTTTATAGATGGATTCTCTAGATATCATCAAGTACAAATTGCGAAGGAGGATCAAGAGAAGGAAAATTTCACCACATAATGGGTAATTTTTCTTACATGGTTATGCCCTTTGGACTTAAGAATGCACCTACTATGTTTTCATGCATTGTGGTAAAAGACTTTCAAAACTTTATCCACAAGTTTCTACAAGTCTATATGGATGATTGGACAAAGTGTATGTATGTCTAGTAAAATATCATTGTGAAAACTTGAGATTGATGATTGAGAGGTGTAGGTAGTTAAGTATCTCTCTAAACATTAAGAAATGTATCTTTGCTACTCCTTTTGGTACATTTCTAGGTCATATTATTTGTAAAGAAGGTTTAT
Organism: Taxus wallichiana var. yunnanensis; assembly: GCA_018340775.1. Classification (NCBI taxonomy): domain Eukaryota; kingdom Viridiplantae; phylum Streptophyta; class Pinopsida; order Cupressales; family Taxaceae; genus Taxus; species Taxus wallichiana. The sequence continues at coordinate 748,666,091 of CM031238.1, forward strand.
TGGTAGATCCTGCCAAAGTTGTTATTTTGGGTTTGGAGGAATCTACCAATCAAAGCATCAGATATGTGGATTTTTGGGGCATACTGGTTATTATAGGAAGTTCATTAAGGGATATGTTAGCATTTTCATTCCTTGGAGGAATTATTATGACACAAAGGAAAAATTCATTGGGATGAGGTGCAACAGGTAGCTTTTGATACATTAAGGAGAAGCTTACTACTACGCCCATTTTGCACTTTCTCTCTTGGGACAAGATATTTCATGTACATGTTGATACGTCATGTATGGAAATTGGAGCAGTTTTATCAGACAAATGAGAAGGGATTATTGATCACCCCTTATGTTTTGAAGTAGAAAATTGATCCCGGTTGAGAAAACTTACACAACAATGGAGCACGAAGCATTTCCTATGATCTATGCATTGTATAAGTTTAGGTAGTAATTGTTAGCAACTATGTTTATCTTTTACATAGATCACATGACACTTAAGTATTTGGTAAACGATCCCATTTTGTAGTGGCTCATATGCCATTGGATCTTTTTATTTAAGGAGTTTGAATTTATAATTGTGGTAAAGCAAAGAAAGAGCAACTCAGGGACTGATTGTCTTTTAAGAATTACTTCGAGGGAGGACACATAGAGTATTAAAATATAATACCGATGCATAATTATTCAGGGTTAACTATGCGCCAATTGATTTGGAGGACAATTGTTATATTTTTACGCACTTTTGTGGCCCTTGAAGGCATGAAGTGCATAGAGAAGAAATAACTCACCATTTGTGTCATGTGCCTTACATGTTGATAAGTAGAGATCTATACAATTTTAGTCGGGATGATATTTTACATTGGTGTGTACTTGAACATGAGCACGTAGGTATTATGGAAGAAGCTCATGGGGAATTGTTGGTGAACATTATGTAGGACAAGAAACCATGCACAAGATTCTCGATGGATGGTTTGTGGTGGGTAAAATTGTATAAGGATTGTAAATAATATGCCAAGGGTTGTGATCATTTCCAGCTTTCTTGAGAAACTTGGGTGTAGAGATGAAATGTCGTTGAGGCCTATAAGAGTGCAAAACCTTTTGAAAAGTCATAAATTTACTTTGTAAGCCATATTTCCTACTAGCGTGTAGGAATGGTTTGTGCTACATCATTACTTGTATAAATTATCTTACAAGGTGGGTGGAAGCGGTGCTTATAAAGGATTTCATTACTGCAACTACTGCAACAAGATTTCTTTGGGAAAATATTATAAGTACATATGGATGTCCATTGAGTTCAAAAAGTAGTAGGGGTGGTCATTTCTTGAATGAGACCATTAGAATACTATTATAAGAATTTATGGTGACACACCACAAGAAAAAACCCTATCACCCATAAGCTAATGGAATTATTGAAGCTTTCAATAAGATATTAAGTCACACATTGACAAAGATCTATGATGTTGGAAGGAAATATTGGGATGATAAAGTTTTTGTTGTACTTTGGTCATATAGAACAACCTACATATAGGTTGAATAAAGCAACACCCTTTCAATTGGCATTTACGATAAAATCTATTTTACTTATTGAATTCATGTTACCCTCCCCCGTATTTGCATGCAGTAGGAGGACTAGGCTGATGAGAAATAACTTGAAGAGTGTATAAACAAACCGATGCAATCAAAGGAGACACATGCTATAGAAAGTTGGAGCCAGAATAATAAGAAGGAAAGAAGAAAGGAATGACATGATAGGCACATTAAGAATAAGAAACTTAAGTTGGATAAATGGTTCTCTTATATGACTTCATTTTTAACACCACCTGAAAAGTTCCAAGTCATTGGTTAGGACTCAGTATGTTATGACCTACATACTTGATTCAGGATATTTCTAGTTGGAAACATTGTATGGAAAATCTTTCCTGTTACTTCAACAAGAGTAGGCTCAAGCCCTACTATAAATAAGTCTTCTTAGTGTTTGTAATAAGGCATTATTTACATTTAGCTTAGGTTTTCCATTAATGCATTTTCCTTTACATGTGTTTCCTTTCCTCATTGTTATGCTTTGTTAATTTAGTTATGTGTTGTGTTGTGCGCTTGTACGCTCTAGTAATTGATTACTTTATAAGTGATTTAATGTGTAGAGGACCGTGTATAACTTAGTGTGGGGTGGATTGGAATACAAAGTTGAGTCTTTTGGAGAATGACATCAATAAGGATAGGGTCAAGAACACCCATATGCTTGGGGTTATTGGTTGTTGGATGATGGTGGCCATGAGGAGGTAGAAGAAACATTTGGAACATAGGTTAAGGCCAGGAAAAACCATGTACGATATAGCATGGAGTACAATATGAGGTAGGCTATAATAGGATAACTACAAGTAATGAGGCATAAAGGTTAGTGTACTTTGGTGTTGGGAGCACATGAAAGGAGGTTTATGGCTAGGGTAGTTTTGCACAAAATTTTGTAGTTATAGCATGCGGGGAACGTGCGTATTGAAAGCGTAGGAAAGCCAAAAATTAGAAAAGTGTGCATGTTTAGGCACGAGAGAAAGTCGAAAGAAAAAATATGAATTTATTGAAGAAGATGATATAGTAGGTGGTAATGTAATTAATGTGGATAAAAAGGAAAATCCTATAAATATGGGGTCATGGTAATTCATTTTTACCTTGTAATAACTTGTGATAGAGCTCTTGGGAACTAGGGAATTCTTGTGAAGAAATTGTGATGGATTACACACGAGGTTGAGGATTTTCAAACCAGATTACCATGAAGAACACACAGTGTGTGTAGAACGGGGTCATGCAAAGGGATTTATGTGGGTTGTGTAGCATGGCACAAAAATTTTAAGGAAGAAAAAGGGTTTTTAGTGGCTAGGGTTTTGAAATATAGGGCACGAAGTATTATGCTTGTGTAGGAAAATTGTGGTAAAATACTTGAGGGTTTGAAAGACAAGGAAGAAAGGTACAAATTTTAAGTTACATGACAAGAAATGGTACTAAGAAAACCAGCAACCACTTCACCCATGAAGAAGGGCAAGAAAATAACTAGAAGTGGTGGATTTTAACAAAGAATGATACTTAGAGATGCAGTATCCGGATGGAGTTTTGCTAGGGCATGAGTGGAATATCATGTAAGATTAATGATAATAAGTGACTACAATCATCATACTGATTAAAAATGAAGGACTTATCTTTAGAGCTCATTTGGCACACATGTGAGAGAACAATCAAAGACATGTCAAGTATTTGATGACTTAGTAAAGAAGGCACCGAGAAAGTCTAGATTGTTAGAAATCTATGATATTTTTTTCTTTAGGGAGTCCTAAGTGCTTGTACTAATGGTTGATGTCACACATCCATGAGGACTACTTTTAGTTTGTAGGAAGGTGCATATGCATCACTCAGTAGATGATCAATAAGTACATTGGCCTTATTTATGTAGGCAATTATTTTGATGATGATTTAGGAGACAATCAATTTTTGAAGGAAAAACCAAAGCATATGAGTATAAGAAAGGTGGGAGTGCCATTGAATATTTCAAACATATATGCCCTTATGATGAAGATGGTAAAACACATGCTAAAAAAGCTAAGTGGTCGAAAAGGTTGACCCAAGTGAGAAAGTGATGGTTGAATGTCTATTGGAAGATAGCATAGGGACTATATACAACATCTAAGACTTCATTACGTAGATACATCATTGATGCCACGGGATGGAGATAAGATTATGTAAGGAAACATCCTTATATTAATTGTCTTCTTAGAGATTAGGGTACCGGATGGACCCAAGGAAAATATCTAGGAGTACCCAGAAGAAGACCCCTCACCAGCAAGGAGATTTACATCTTACACTTGTGAGACCATGACGGAAACTTACAAGGCACAAATTGACAAGTGGTACAAGCGCATGAGGGATGCCTTCGTAGAAAAATGGAGAATTCTGGAGCATTTTCCCACTTTGGTGAAAGGTGAGGATGAATTTTTCATTTACCAACACTTTTGTATTGGAAGCTTTGCACTATTTGATGGCACCATGAGCCCTTGGTGCAAGTTTCCTTTAGCATTCACTGCGTTGTACTTCCACAACGCGGTTAATGTATTTAAGGAGGAAAATAAACTAAGATTTGATCTTAGCAAGGTAGACAAAGAGCACAAGGAGATGAGCCGCACTTTGTATACCTAAAGAAACGTACCTATGTTAAAAGGTATGTGTCTAAAGAAATATTTTTGGCAAATCCCATCTCCATACCTATTGCTTGAACAACCACGACATTGTTGTATCTTCATCTACGACCTAATTTTTCTAAGGGCATGTATATTGAAGATGATGGTGGGCGCATGGATGAGCACTTATTCTTGGAGGAAAACTCTCCAATAAAGTAGGGGTCCTACATATCCAATGAAGAAGAAGTCATAAGTCGTAGAGAATTTAGACTCGTAGAAATAGAGTCTAAAGCATGAGGAGACAAAGGGTGAAGAAGAAAGAAGTGTAAAGAGAAGACCCTCATGTATTTTCCGTACATGAGTGGAGCATACCAAGTGACAACTTTTATATCCAATTACCTAAGTTTTACAATTTTAATTGATTTCTAAATTGCTTTGTTCTGGAGAAAAATAAGAGAAAGAAGAAGAAACATGAGAACAACTTACAATAAAGTTGTAACTATCTCACTTCTTGTTATTATTCCATACTCGCATGCCGATCCAACCCGATTGCACTTCTACTTCATCTATTTTAGCAATGAATGATCTAAATGATATCTCTGCCTTGAATCTGAGATGTTTTTTTCTCCCATATGTTGTTGAATCCTTTCCTTCGATTCTCACCAAACTGGATCTAGAAGCAGATGACTGAGATTTACTTGTAGGTGCTACCTCTGACATGTCTTCCCTCTTATCCTTGAATATTTTGTGGTTCTTCTCCAGTATGTGCACCAGTACAATGGTTTTTTGTAAATAATTCAAACAAAAATCATCACCTTTTATTTTTAATTGCATATGAGCAATTTTAAATCCGAAAGCACTGGGTGAAGGAAAATACAACTAAATTTAATGAAGGCTTCAACATGAAGATTGGGAGTACATGCACCATCCTAAAAGGAATTTTCCATGCAATGACTTCCACATGGGTTGCGTTAGAATTAATAGGATGATTTTTTATCGAAGCCTTTGTAATTATGAGAGCTAGATCTATTTCTTTAACTCGATTCTCAAGATATATTCAATGTATCGATATTAACTTCTATCTTCTTCACCAATATGGGCAAAAATGAAGTATTCCTATAAATAATTCAGACACACATGAAGTTCATAGCATGAATATCTAATTTCTTCACCGAGATCTGATTATAAAGCCTCACCGCTTTATTTTTAGATTTTGCATGCATGCATGCCAAGCAAGCTAAAAATATTATTTAATTCCCCGTGACTCACATCAAAGCATGCAAATAGCTAGATAATAAAATAAATCCTTTCTAACCCTAGTGCACCAAAACTTGATGTTTCCCGATAATTAAAATAAGTCATCTTATAGGCATTTAGCCATGCCATAATGAGTCACACCTTTTGGTTAGGAATTGTGTGAAAAATAAGAGGGTAAGGAAGTGGGAATTTTAACCCTTCAAGAAGCTCCAAAATTTCTATCTTGCACTTTAGTGATTTAACTTATATTGTGGGAAAAAAACAACTTCCAAAGCCTCCAAATTTCCACCTTTCAGTGCAGCTCCAAAATTCCCATTAGCATGAAGAAATTACTTTTCCAAAAAGTGTGACTAGCATGAGAGAAAGATTTTTTCCAAAAGTGTGACTTGCATGGGTGAATAAAACCTCTTTGATGGGAATTCTTACCCTTCCAGGAAGCCCCAAAATTCCCATTTGTAATTTAAGATATTTATCTTTCATAATGGGAAAAAATAACCTTTCAGAAGGCTCCAAATTCCCATATTTCTAAGCTCCAAAATTCCTATTTGCACTTAAGTGATTTAACTTTAATGATGGGAAAAATAACCTTCCAGAAGCCTCCAAGGCTCCAAAATTCCCATTGGCACTTAGAAACCATCCTTCCCAACTAGCATGGAAGAAGCTTATTTCCCAAAAGTGTGACTTACATCCTTCCTTCTTTGTCAGAAATTAGCACTCCATGATTAATTTTTATCTTTATCTGAGGCCATGGATGAATTCCAAAAATTCCATGAAATTAAACCCTAGCTATATGAGAATGGACCAATAGATCAAGTGGAAAAACAAGACAGATCGAAAGAAAATCGAAAAAACACAAAAGAAATAAATAAAAACAAAAATACAAAAAAAGTATAGATAATTTCTTTGAAAATAACTCGTTGAATAGTTGGTTATTAAAAATCTTCCTTGGTGAACACTCCACTGAGAGGTGGAAATAATGGCATGAAAATATTCAGTAGGGTTCAACTGTAACACAATTTATTTTAAACAAAACTTTATTTATTTAATAAATAAATAAATAAAATTCTCTTAGACAAAACTTGACGAAGGGATAGAGTGAGTTTTAACATGTGGGTATTTGTTGAAATTGGCTTATATGATCCTTTAGAATACCTTAAAGTAATGAAGACAATTATAGGTAATAAAAGCACAAAACGACCCAAACTTTGAAAAGGACAAAATTTTTAAAGGGGTAGTCCCATATTTCGGGTTGAAATATCGTGGGACACTAGTCGAGTTCGTATGTGGACATATTTACTTCTATCAAAATGAAAGAAGTGAATATAAGATCTTAGCATTTCTGGTTTCATGTCTTGTCTATTGGGTTTGGGGTCAGGCCACAAAAACAAAATAAAAGGAAGAGAAAAGAAATAGAAGTTTTATTTATATACAAACAGGTTTTACCCTATCTCTTAGTTTCTAAATAGCCTCAGATGTTTCCCATTGAAAGGAAGTGGTAACTAAATTCCATCCTGGTAGGAAAGGAAGAAAGTATCCATTCTGGAAGCTCTTTTGATCATGAAGGGCTCTTTCCAGAGTGAATCAAATTTGTCCTATATGCCCTTTAGTTCATGTCTCTTATCCCACTAGAGTACCTAGTCTCGATGTCATACTTCTTTTCTCCGGCCTTCTTGTCAAATAACATGGGAAAGTCCTCATCAAATTCATCTTTTGGTGGCTCATCCTTTCTTCTCTCTATGGTGGATAAGTTTGCATCAACTTCCTCCATTACTAAATTTACTGACGCATTTTTAAGAAGAACTATCACCATATTCTTTGTTCTTCTTCAGGTACTGATCATGCTTGTCAAAAGTCTCCACTAAGGAAACTAAACCCTTGGGGATTTTTGTTACCTTTTGGTTGGATTATTCCACTACTGTCATCATAACCTGGATCAGTTTTTCCTATGATTATTTGTCGTGGTGGTGATTTACTACCTTTAACACACAACCTAGCAAAGTTGTCTTGTTCTAGACATGTAAATGTTTGTTTGTCATCATTGAAAGTCTGCCATTGTTTAACATTATCAGGGACTTTGGGGTGGTATACCATCTCCACTTTATAGTTTCTTTATCTAAATATGGATGGTTGTCTATTTGGATTTAACAAAGGTAGCTTTGACTACCAAAAAGTCTACCTTGGAATTATGATTTATTGGAATGAAGTTGATAGAGAAGGTTGCAAAATTTAGTGTGGCAGAAAGCACTCTATCTTTGTAATGCTTCATCTCATCTCTTTTGACTTGATTTTTCCCTCGAACTTGCTTTACTATAAGTTCAACATCTCCTTGGGCTTTGAGGAGTCTTACTCCTTTCTTTCTAGCTTGTTCCATTCCTAGTAGTAAAGTTTCATACTCTGATGTATTTCTGGTGTTCTCAAACATCATCTTGTGGGAGTATGAGAATATATCATGATATGAAGATATTAATAAAAAATGAATCCTAACCCAAAATAACAACAACTTCCTTTAAACTCCAACGTCCAAAATTTTTCCTCTTCTTATGCTAGCTTTGGCTCTGGTTGAAGTTCAAGCTCTGGAACGTCTTTATCCATTTCTAAGAAGTATACATCATGGTCAAACCCTTGAAAAATAATTTGAGATCTAAGATCTTCAAATTTTGTAACAATGTACTTGGACTTCTTTTCTGGCTCCAGCTTCTGACTTATTCCTTTGATAGGAATATGGGCACATGACCAATCCATATTTACTTCCCCCATATCTTTTCCAAAAAAAAATCTTAGAAACATCCCATAGAGATAGGAATATCTCAAACTAAGATTGTCATCTTTAATCTTTTGTCAAGAAAAGATGCCAAATCAGCTTGTGTATCTTTGATTTTTCCGATTAAAGGGACTTTTCTCTCCATGGAGTAAAGCATCTTCCTATAGTCTTTGTCAGGTAATCCCAAGATCATGTTCAACTTTAGCTAAAGCATAACATTTTCGTAGCACCTAAATCTAAAATGCAATTTCTTAACTTGAAACCATTAAGCAATAAGGAGACATAGAAAGGTTAGACTCTTTCAAAAGATGATGAGGGTTTAACAACTGCAATGTTGTTCGGGGAGGAGTAGCCCCGGGTTTAGGAAAAGGTATTTTGATGTATTGGATTGTCTCTGGTGATTGTACATATTTGACTAGCCTATTTAACTACTTAGGAAAGGCTCTCAAGTATTCAGCTTTTGACATTTGAATCCTAGTTTTCTTGACATGATCAACAATGTCAAAGGAAGGAATAGATTTAGATACCTGAGCCACTTTCTGTGATTGAGATGAAGAACTCACATTATTATCTCTAGGAGCTAAAGAATAAGGTAAAGGGTTTCCCCTTCTTTGTTCGTCACCTAATGCCTCAGCTTGGTGAGTTTGTGATCTTGTAAATATTGCATATGTATGACCATGATCATTTTCAAGAAGCTCTTCATAGTCATGTTCAGATTTTTAGTTTAGGTAATTAATGTTGGAGTCACCAACATGACCTACAAAATCATCATTATCAAACTGATCATTGTCAGATTCTTGTTCTTCTTCATTCATCTCCACTTTGTTTCTAGGAGTAGCTTCAATTTACAATCTTTGGTAACCAACAATGAGGTTCCTCGATTGCTATTGAAATTTTGAGTAGGGGCAATGTTGTTTCCCTGAGCCATTTGAGCCATTTGTTTCTTCATATGTGACATTTCATTTGCTAACTTTTGCAATAGTCAATTAGAAGTAGTAGTAGAGGATGAACTTTTAGCTCTAGAAGTATTGCTTTTTATCTTTCTAGCCATGATGAGGTCGTCTTCAATTTCAACCACGATGTTTTGGGCTGCAAACAAGTAAACATGATGTGATCTTCATATTTGATAGCTTAATTTAGGAAGTAAATCATCGATGAAGAATAGATTTTGATTCTCATCATTCAGAGAAGTAGAAGCTGGAATTTTTACAACAATCTTTGGAATTTTTCAATAAAATCCTGCATGTGCTCTTGTGGCTCCTTCTTCAGCTGATTCAGTTGAGTTATCAATGTACTAGAGTCTTCATCTGCCTTGAATATTTTCAATAATGCATCTCTCATAGTATCCCGAGTTGGTTATGGTACTAGAGCTAACTGTAGAACCATTCTCCAACTAAGTCATACAAAGTCTCTATGAAGAGGCTGACAGATACGTCTTCATGTTTGGTTACAAACACTCCATGGGATATAAAGAATGCAATGGTGGTCATCTGGATTCTACTTTCCATCTCCAAAGAATTTCAGAAAATAATTTCTCGTTCCTTAAGGTAGATCATGTATAGAGGAGTTAGGTTCGAGAGGTCCAAAGGTTGCACCCCATGGAACAGGTGTTGCAGGGGAAGTGGTTGATTCTACATTATGACAGAGCATGTCTTCTTCAAAATAGTCTTGGTGAATAATCCTAGCTCTTTGGATTATGCTGCACATGATTTGGATCTGCGAGGTTTGCACTCTTCTTCATGGTGAAATCTGGATCTATGGCTTCTAATTTGAGGATGATAATTGAAATTAAATTAGTCCCGTAATCTATAAAAATTATCAATCCTTCCTTGAGCTCTGTTAAACCGTGTGAATGGATGTTCTTCCGCATTAAAATTATAATATAAAAGGGAACTAACAAGAAAAATCTTTGGTCTACTAATTTGTGTTGTTCCCCAGTGGAGTCGCCAAAATTTGTTGGCTAGATTTTCTACACAGCTAAAAACCTAGGCAGTCATGAGATAAATCTCCCTCATTTACTAGTGAGGCTCCTGTGTAAGATGTTTATCAATTTAGTGGGTATGAATCCTAATAACTATTTATGGGGTTTTAATTTAATCACAAAGCTCATGAACCATAGCTAAGAAATTTTGCAGCAAGTAAGCAATTTTTATGAAGTATTTTCAGAAGGGGGAAATAATGGAATTTGGGAAAGAAGAAAGGAAGATATGTAATTCAACCAATAGTTCATAGAGTTGGTTTCATACACATGGATTAAATAAACAAGTAGATCTCACAATATTCAGAAGTAAAGGAAAATAAAATATTCTAATATAAATCTTAGATAACACAAAGTTTATCTAAATATCCACATAGAAGTAAGAAGCAAATGCACCATGGATATAAAGTTCTCTGGAAATCTGTTTTTATTCAATTCCCCAGCTTTCACAAAAATGACATCAAGGGCTACAACACAAAGTCTAGAACTCAAGAATGTTGATAAACAAATTGTGATCATTTAACCCGTAGGCTCTTCCTCTATTTATAGTGTATAGAGGGCAATTACAAATAGAAGCTTTCAATGAATTACCACATGTGGAAGCTATGAAAAGGGGAAGCAACTAGCAATATTCTTCCTAGAATTCCTCTTTGCATGACATGCATGATTTATAACTGAAAATAGAACCTTCTATTTTGCTAACTACCACCTATTTCCAAGTAATTGACTTCTTCCAGTAACTCAAGTAACGAATTTTATATACAAGTACCTAAGTTTTACATATTTAATGGATTTCTCAATTGCTTTGTCGGAGAAAATAAGAGAAAGAAGAAGAAAGAGGAGAAGAAATTAGAAGAAAGATACAATGCTCTCAGTCTTGTTCTTCTTCCATACTCTACATGTTGATCCAACCTGTATTGCACTTCTGCTTCATTTACTTTAGCAATGAATGATCTAAATGATATCTCTGCCTTGAATCTGAGATGTTTTTTTCTCCCATATGTTGTTGAATCATTTCCTTCGATTCTCACCAAACTAGATCTGGAAGCAACTGACTGATATTTACTTGTGGGTGCTACATTTGAGTTGTCTTCCCTCTTATCCTTGAAGCTTTTACGCTTCTTCTCAAAGACGCGCACCGGTGAAATGTTTGTTGTAACAATTTAGACAAAACTCATCACCTTTTATTTTTAATTAAGTATGAGCAATTTTAAATTTTGGAAAGCACTCCGGTGAAGGAAAATACAAGTAATTCAATGAAGACTTCAACTAGAAGATTGGGAGCACATGCACCATCTACTTGAAAGGAACCATGCAATGACTTCCACATGGGCTATGTTATAAATAAGAGGATGAATTTTTACGAGAAGCCTTTGTAATTATGAGAGCTGGATCTATTTCTTTATCTGATTCTAAAGATATATCCAGTGTATCATACATTGACTTCCACTTTCTTCACCAATATAGGTGTAAATTAATTATTCTTGCAAATAATTCAGATACACATGAAGCTCATAACATGAATATCTAATTTCTTCACCGAGATTTGATTATAAAGCCTATTGCCCTCTATATTTTTAGACTTTGCTTGCATGCCAAGCAAGCTAAAAATATTATTTAATTCCCTTGTGCACTCACATCAACATGTAGATATCCATAATAATAAAAAGAAAGCCTTTACAATCCTAGGCACCAAAACTGGATGCTTCTTGACAATTAAAAGAAGTCAACTTTTAGGCATTTAGTTATGTCAGAATGGGTCACACTTTTTGGCTAGGAATTGTGTGAAAAATAAGAGGGCAAGGAAGTGGGAATTTTTATCCTTCCAAGCAGCTCCAAAATTCCCATCTTGCACTTAAGTGATTTAACTTACATTGTGGGAAAAAAAACCTTCTAGGAAGCCTCCAAATTCCCACCTTCCAGGAACCCCGAAATTCCCATTAGCATGAAGAAATCACTTTTCCCAAAAGTGTGACTAGCATGAAAGAAAGCTTCTTCCCAAAAGTGTGACTTGCATGGGTGAATAAAACCTCTTTGATGGGAATTCTTACCCTTCCAGGCAGCCCCAAAATTCTCATTTGTACTTTAAGTGATTTATCTTTCATAATGGGAAAAAACAACCTTCTAGGAAGGCTCCAAATTCCCATCTTCTTGGCAGCTCCAAAATTCTCATTTGCACTTAAGTGATTTAACTTTAATGATGAGAAAACAACCTTCCAGAAGGCTCCAAATTCCCATCTTCCTAGTAGCTCCAAAATTCCCATTGGCACTTAGAAACCATCCTTCCCAAAAATGCGACTAGCATGGAAGAAGCTTATTTCCCAAAAGTGCGACTTGCATCCTTCCTTCTTTGTCAGAAATTAGCACTCCATGATTAATTTTTATCTTTGTCTGAGGCCATGGATGACTTCCAAAAATTCTAGGCAATTAAACTGGCTATACTGAGATGGATGGATATATCAAGGGAAAAACCAGATAGATCGTGGAAGAAAACCAAAAACAAACACAAAAGAAATAAATAAAAACGAAAAACATTGCCAGAAGTTGCAGACAATTGCTTTGAAAATAACCTGCCAAATAGTGGTTAGTAAAAACTCTTCCCTGGTGAACACTCCACTGAGAGGTGGAAATACTACATGAAAATCTTTAGTAGGGTTTAACTGTAGCACAATTTATTTTAAACAAAACTTTATTTATTTAATAAATAAATAAATAAAATTCTCTTAGACAAAATTTGGCGAAGGGATAAAATGAGTTTTAGCATGTGGGTATTTGTCAAAATTGGCTTATATGATTCTCTGGGAATACCTTAAAGCAATGGAGACAACTGTAGGCAATAAAAACACAAAACGACCCAAAACTTTGAAAAGAATGAAAATTAAAAAAGGGGTAGTCCCATATTTCGGTGAAATCTCTGGGAAACCAGAGTCATAAGAAGAGAGTGCACCTTTTAATGAAGCACATGGCTTAACTAGGGAAGAAGAGGAGGAAGAATTTGGAAGAAAAATTAAAGAACCAACCCATATATCCGACCCAGATGTGAAGACTTAGGTAGAGCATGAGGTTGCAGACATAATGAAAGAACTGCAGTATATACACAAGTAGTGTAAATAACATATGAGGAGGCCAAGAGGATCGAGAAAGAGCTAATAGTAGGAGGGGAAGATAATTTAGCACTAATTATTCCCTAAGGGTGTGCACTCGAGAGCGAGTTGTGTACACCATAGAGGACCTCCTTAATCCTATGTTGATGATCCGATTCTTCAACAAGGTACTTTGCGCCAAGTATCAAATTACAAGAACTTCAAGATAATGGGTCTTGTATCAACAAATTTTCTTTAATTTTTGTGTGGATATGTTGATCTAAATTGTGAATCCAATTTTGTGGAGTCCACCTACATTTTTTTGAAAACATTAAATGTGAAAAATATTGTGAAAATTTTACAATTAAAACATTGTGAGTTTCACAATTTAATAATTGTAGTACTTGTCACAATTCAATTGTTGTTACATATTTACAATTGAAAATATAGAGTTCTACAACATTTAAATTAATAGATTCAACAATTAAATTAATAGATACACAAAACTTACAAATATTATTAAATATTTCCACTGCAAATATTTGAATAAATTATTAAATTTAATTTTTGTGAATTTTAAGTACATAATAAATCGTAAATTAAATCAATTACATATTACTATATTATATTTTATACTTAAATAATTATTTTGAAATATTACAATGATATAATAAATAAATAAAAAATAAATATTTTTTTCATTTCCAATAAAACATATATATTTAATAAAATAAATGATAATTTTATGTTTAAAAAATATTAAATATTGTATCATACATAAATGCATGCTTAAATTATACATTTAAATAATTGAAAAATCATCACAAAATTTAAAACATGAAATCTTTATATACACATTATTAAAAACATGTTTATTACACTCAAGGCATTCCCCTATGGGAATGGCCCTTTCGACGTTTCTATGACCATCTTAAATTTAATAGTTTGATGGGCGTCTGGACATTTTTGCTTTTTAACAGTTTTTGTGTTTTTAGGAAAAATCTCCAAATTACCCAGTGAACTGACAGTTGCATGCTTTGAATTGGGGGTTGTTATTTATCATTTCCTCTAAAGAATTCGTATCTTTGTGAATTGTAGTTCAAAATATTGAAGGGGTTGTGTTACGACGCAATATTCGGTGAAAGTGTTGTTACCCAAAAATGTGTTGTTTTGCTCCAATGTGCACATTAACCCTACGTGATTTTTTGTGAATGCCTCTTTCAACGCTATTCTGTATGCAAGAAAAGGGGTCAAGGCAATTGAAGGTTCAGATACCCATAAAGTTTTCTGTGCAGGTAGAAAATTGAATGCTTTCATATCTCAATATTTTTATTTAGATCTTTGATTCTGTTTTATTCTTTTTCATACTCACAATTTCACATCTTTTCTGCATATGTAATTGTTACATACTTCTCCATTCTGATTTGGAGAGATGGGATGTCATTCTTGTCTTGTTTACTTACGGTATTCCATGCTTATGGGTTCTTTATGGGTTAAACGGTTTATAAGGTGTCTTGGCTTTCTCGTGTTGAACTTTGTCTTCTCGTGTGCGATAATACGTGAAATTGGCCCTTCTGTAAGCTTCTTTATAATAGTTCATAGGAGCTGCATAAATCGGTTGTTGATTTAACCAAAAGATGGATCGGTGAAGAATATTATTCAAATAGTTCTTCAAATTGTTGTTTAAGTAGAACAAATTGTAGAAAAACTAAGAATCCTGGAGAAGTTCAACCATATTGGTCTAAAATTATTACATGGTCAAAGTTGCTAAACTTGCTAACTCTATAAGTCCCGTTAAGCCTTCAAACCCCGACCAAAGCATCAATTTGGTGAATCTCACACCGAATATCTTGAAAGTGTGGTGATTACACACAAATCTTCCGGTGATTCTTCGAGTGATCTCGCTCATTTCATGGCTAGCCACCAAAGTCCTTTCCCACACATGTGAAAGTCCTTAGAAGGATCATCAAATATATTTCTACTTGACCAAAACTCGAGAGTGACTATCACCCATCTCTACCACCAATGATGAATAGGGTCCCAAAGTGTTCCTTTTTCTTTCTCGCAAACCTTCTCGATCATCCAAGCCTTATCCGTAGTTACACACATGTATTTGAACAATGAAATGGATTCGAGAAGTAATGTTTTTCCTTTCTCAATGATTACACCTATCCACTTGTTGGCTCATCCCTAAAATATGAACTCTTGTGTCTTTCTAATACATGTCGATCAAATTTTCTTATTGGAACAACTTCTTGTAGTGCCTACATTTTACACAAATAATGTCAACAGTAAAATACCAGGATAATTTTTTTTTTTGACTTACATTGCTCACTACACACAACACAGCAAGGGCTCCAAGAACAGAAACTTGACTCGCATACAACAATTTCATAAGTCATCGACTCACATAGATACATGGAAACAACATAGGCATGTCGATGCCACACTTTTCCCAATGAATGGTTACTAGAAATGACCCAACCACAAGAAAAATGACTTCAGGAATGGCGAACCCACAACACAACATTTCTTTAATTGTATTTTAGTTAAGATTAACATTCCAAGAACATTATTGTGCAAGGATAACTTTCTCCTTTTTCCATCTACAAAAACTTTAAGTTCATTCCACATTTAATTTTATAGTTCGACCATTTTAAGTTGGCTTCTTATTCTTTACAAAATTTTCCATAGCTAGCATACTTATTTGGCATAATTCAAATGCATATAAAGTACTTAATTATCTTGTTCTTATGTTGAAAATCTTCTTCTCGAACATAAATTCCATGTCTACCTTTTTATTCTTACAACTCAAGTGGATGTGACTTGGTGTCCATATAGTGATATTAGGATTTAACGGAGATTTAAATACAAGATAGCTTTTTACCAAAAACATTCCTTGATCACGGTAAGGTTATTTCCCTACCATAGTTATTCTAATTCAATGACTTGTGAATTTCCATTTTGTTTTATATATGTATTTTGTTTTCTCGAAGGTGGATTATACCAAGGCAATTCATATTCTTTGAAACAAATGCATATATTTAATTGAGTTATAAGGTCTTCAAGAGTGGCATTATTCCAAACCTCCACTCTCGTTTTTACTCTTATATGCTTTATTTTCTATGTCACATTATGGTCTTATTTTTAGCATTGTCTTGAAAAGGAGTTACGAACTATTTGTCTAACCTCTTGAAGACATAAATGATAAGGAGTGTTGATCAAGAATTTCGTGCTTGTTACCTGTCCAAGTTAATGTACCAAACTAAACACAAAAACCTTGAAAAACTCAAATGAAATTGATACCTGATGGACAAGATCCGAAGATGTAGACGGATAAGGAAGCCGATGTAGATAAGACGGGCACACGAGCAATTCTGCATAGTAGATCCAAGTAACCTGCGAGACACCGATGCTTGACAGAAAATACCATGTTAAAAGATATTTAGGTGGACTGCCCGAGAAGTGGGTCCGGGAAGTGATAAGCTCCCTCGGCGGATGTCAGTCCACGTTTTCAATTAAGTAAAGAAGCATACATGATAAAAGATGTACGTACAGGACTAGATTTTCTGATCAAAGTAATAAACAGAATCTAAACAGTAGACAGAAAGCAACAGAAAATAGGGAACTGTGAAAACAAAGCTGGATTTGTGTTACCTGTGTCCTTTTACCTATCTGCAGGATGATCGGCGTCGATTATGTAGAATCGGCGTTGGTAGTTCTTGGATCGTTCGGTCGGTGTCGATATAGATCGGCGTCAATCCAAGACAAAGTGTGAGAAGGTTTGGGAATGGAAAACGAAGGCAAGATCGTCAACATCCGCTGGATCTGCAGAAGCCGGAGAGATACTGGCAAGGCTCCACCTATGCTGGATGCAGGAACAGAGTCACCAGAAAATCAATGGAGACATGTGATGTTGATGTGATAAGAGCAGAGTAACGGTGCTCCTCTCAGGGATTGATTTGGACAAGATTCACTCTCACTCGATAGATAATGTTCAAACTTGATGCTCAAAACTCTCTCATTCTCTCTGTCTAATTCACTGTCTATCTCACCATCTAATTCTCTCTCTTACAATCTGTGTCTAACCAGAACTGAGTTCTGGGCCTCTATTTGTAATTGGTGCCGACCGATATTAAATCAGCACCGTTAGAAAAATCGGCGCGACAAGTAAATTTCAGGCGCCGATCATGGAACAAACTCCCGAAATGGCCAAAAGGAGTGATTTCTGGAAAGATAGAAGTGATCCCTCCACCTCAAATATGGGAAATATCCCGCTTGGTTTGGGAGGAGGAGAAATAGGGGGGATATATGGATAGAATAGATATGGGGTAGATAAGTGGTTAGGATACATGTAAAAAGGTGTAATTAAATAGTTAATATTTAATTACTCACGGGGTAAAAAAATGGGGTGAATTTAACTTAGGATAGGTGTTTAAATCACAAATTGAATAATACCCCAAGGGGATAGTGGTGATATAAACGTGCCCCTAGGTTACCTGAGAGAGCAAACGCGCACGAGGGACACTAAATTGGATAACCAATTTTAGGTGTCTACATTTTGCCCCTTTTTGTCAAGTAACTTGCGATAAGCAAGGTTGTGAGACAAAAACAAGGAGGTGGAAGAAAGGAAGAAAAAGTGATGATGTGATCCCCCTCAAACTAGGGATGGGATGGGTGATAGAACAAATGATCCCAAGTTTGAAAAAGGTAGATGAAAACGCAGAAGCCCCAGCTAGATGTCTGGAGTAGACCGGATCATTAATGACGCACAAAAATAAATAAAGAGGCAGCAACCTAAGGAACTCACATTGGTAGGGCAGACTAGACGGTCTCCTCATGAGACGACGTTAGTACCTACAGACCCATGAGTGTAAGGAGGGCTGCAAAATAGTCAGCATCTAAAGAGAGACACATTGGTAGGACAACTGATTGTGGTCTAAAGCGCGGACGATGTTAGTGCCTATAGACACGTTAACTCTAAGCTGCCAAAAAAGTGTGAGTGCCCCATGCAAAGGGAACAAACTCGAAATGGATGATAATATCGAAAAAGTATGCACCAAAAGGTAACACTCAGGGCAGGATGATGACCAGATAGATAAGCCAAGCATCAACACCATGGCAAGAAGATTAGGAGATGGAAGTAAACGACGTGGAGAAGCGATACTGCAACCCACGGGCAAAAATGAGTATAAATCGGCGTCGATTTAGACAAATCGGCGCCGACAGAAAAAGATAAGAACAATCGCCGCCGACCACAAAAATCGGCGCCGACAGGCCCAACACATATAAATATGCCAACGGAAAACGTGAACGATTTATTTACACCGTGACGATTGATTCAGAGAGAATCAAAAATTGGATTTGAGCACCATGGAAGCCTCTGGAAGCGGTCAGAAGCGGAGGAGGACACGACCTGGGGTAAGTGGTTCTTCTTGAACCCGTCATTAAATTTTGATGAAAATAGATAGATAGATAGACCCACATGTGTTTATAATAGAGGCGATGAGATGTGTTTTGGACAAAGTAGATCAGATGAAATTAGATAAATGATAGAGTTTGATTAAATTAACATGTTAAATGTTAATTTAACTGGATGAAATAATTGGAAATACTCTCTGTGAGAGCCAAGGATGTAATGAAAACGACCTTGATTAGAAATAAAGGAAATACACCCAGATAAGAAGAAAAATGATAAGTTGGGCTCCTAACCGACCATAAATAGAATCTGGATAGGAAACCAAAAGATCATGCATACAAGGCCCTATATGAGGTTAAAATAAACCTGACACTAACTAGCCGCAAACCAGATTTAGGAGGGAAACGGAAGGAGCAGTAAGTAGGTATCTTGTCAAAATTTACAAGGGACAGAATACATGTTCATACTGGGAAAATAGGATTCTCCATATGATCGACAAAAGGTCTTATATCTCAGCTTCATGATTTCTGGCAGAAAAGCAAACTGATCAATGCGGGAAGTTTGCTAGATATGGAAAGACTGATCAATACGGGAAGTCTTTCAGTGATGCTAAAAAGTGTATAAACTGACTGAAAGGCTGATCAATGCAAGAAGCCTTGAGAATTCCTTTGAGAAACAACCATCCTTCAAGGGAGCGGTCTGTATTTTGAATTTTAATGATAGCCATCCTTCGAGGGCATGGTCTATATCTTTTGATTCATTTGATAATGTATGGATAGCTGTCCTTCAAGGGATCAGTCTATCTTTTTTGGATAGCATCTTTTTTTTCTTTTTTTTTGAAAAACTTTTTGGAAGAAGCTGAGTTTAGACCTAGATAGATCAGATAGAGGGGAAGAAAACGTATAAAGAGCACGCACTCATGCCCCGAGTAGATCCGATTAAGATAAGCACTTGGGACAAATGAAGCGGTGATTAAGGTATTCCTACCATGAGGAGAAACATATCCAGAAGAAAAATGCTATGAGTAGAGCCGCGATACTCATATTTAAGGTAAAAAAGACAATAGGTGGAGAACCACATAGTTTTGAATCACCATGAAAGTATATGACTGGTTGTTAGATGGATGAAAGATCTGTCTTGTGACTAAATTTGTGTAAGATAGATTTTAACAGTAGAAGGGCCATAGATGCAAGGCATTAAGAGGTTCCACTTCGGGTATACCATCCATGGAAGATAGATGATAAGCCCCAGACCCATATTTATGAGTAATAACGTACGGACCCATCCAGTTGGGAGAAAACTTACTACGCTGACTCCTTTCGAGTGTAGTGACATTTTGGTTTTCTTTAAGAACAAGATCACCAATTTTGAAGTCACGATGCTGCAAGTGCTTGTTATAAGCATGTTTGACATGCTCAAGATAGACTTGATGATGTTCAAGAGCGTTGAGACGCCGCTCATCTAATAATTCAAGTTGTGCTAGACGATTTTGACAATAGCCCTCATCAGAGACAAATTCTCTGAGAGAAACACGAAGAGATGGGATTTGGACTTCCAAAGGAAGAACACCTCGGCACTCCATAGATGAGAGAGAAGGGAGTAGCACCAGTAGGAGTACAAATGCTAGTCCGATAAGCCCAAAGAGCAAAAGGGATATGTAAATGCCAATCCCTACCAGCTCGACTAGTTACCTTTGCGAGGATATTACGCAAAGTTTTATTGGAAGCTTCGGCCTAGCCATTAGCTTGAGGATAGTATGGAGAAGAAAACTAAGTTTGATATTGAAAGCATCGCAGAGGTTCTGCAAATCAACATTCTTGAAAGACTTACCATTATCTGTGATGAGTTTGTGTGGAACACCAAAGCGACAAATGATGTGTTGATAGACAAAATCAACTATGGGTTTAGCTTTTGTTGAAGAAAGAGGGATAGCTTCCACCCACTTAGTAAAGTATTCAGTGGCAGTAATGATAGAATGATGACGCTGTGAAGAACGGGGATTGATGAGACCAATGAGATCAAGACCCCATTGCGAAAAAGGCCACAAATCCACTGTAGGTTGTAAAGCTTGACTAGGGATATGTGTGAGATTGGAATGTTGTTGACACTTGACACATTTCTTAGTGTATTCACAACAATCTTGATTAAGAGAAGGCCAATAATATCCCAAACATAAGATGTGTTTAGCTATGACCAAGCCACTAAAATTTCCACCACAGATACTGTCATGGACCTCCTGGATAGCTTTAGATGATTCAAGGGTTTTGAGGCACCGAAGAAAAATACCATCAAAGCCATGTTTGTAGAGGATCCCGCCTAGAATAGTATAGCGATTAGCGCGTAGGATAAAATATCTTCTACCATTGGAAGTTAGATCTGGAGGAAGCACTGAATGAGATAGATAATCAATGATCTGTTGATACCACTCATCCTGAGTATTGGTTGTGACAGCATGGATTGAAGTTAGTTGCCTAAGATGAGATGGTTGATCTAATCGCGTTGCACAGCCACATTAATTGGAAGTCCTCGGTAAAAGGCGGGATAAGCAAGGCTAACGAAGCCATTGTATCTGCAAATCGATTCGCAGTATGAGGAATAGCTTGGATAGTGAATTTATTGAAAGATTGGAGTTGAACGAGAACAATATCATGATATTTTTGAAGGATATCATTCTTGCATTGATAGACACCTGTGACTTGATTAACGATGAGTTCAGAATCACCAAAGATGTCAATATGACGAGCGCCGAGATTAATGGCATTTTGAAGACCCAAGACAAGAGCTTCATATTCAGCCATATTATTGGTGCACTCAAAGTTTAGTTTGTGTGCTGATGGGATAGGCGTACCCCAAGGAGGAATCATCACGAAACCTACACCTCCCCCTTGCTGGCATTTGGATCCATCAAAGAAGAGCTTTACTTTAAATGGAGACAAACCAAGATCAATTTGTATGGATATATTCATCGGGAATTGAGCAAGGGGACTTGAGTGTCCTAAGAGGAGCATCAGCTAATTGATCTGCAATGACCTAACCCTTGATAGAATTTTGCAGGATAAACTCGAGATCAAATTATGTCATAAGCATGAGCCAACGAGTGATACGATCATTGTGATAAGGCTTTGCATGAATTGTCTTGAGTGGATTGACACTTGTGACAATGTAAGTTTTGTGATTAAGGAGGTAATGATGAAGCTTAGAAGTTGCGAAGAAGAGAGCACAACATAGCTTTTCAGCTTTGGAATAACATGTTTCATACTCATGAAGGGTGTGACTGATGTAATAGACAACTTGTTCTTTACCGCAAGCATCCCGATGCGAGATCATGGCTCCCAGAGCATGGTCAGTCACAGAGATATAAAGATAGAAAGGCTCCCCCTCACGTGGAGGTGTAAGCACAGTGCGAAAGAAGATAAGCTTTGAGATCATCAAAGGCCTTTTGGCAATGCTCATCCCATTCAAAATGAACATTCTTACGGAGGAGATGATGAAAAGGTTGACAACGGTCTGAAAATTGTGAGATAAAACGACGCACTGATTGAAGATGTCCTTGGAGACTGCGGAGTTGCTTTAAGTTAGAAGGGGGAGGCATCTCAAGGATAGCTTTTATTTTTGCGGGGTCTACTTCAATACCCCTAATGGAAATGATAAAACCTAAAATTTTACCAGTGAGAACGCCAAACACGCACTTAGATGGATTTAGATGAAGACAAAAGTGAATAAGCCTCTCAAAGAGAGGTGCAAGAATGAAAAGATGATCCTGACGATGTTTGGATTTACCGAGGAGATCATCGACGTAATCTTCCACATCAAATTGTGTAAGAGATCATGGAAGATGTAGGTCATTGCTCAGCGATAGGCATGACACGATAACAAAAGGTCCCCCAAGGAGTTATGAAAGAAGTCTTATGTTGGTCTTCTGCGATGAGAATTTGATTATACCCAGAGAAACCATCCATAAGAGAAAGCATCTCATGACCCGCAGTTAAATCCACGAGTTGGTCGATATTAGGTAGAGGAAAATCATCTTTTGGACAAGCAAGATTAAGATCCCGGAAGTCGGTACAAATTCAAATTTTCCCAGTAGCTTTAGTTACTAGTACTACATTGGAAACCCATTGTGGATAATCGATGGGTTGGATGAAGTTAGCCGAGAGCAAGCACTACAATTCTTCTTTAACAAGAAGGGCTACTCTAGGGTGCATTTTATGCAATTTTTGTTTAACCGGTTTGATGTCGGGAAGAGTAACGATATTGTGGACCACGATATCGGGATCGAGTCCTGGCATATCCTCATATGACCAAGCAAAGGCTTGACAATGGTTGGAAAGAAAAGTGGTAAAGTCTCCTAACTCCCGTGGATTAAAGGGATTGGCCGACCTTAATGATGCGAGGTCTTTAGAAGTCCCAATATTAAGGTCGGCAAAGTGGCTTCGTTGAGAAGCGTAGACGTGTCAGAAGGAATGGTTTTAGGAAGATAGGAATCCTCTGCCCCCAGATAGGTGAGGACAAAATCATCATCCGCACAGTGGATAGTGTTGATAGTAGGAGAGTCGTCTCCAACTATTTCAGGGAAAATTAACGGTATGGAAGTGGACCTGTCATTAGTCTTATAGGCTAGTGGCCCTAAGGAAATGGTATTGACTAAAAAAAAGTTAGACGGGATGGAAATGGCGTCGTCCACATCGAGTGATGCTTCTGACTTAGCGGGAGAAGATGGTTCCTCAATAGGAAGAGGCTCATCGAGAATAATGACGGTGGCTTTTGAAAGAGGTTTAAATCCTAAACCAAATTTTTGATGTGGCTTGAGAGTTGGAATGGATGCGAGGTCATGCACACCTTGTTCATATTTTCCCAAGCCAAAGCCCTTCCACGCGCATCAATATAAATAAGTTTTTACAAACGTTGGATTACTCAGTAGACAATCGAACCCCCGCTGGAATAAGGTTTGGTCCTAGGAGGAGAATTCAAAGATAGTGAGGCATATCAAGACCACCGTAAATGAAATTAGTCTATTGATTGGGCAGACCAGTGGTGATGATGCGACCAAGACCTGGCTGATATTCAAGTTGTTTGTCTGGTCTACCATACTCACTAGGTTTGAGATGGGCGTCAAAAGAAAGGAGAGGAAGCTCTCCCGGTGAAACGCCTGTAATGTCTCTTTTAGATTTTGTAAATCTGGTAGTTTGGTTGTAGGTATGGAAGAAGATGAGGCCCCATCAGAGAACAAGCATTTTCCTTTAGAGGGCGTGACCACATGGTCATGTCACATTGTGCGGTAGGAAAATGATCTCTTGGATGAGTATAGATTTTTCCCTCATATTGATATTTTAAGCATTGATGGAGGGTGGATGGGACACAATGCATTGCACGAATCTAGGAGTGTCCGAGGATCATATTATAGTGGAATTTCCCTTCAACAATGTAAAAGAGTTTGTGAAGCAGCTTCTTACCTACTCGAATGGGTAGGACCACAGTTCCTAAAGTAACTGCTAGCTGATCGTTAAATGATCGAAGAGTGAAAGGCGGGGGTGACACTACGTTCTTCGGTAACTTAAGTTGCTCGAATGTGTGCGAGGAGATGACGTTGAGTGCAGCACCACTGTCGATCATAATGCGTTTTAATGTAGTGTTGTTGATTTGGACTGTGATAAAGAGGGGAGCCTCCAAATCCTCGGAAGAAAGGGAAGGAATTTCTGAATCTTCAAAAGAAATGGTGGTTGATGGTCTATTCAATCCAATAACCATCTCGAAGAAAGTGAGATCATCTCGAATTCACTGTGATGTGACATAGATTATTAATCGATCCTGGCGATGTTGCAGAGAGGATTGAATGAGATCAAAAAGAGACATTTTGACCGGAGCCTGGGTGAGTTGTTTCATAACACTCTCCTCAACTGACACGGGAATTTGAGCCCGAGGTGCAGCACGAATAGAGACCCGAGGTCTCGAGGCTAATGAGGAAGGAGGAACTCCTTCGGGGGCTGCAGAAATGACAACCCGTGGTCGAGATGCTGTAGATGAGGATGGATTATCATACTGTTGGGTTCTAGTGGCGATATGAATTGTGTCGATTTGAGAAGGTGGAAGATCATTTGGAGTGGAATCACTAGAAGTAGAGGTCTGAGTAGATCGTTGGGGCTCAGATGGAGCTAAGATGACAGGAGATACTTGTTCCTCCTCCTCTTCCAGCAAAAGATCACTTTCTTCCAAAAGGTTGTTGACGACAGATTGAAGAGCTTTACATCCCTTGGTATCATGACCCGGGGTATGGTGGTAAGCACAAATCAAATCAGAGTTAAACCAGGTAGGTTTAACTCCTTTAGGGTTATAGGGTTTAATCGGAGGAAGAGATATGGATGAAGATTGGATAAGTTGGTGAAGGATTTCAGTATAGAACCCGGTAGACAAAGATGAGGACAGAGATGATGAAGGCGCCTCTTTTACTTTAATAGACTGCTGAGGTAAAAGAACCTGCATGTTTGGTTTGACAGTCTTTTTAGGGATCATCTTATTTTTTTGGACATCTGGAGGAGCAGCCTTGGGCACTTGAGATGGAAGTAAGTGAGACATGATTGATTTCGATGGAGGAGGAGCCCCTAAAATAGATTTTGAAGATGATGGAGATGTGACAAGTGTTGTGGTCTTCAGAGATAAGGGAGGCTGCTTGGTCGAAACTAATGATGATTTAGATAATGTCGATTTAGATGAGGGAGAAGCTCCCAAAGTAGGTATAATTGGAGGAACAGAGGGTGCCCTGGTTTTTGGTAATGAAGATGATGATTCTGATAAAAGAGGTGACGTCTTTTTAGTAGGTAAGTCCACTTTTCGAGGTGCTGGTGAAGAATGTGTTGTAGAAGAAGATGATGGTTTTGATAAGTTTGCAGAAGAAGACGCCTTCTCAGCGGACAAATCCAATCTTTTATGAGGCGCAGAGAGAGATTTTTGTGGGAAAGCACCAAGAGTCTTGATGGTTCGAAATATGGGCTTTCCTTTTTCAGGGATGGTGACAATTTCAACCGCATAAGGTGATTGTAACCTTTTTGGGGAAGCAAATGGGGAGGTACTGATGACGCAACGTTAGATTTCGGTTGTCTCGGTCTAAGTTCAGGAACCGAGCGTATAGGTGTCGGTGCTACTTCTTTAGATTTCCCTTAATAGGCAAAGTAGCATTGGTGATGGAAGAAGTGAGTGATGAAGAAGCGTTCCTTGCGAGGGAACTACTTCTGGTATAGTAATTGTGGGTGAAGCTACTGTAGGAAAGGAAATGGGAAGAGTCAAAATTGAAGACGCTTCCGTCGAAGTTGGTACAACTATAGGTACGTTCACCAATGGCATAGTCACAACAAAAATGGGAGAAACAGAAGTAGATGTATCCACGGTGGAAACTTGAAGGGATGTAATTGCCTCGAGCATTGAAAGAATGTCTGACGATGAGACAGATGAGGATGATACTGTCTCGGGTATGGACGGAAGATCAGACAAAGAAGTAGAGAGAGGTGAATCCGTATCTAACAATGTTGGAATATTCAAAGATGGGCTATCTGAAGATGGTGGAATCCCAACGATTAACGAAGCGGAAGGAGGTTCTGATTCGGTCGATGTGTTCGTAGATGGCTTAGTTTTAGAAGAAGATTCTTCAGTAGAGATGAAGCTGATAGTATGAGTGTTTGGTTTTTGAGACTCTGAAGCATCATGGTTCGGGGAATGATTGGGAAAAGGTTGCTTAAAAACATCCAGCACTTGATTTGGGGGAGCATTTGGGTTATCCAGAATGAGCTCGCCTTTATCAATGAATTTCTGGACAAGATTTTTGAAGGTTTGACATCGTTCAATGTCATGACCTTTGGTTCTATGATAATGACAGAAGTCATTTTCCCTATACCAGAATGGACGTTCTTGGCTTTCATCAATATTCCTAATGGGGGGAAGTTCGATCATGTGAACTTCCAACATTTTTCCAGATAGAAGCATATGATTCCCCCAATGAAGTGAAAGATCGAGATGACGAGGACCCTTTTTGAGAAGATGAGGAGTCTCTTTGTGGTGTTTGATTAGAAGTGTTATCGGCTCGTGATGTTTTTAATACAATAGCGTTGGTGGATCCCTAATTCTTGTCTTTAGAAGTGGAAGGATTTGATTTGGTAAACCGAGAAAAATCTGGTTTAGATTTAGAGTGAAGTTTTAACTTCCCTTGTTCAATGGCGCGAGACTCAAGTTTGCGTGCCATCGTAAAGGCTTCTTCAAATGTATGAAAGGTCTGGATCCTTAAAGTGGAAGAAATATGATTAGCACAAGATCGAGTAAACAACTCGATCTGTTGGGATTGAGGAAGGGAGAAAGACAATTGGTTTATTATCCCTCTCCAACGAGCGACAAAGTCTGCAATAGACTCATCATCGAATTGACGAATGTTATAAAGATCTGTAATCGAGATCTTATGCGTGATATTTATTGAAATTTTTCAACAAACATCTGAGCCAATTGAGAGAAAGAAAACAAGGAATGTTGAGGAATGTTATTGTACCAGTCTAAAGCAGGACCTGCTAGAGACATAGGAAAAGTACGGAGCATAAGCTCCTGATCCTGGACTATGAGGTAGCAAGCATGTTTGAATGCTCACAAATGTTGTTGAGGGTCCTCCCGACTATGAAATTTTGAAAATTTAGGAAGTTCCCATTGGGGAGGATAAGGCTTAAAAGCCACTGAGGGGTGAATGGGTTCATTACACACTTCTTCAAAAGAGTATGAAGGATGAGCCCCTTTGGTGGAGGCTTCCAAGTCTACGATTTTCTTGAAAAGAATTTGAACCATGTCAGATTGAGGAGGAGGCACACCAAGATGTCATGTCCTAAAGAAGCAATGGTGGATGTTGTTGAGGTGTCAACGGGGATTCATCTGCTGATTGATAGGATGATAAGAGGAGTAACCAGGAGCATTCTGGTGACACCAGTGGGGTATTTCTTGTGAAGGAGCCTGTGTATAAAGCAGCAGTCAGTGAGATAATAAGTGGTTGAGAAAATGAAGGTCGATGACAAACAGAGCACTGTGATTGGTGGACTCTATGCTTGTTGACCTGAATCGGATGTTTGAGAACATGGGTGCCGATTTGATTGGACATGGTGGGGAACAAGACCTGAAAGAGGCTTTTACCGCGCATTAGTTATTAAGGGCGCCGATGCTAGAGGATGGGCAAAGGTCACTGTTGCTTTAGAACATTGGAAGAAAAACCCACTAGAGGATGAGAAGCAGGAACCAACTGACTAGTCAAAGGGGGTTGACTCATAAAGAGGTACTGACCCTGGGACACAATGGACGACATAGATGAATTAACAGCAATATGTGGGTGCGCAGACGCACCCATTATAGCCAGAGAAGAGGACTTCTCAGAAGTAGGTTGTGGAATAGTCGAGGTAACTGCAGCATTAGGAATAGGTAAGACTATTTGAGAACTAGTCGATATGGTTGGTGGAAGAGAAAAAGGAGGCACAGGTGCGCCACCCTCCTCCATGGCTCGAGGTGAGAAAAATGATGCTAACTGTTCTACAAAAGCCTAGGATGGTTCACGAGAATAATCGTACACTTGCTGGATTGGTGGTCCCTGATCAGATATTTGAATAGACTTGTGTACTAGGTAGTCCATGAGGGCTACCGGATTGCGATCAAGGAGCGCCTGAAATTCAGGATCCCCTGCGAGGAACATACTCTAAGTCAGAAGCAGATGATATTTCTGAAGGACTAGGGGAAGCTGGACGTGATGGGGTTGCTTTGGCCTGATAGAAAGGATTATATGACCAGGATGGGGAACCAACTAACAGTCTGAGGAAGACCTGGGGGGTGCCGAAACATCCACACTAGCGGTGATCTCGGAAGAAGAAGGGGCTAGTTGAGCCATTCTTCTAGATTGTAACCGAGTGATGACCATCATAAACAAGCAGAAAAGAAGATTGACCTAACTAATGCACAGATAATTCAAGCAGCGTAGGTGATTATCTCTTTTAAGTTTTTATGCTTTTAAGAAAGAAAATATTAGGGAAGGCCTTTTAGAACAGGAACTACTCAGATAGCCAAACTAAGGATGGTTTGGGGGATGTTTTGGTGAGGAGTCCCGAAGGCACTTTAGTAAAAGACCGGTATGTGGCTTGATATAGGGGCCTACCCCCACACTTCACACACCGCTGCGATAAGGGAGTCGGGTGCTTTGCCAATATATACCGTAACTTCGTGAATTTATAAATGCGGCCCGAGTATTGCGTAGGCTCTTCCTCTTGGATGTCACTTCCAAGTAGGTGAGGCCAGGGAAAGAATTTTTGTTTAAATGCTTTATACCTAGTGATTTTGGCTTTGTGTGCAAGGGTGAAAAATAAAAATCAAATAGTGTCACTACCGATTTTGATCAATTTGGCAGTCCCACCGTGTGCGGAATGTTGATTAAGAATTTCACGCATACTGTCCAAGTTAATGTACCAAACTAAACACAAAAACCTTGAAAACTCAAATGAAATTGATACACGATGGACAAGATCTGAAGATGTAGACGGATAAGGAAGCGATGTAGATAAGGCGGCACACATGAGCAATTCGCACAATAGATCCAAGTAACCAAAGACAATCGATGCTTGCGACGTAAAATAACACGTTAAAAGATATTTACATGGACTGCCCGAGAAGCGGGTCCGAGGAAGCGATAAGCTCCCTCGGCAGATGTCAGTCCACATTTTCAATTAAGTAAAGAAGCATACATGATAAAATATGTACGTACAAGACTAGATTTTCTGATCAAAGTAATAAACATAATCTAAACAGTAGGTAGAAAGCAACAGAAAATAGGGAACTATGAAAACAAAGCTGGATTTGTGTTACCTGTGTCCTTTTACCTGTCTACAGGATGATCGACGTCGATTATGTAGAATCGGTGTCGACTAGTTCGATTGGTGTTGACCGTAGGTATAGATCGGCGTCGATCCGAGACAAAGTGCGAGAAGGTTTGGGAATTGGAAAATGAAGGCAAGATCGTCAACATCCACTGGATCTGTAGAAGCTAGAGAGATACTGGCAAGGCTCCACCTGTGTTGGATGCAGGAACAGAGTCACCAGAAAATCAATGGAGACATGTGATGTTGATGTGATAAGAGCAGAGTAACGGTGCTCCTCTCAGGGATTGATTTGGACAAGATTCGCTCTCACTCGATAGATAATGTTCAAACTTGATGCTCAAAACTCTCTCGTTCTCTCTGTCTAATTCACTGTCTATCTCACCATCTAATTGTCTCTCTTACACATGTCTAACCGTAATCGAGTTCGGGCCTCTATTATGTCGGTGCCGTTCCAAAATCGGCGTCGACCGAGTACCGGTCGGCGCCGATCATGGAACAGACTCCTGAAATGGCCAAAAGGAGTGATTTCTGGAAAGATAAAAGTGATCCCTCCACCTCAAATATGGGAAATATCCCACTGCTTGGTTTGGGAGGAGGAGAAATAGGGGGGATATATGGATAGAATAGATATGGGGTAGATAAGTGGTTAGGATACATGTAAAAAGGTGTAATTAAATAGTTAATATTTAATTACTCACGGGTAAAACAAAATGGGGTGGATTAAAATTAGGATATGTGTTTAAATCACAAATTGAATAATACCCCAAGGGGATAGTGGTGATATAAACGTGCCCCGTGTTACTTGAGAGAGCAACGTGCACGAGGACACTAAATTGGATAACCAATTTTAGGTGTCTACAAGGAGACTTGAAGCTACACATGCACCCGGCCAACATCCAAATCAACCAAGGTTTAGATTAATTCCAACTTCACCTAAGGGTCTACCCTCAACTAAAATGAGTTTTAAGTGAGAGGACCAATATATGCTAAACCGTCTTCCAAAGGGACCAAGGTGTCACAACAAGAGTTTAAGACCTAGAACAACTAAGTCACAACCTCCATCTATGTCATCTGGATCCAACAGGGATTTCACTCGATGAAGAACTTTAATTTTAAATCTATCTTTGGGAACAAGGTAATCCACTAGGATACGAAGGAGGAGTTAGCTCTACATACTCCAAATGAAGTTTGACTGTGTCACTCCTATCTACTAGGTTTATGACAATGTCACTAACCATACTGACTAAGATGATAAGCCCATTCTTGGGCTCTTGTTTACTCAAACTAGGAGATTTCCATCGAGTGCAGGGTTTAAGTTCACTCTACGGTTTTCAATGTCTTCTACGGTAAGGAGTATCACACATGAAAACAAGTTGTGCTTTGATATTGAACAAGGGTAGAGTGTTTCGATTAAATCTCTTTATTACATTTACAAAGTATGAATGCACAAGATGACTCGTTAATCATTTATTGAACACTAAATATGAACTAAAAGATACTACTTCAAATTCATTTACCTTATATAAATATCAAACCTTTTTACCAAGTGTACTATAAATCAAATTGACCTATGATTAAATGCACATTTCCTAGATGTTCTTGAAACTAGCATCTCATACATAGCAACAAATTATCAAATATAACCTTCTGTAACATGAAACTACATTGTACATTTATTCATTTAACAATGGACTACATAAATTATAATGATAATTAATGTATTACACATCGCCTTTTCATCGTCATTCTTTCATCATGCAAAACCACGTGAGCATGATATCGCTGATAAATCACCGGCATGGCATCCACCCTAATCTAACATAATTATCATTTTTAATTTTCCTATTTGCATATGATAGTAATTACAATTTGCAATAGAAATAAAAGGTTTAGAGACATGTATTCATTACATTTCATTTTACTTTTTTGTAACCCAGAGAGAGAAAGAGAAGGGAAGAGAGAGAAAACACCATTTGTCAAAAGTCCTATTTCACACAATAAGTTACACTATAGAGTTTTAAATAGTTATTTTCATTGTTAAAAGTTTCCTCGGTGGTTTGGCACTCGACGAGGTCCCGTAGCTTTCTATTTTTACATTTTCTTACTAGCTACAAAAACGTTCAAAATGGGCTCGGAGGCTAAGAAACCACTTCCAAAAGTTATCTTTTGAAAAGAACACACACCAAAATTAACTTTCTACGTGTCCCCATATATACCAAGAGTTCATAGCAACTGACGGAATTGGGAAAAAGTGAACGGTTTGCGTTTGGCGGCTAGTTTTCTGGGGCCACTGGTCATAGTTGGCCTAGTGCAAATTGAACAAAAGTTAGCTCGAGGGCTCATAAAACCACGCCAAAAATTGACGCTTTGATGGATGAACACGCAATGAGAAACATCCTAAAAGTTCCCCTATATAAGGGGAATTCATCAGATTCGATGGGACTGAGAACTAGAAAACCTTTTTCAAACGGTGACAAGTTTTCTAGAGTGACAAGTCGAAATTGGTTCAGTTTGACCTCATCAAACTGCGATCAGAGGCCTATAAAATGGCTTTTCCAAACTATCCAGAAAAGTGTTTTTCCCTAAACTGAAAGTTCCATGCAATTTTCTAGTAGAAACACGAGAGGTTTGCGAAGACGGGTATTAATTTCTCTATCCAGGTTTCAAATGGCGGTTCAAAATGAAAGCCAACTTTCTAGATTTAACAGCTTTCCACTACTGTAAAATAGTGTAACAGGGTCCTATAAGAGCGTCAAAAAGATCTCATATGTTCATTCGGGGTCAATCCAAAGGTCAAGGTGACTCCTCACATACCAAGGTACACGAATGAAGCTTCACATCTCATTTTTAGAGTTACGAAGGGTACTTAATGAGTCTCTGAAAAATGTAAAAATTAACTATTTAAATAGGGAGAAGATCAACTTTATTAATGGGAAGTCAATTTCATCTTGTCGATAAAACAATATTGAAGCGATCCAGGTGGGTAGGAAGTTTTCTAAATCACCACAGAATGAGGGTGGAAGTTCATGTTTTAATGCAACGAGTTAT
The DNA here is from genome assembly GCA_018340775.1 of Taxus wallichiana var. yunnanensis. NCBI lineage: Eukaryota > Viridiplantae > Streptophyta > Pinopsida > Cupressales > Taxaceae > Taxus > Taxus wallichiana. The sequence continues at coordinate 748,698,665 of CM031238.1, forward strand.
TTTGACTTCATGAGTTACGACACGACACTTCATTGTTTTGCAATGAGTTGATATAAACATTTAACTATAATATAATCCTAATATTTTAAAATTCTATTAAGTCACAAAAGATAACTAAAGCATGAGAATTATGAGAGGTAAGGGGAGATGAACCATGCCTGGAGGAATGAAGCTTGTTGAAACCGTGGGATTCAGTTCAGCATCTCCCTTAAGCATTTTGGTTAACAGATCATGAGCATCCACAAAGAATACCATTTTGCCTTTGCTCAAAATCCTCAAGCTTTCCCAACGAACCCATTTTGTACCTTCTACACCCGTGCAAGGAGATGAGTAAGATTGGTTTTCGTGGTTATGTACAAATGTCCAAGGTTCTTGGTACTAACATTTCTGGCCATCTCATCCAATACAGGTAAGCCTCTCACTCGAGATCTACAACATTTGAATCCATATATGTACAAACCACCTCTAGAGCAATTTCCAGCACATGGAACTCAAACGGAAGCTCATGTTGCAGCCCATCTGCTACTTTTTGGGATAGATAGCTAGCATCTAGGGAACTTGCGGAAGAAGTATCAGGATTTTCCTGCTGGCCCATGGGATCTAATCCCTGAAGTTTTGATGAGATTTTGTAAGGAAGTTGTTGCCTGAGTTGATCCACAAATTTAAGAACACCTTGGTTCAATGGATCAAGTAAGAATACCTCTTCAAAAGTAACAATGGCCTTAATAAATTCCAAATTGACCACCATGGCTTTCTCCCTAGCTAAAATATTTGATGACTCAGAAAATACGGGCCGAGGATCCTCAAATCCCTTGCAGAATGGAAATGCACTTCATGAGACAACATTTCTTTGAGGCATTCTATCAAACAGTTCACACACCTTTTCAACAAATCCATTTTGGCACACGCCGAAGTACATTGGCAAATGTAAATTGATTGGTTGGAGGCCAAAATGGAGCAGATTCACATGCATCCCCAAAGCATTTCAACTACAACATCTAACAAAAAACCCCTCTATCTTTTTATGCATTGAAAAAATGCCCACGCAGTTCTAGAACTCGTTTTGACACAAGAAGGGAGGATGTTGGTGCAGGTCACAACAACAATGGCACTCCATGAGATGAAATCGAAGAGGCATTTCTTTAAAAAACAACAAAAAAATGCCCTAAGTGCATGGATCTGTGCAAAAACTATGACCCAAGCATCACATGAAACCTCGTTTCCTTCAGGCATTTTTTTTTCCAAACCTACGCATTTTCCAAATGCCACAATAGACAAAACATCCTCCTTCACACCTTCTTCAACCTCTGTGGGTGAGTAAAAATTGGTTCAGATTTTCCTCCCTCCCTCCATGGTGGTGGCTTCTCCCCACAACAAAACCAAAAAGATGAAACCAAAAAAACAAAAGAAAAATAACAAATGGAGCCTCGAGCCCCCTTTTGCCCTAAACCACCCAATTTCACGAGCTTTTTATTTTAATTTTTTTTTGGGATAAACATTTTGAAGTTGAAAAATCCATGATATGCTCGGATCTTAGCTTTTCCATCGTGAGATTACACGAGCCTGTTGAAAAAATATGCCTCAAAAGAGATGTGGTCTCCATCGCCAGCTAACACACAACCCACACCAGAAGGACGTTGTAGGCTACAATTAGGAACCAGGGTGGAGTACAGGGGGACAACCATCCAAATGAAAGTGGCCAACAAACAACAGGGAAGGAGGACACTTTAATAGAAGCACTCACGCGGTCAGAGAATATTGACATGAGAAGACACATAACTGCCCCAAGTAGATTTGTGAATCAAGAAAATTAATTAAAAGAAAGGTGCGGCCAACACTCCAACCACTCACCCACTTTAATCTAAGAAGAAGTAGAAGATAAAGAATTTTCACCTAACACACCAAGCAAGGGAATTTATTGGGAGAAGTGCTTAATGTGGACAAGTCACCGCCAAAAGGGGAGCTGGTGGGAGAATAAATCAATATACATTACATTTAGCAAACCCCTCAAACAAATTGGCGCCACCAAAGGACCATAACCACCTCCCCATGCAATTTGAGTCTTGGTCTATGGGAGTGAATGGGGCATTACACTTCTTCAATGGTAATTGATGAATCACTCAAACCCACCAGATGTTGCATGTACAAATAGAGAGTCTAAAAATGTTCCTCCAATTGATCAATATTTTCCTTATACTCCTAATTCCTCACTAGGAGGTGAGTGGAGGACTCTTTGAACATATGCTCATCTCTTTCATGAGTAGTAGAGCCCAAAGGAATAGGGCTCATTTTGTAGTCATCTTATGTCATCTCACCCATGAGATTATTCACTTCTGGTCTCACTACATCTATGTATTGATCACATGTAGCACCACTGATGACTCGTGAGGCTACTTGAGAAAACTTCTTTTCTTTCCTTTGGAAAATGTCGTGATCGTTGAAAGATAAGGGATCATAACTTGTTGGATGGTGTGGATTTATTATGCAATTATTTCCTTCATCCAATGAAACATTTCATCTATTTATGCTTCTACATTTGACATATTGATCATTTCCCACTTAGTGGGAGAGGTGCCTCTTGTGCAAGAGAGGCGGGAGGGATAACAGAGGTGTAACCTCCCGTGCTACTCGGGAGATGGATTATGGACTGGTTCATCTTTCTCAAAATTTTCCTCCATGACATGGTCTTATAATATTCTAATTTTCTTAGATGACCTCTCGTGGTGGGGGCTCCCAACTCCGAGACTTTTCATGTATAAATTTCTCTGGATTGGCCCGAACTCAAAGTAACCTCCAAAAAAATTGGTGATGAATGATGTGAGACATAATGTATTTGGTTTAGATCTACACAAAAATATAATGAAAACACCGAATAATGATGTATAAAATTAAAACATTTGGGATATCTTATTCACAGGTAGAGGTTATATTATATAGGAGTGTGTACTCCTCTTTTCATGCAATCATCCATTATCTCACATCCCTACATAATCTCAACCTCATCTCACAATATCCTCCACTTATCTCTCATAATCCCATTATTCATTCAAACTATATTATTATTAAATGAGTTTCACATCTCATTTAAATAATAATACACACAATACAATTTATTAATAATGTTACACAATATATTCATAACATTCACTCCCCTATTGTTTACATTATTAATCCCTATTACACACTCCCCTAATGTGAACAAGGTAGAGAAAAACATTCACACGTCTTCTATAGCTTGCCTGCCTCTGCATGCTCATGATCTTGGTATGCTGAACCTTTGTTCACCAAATACAAACCCTGTTAACAAAAGCAGACCTCTGTCCCAGTATGAGCCCCTACTCATGAACCTCTGTTCATCCACTTCAAGAAAAACATGATGCTACTTTTTCTTGTGCTTTTATCTTTCTACTACAACATATTTACATCGGAGGTTATAAAAGGAAATACAACTCTGAATAGGAATGTGACATCTGTTCTTATTACAAACAATGAAACACACAACTAAAAAAATGCCACAAACTCATTATGTGGCCCCATCGCTGGCTGGCGAGAGGACGCTGGTTGTCCTCCTTCCTCCATTGCCTCCATCCTCCATCTACTGCTGCTTATTTAGTATAGAAAATCATCAGAATTATAACCATCATCCAAAGGTTCTTCTTTATCACTGTCTTCTTCTTCATCAGTAGCCATGGCACTTTCTTCTATTTTTCCATCAAGTAAATCTCGTGCTCTTTTCTTGCAGTTTATAGATAGATGTCCATCTTGTTTACAATAGTAATAAGTGATATGTTTCTTTGTATCTCTAAAAGTTGATCTTTGTTTAAAAGAAGATTTAAATCTCCCTTTATCATATGACTTGTTTTTACCATACATTGCAGCTTTTCTTCGGTGTAACAGTCTTATTTTCTTCATTTATCGAGTGAAGAAATTAGATCTTCTAGGTTAGGATTGATCTTAGTCAAAGTAAAAACAATGTTTGAATAATGAGATGGCATACTATTCAAAACAAATTTTGCATCATCATCCTCTACTTTAATTTTTATTCCTAACAATTGATTCAAAATAGACCAAAACTTACTTATATGTAGTACCATGTTTTCTCCTTCATCCATCTTGAGTCTAAACAACTTCTGCTTTAAGGTCATCAAGCTAGCCTCCTGGTTTGGGATCCAAACAACTTTTTCAATGTTGTCCAAATGAAATTTGAACTTTTGAAAGGTCTATACGATGTAAATATGCATCGACAACCCAAGTCTAATGATTGTTGTTGCTTTACTGATCTCTACTCTCCCATTTGGCTACGCTTCATCAGCATCGGTTGGTTTCTTGAATGTTCCATCTGCAATGTCCCACAAATATTTGTTAATGAGTGTCAACTGAGTTCATACTTTCCAAGTGTGAAAATCCTTTCCATCAAATTTTTCAACATGACTCAATTTATCCATTATGACTCTCCATAATTTGACACAAATAGGTGTCGGTTTCAACCGAAAATACACCCTTTTTACAAACAATTTAAAATTTTGACAAATTTTGACACTATTAAAACTCTTTTTCAATTAATTTTGACCAAACAACAACAATATTAACAACCTTTTATAATTGATGATAAAAGACTTTTAACACCTTTGTTAAAATACTCACCAAATATGACTCTTGACAACATAGAAGCTTTTCCACATTACATAAATTTTAACAAAATCACACCTTTGTATTCAAACTTTGCATGCCAAAGCTAGTGAATTACTAAAGTAAATGCAAAAACCTTTCAAGCGGCCAAGCCAAAACTGATTTTTCTTTATATGTTTCCTATGTGAATGTGATTTCCAATGCTTTGCAGGGTCGACAGTGGTGCAGAGCATACACTACGAGCAGTCCTTGTTAAATTTGTAGATTACATGTATACATCAGAGTATTCACTGAAATGTCATAGATATGCAATGAATCCTATGTAGGTTGTGGAGGAGCATGCAAATGATGTGAGTTCACAAAAAAACGGCCATGAGACTTATGTATGACTCGAACCTTCCATCGACTCCTTCATGTAAAAAATAGATCTCACTGTTATGTCCAGATCACGAGCTGTAGGGTGCAACGCATGTGGATGGATAATATTAGTGGAAGAGCATGTGGGTTGGTTTGGGCCGTATCCTCCACCATCATAGCAAACTTGTAATTTAAAATTACTGGTAATGAATGCAGATACCTCACGTCCTCTTCTCGGTTCCAATGATCGATGAATGCATGTAGGAATGTCTGCAATCAATCTTGAGACTACTCTGATACCAAATAATGTATTTGGTTTAGATCTACACAATAAAAAATATAATGAAAACACCAAATAATGATGTATAAAATTAAAACATTCAAGATATCTTATTCACAGGTGTAGAGGTTACATTATATAGGAGTGTGTACTCCTCTTTTCATGCAATCATCCATTATCTCACATCCCTACATAATCTCAACCTCATCTCACAATATCCTCCACTTATCTCTCACAATCACATTATTCACTCAAAATATATTATTATTAAATGAGTTTCACATCTCATTTAAATAATAATACACACAATACAATTTATTAATAATGTTACACAATATATTCATAATGCACTGTCTCTCGAGGTGTGTGGAAACTTCCCGACTTGAGGGTGGCAACCTTATTCTTTTGAAACCACTCTCTTGTTCTCTTGATCACCTTCTCTGTTTACTCGCGATGTTTTGAAACTCACAAATACTCCAATTCACTTATGACAAAGGAGAAGCCTTCACCTCCATGTACTCTAGATCATATAGTTTTGTACCATCATCTTTCACACCTTCTTCATACCACGGGAAATTGTACTTATTCATTTCTCCAATTTTCATTCTCATATAATCCCTTTCTCGGACATTGAAATCATCCACACATTTTTCCCAATAGTCTTCCACCTGTAGGACATGATGAAACTTTGGGATATGAAATGTATCATGATCTACTCAGATGTTAAAATCATTCATTGGGATGTATGAATGCAAGCTTAGATGCATACTGAAGGCTACCTCCAAGTGATATGCATCATGATTACTCTTAAAGGTAAATAATCCCAATGAAATGGGGAAAGAGATCACCTTCTTATTTTTATTTCTAAGCTTATTGTGCACCTACACTAGTTGCTGCGCATAGCTCAAACAAAGTTATGTGATCACTAAGGTACCGAGGTAACCTTAGTGGAGCATGATCACATCTTGAAAATCAGAGATAGGTAAAAGTGGAGAATTGAATGAAGAAAAAGCCATATCTTTTGATTAAAGATGTTGCTTGTGGTGACATCCTAAAATGCAAGTCTCCTCTAGAGTTCGGACGATGAGTATTGTGAAGGTATCATTCACCCGGTGAAGTGTGGATGTCTCTCTTTAACACCAACGAGGAAAATTTTCAAATGCAGGGGGCTCTCAAAGAGAGGTTCTAAGTAATAGTTAGCCCTTTAATTGCCATGAGATAGCGAGAAGATACACTAGATAAGAAGTCATAGAGAACTTCTTAGAAACTGGGACATGAAGCGGTGTAGTGTAAATTGTCGCTTATGATTTGGCCCCAAAAAATATTTTGTTTTCCTTCAATTATTATCATGTATAAATAGGTCCATCCACTTTTGAAAATATCTCGTGTTTTGTTAATCCATAACCCGAGTGAGGTGGATGATTGCATCGAACAACCTTCATGAAATTCACATCATGAAAGTGATTTAGGAACTCGAGAGGGATTCCTTTCTGACTTCAACCAAGAGCCCAATGCAAGACCTTGTAGATAGGAATCAATGTTGTTCCACTCATTTACTTCCCTTTCTTTAGAGATGAATGCCATGTTGCTCCAGTAGGGATTTGTAATGAAAGAGAAATAGCCTTAGGAGTGATCACCACCATGGTTGTGTCATTATCTTCCCAAATGATCTTCGTCTCAAGTTCATAGTGGTGTGAGAAAGCCAAGACCAACTCGATGTTGTGCACATATGAACACTTTTTCCTCTATTTTTTTCCTTGGGTCAAAGAGCATGTGTGTTTTGAGGTTTTCAAGCTCCATGTGAGTGACATCACTGCCACCCACTTCTACATATTTGGAAGAGTGGGCATTGACTAGTTTCACCCCGTGAAATTGAACTTCATGCTTTTGGGACACCTTACTATACTTGGAAAGGGGGTTACTATTTTTAATAAGTGGAAATTTCCACCCTTTTTGAATCCAACCAGTGAAATTAGCTTTTTAGATTACCCCGTGTACATTGCTTCCTCCTATACTACTATTTGATATGAATTACTAATAATAGAAAGTGCATGTGTAGGAGACTTACTATTTTTAATAAGTGACAATTTTCACCCTTTTTAGCTCTGACCACCGAGATTGTCCTTCTAGATCACCTTTGTACACTGCTTCTGCATTGAAATTACTTTTCTGTATAGGCTTACTAAAAATAATAAGTGCCTGTATAGAGGCTTACTATTTTTAGAAAGTGGGGTTGTGGAAATTTTTTTTCAATGAAATCAATTTTTCTGATATGGGTTTTTGCTCTTCAGTGCACCTCTGAAATTTCAAGTCTACTTGGTTCCTACAAATGGAGATTTTAATTTTCAAAATTTTCACCCCTAGAAATTGGGTTTCTTCGTTGCAAAAAATCTAGAGAGTGCATGTAAAAATTTATTCTTGGATCCTCAAGGCTCCTAAAAACTTAAAGTTTGTATGAAATGGCACGTTGATCCATTCAATGGTTTGTTAGATATGAGGAAATCTTCTTCACGAATTTCAAAGTTTTTTTGGCAAAAGATCTCATTTTCGTTCTTCACAAATCCATATTTATTCATTTTTTATTTTCTCAGATCATGGAATCATGTATGAAAACAATGGGGGATGAAAATGGAGGATGCAATATTTTAGGAAAAATCAGTAGAGTTTTGGCAACATGGGAGAATGTGGGGGTTTGAGCTTGAAAATGGCTAAGTGTTTGAATATATAGCTTTTTGGCATGAAGAGAGGGAAGGGTTCCTTTTTCTGCCCCTATTGTCCCTTTGGAATGGGAAAATAGGTGCAATAAAATGTTCCTTATCCTTTTCTTGACACTTGGCACTTTTTCATTCGTTGAGGAAAGTGGAGAGGGGGCTAAAAATGAGCTCCTAGGTGCTAGCAAATGGGCATATGAGTGACCAGAAGGAGACTTAGGGGAGGGAAAATTTCTTCCCTCATTATCCCCTTGTTTTGGTACAATAAGCACATAAAATTTTTCCTTATCCTAGTGTTTCCAAGTGTCACTCATGTGTGCGATGAGAGGGGGGCTTAAAAAGTTGGTCTGAGGGGATAAACCAAGTTGTCGAGGTCACATGAGTGACTAGGGAGCTTAAAGAGGGGAGGGCACACATTTTGGAACCTCTTTTTCCTTTTGTTTTGTGTAATGTGTGAAAAAAAATTCTCCTCAGCCTCAGGTTACCACGTGTCCCTTTATAAATTTGACTAAGTATCGAATAACATACCTTGGAGAGCGACTTAGAAAGACCATAACTTGAGCTCCCGATGAATTTTTGCACAATTACCTATATAATTTTGCATGGAAAATGAATTTTGAGAATAATGGGAGGTGTCCCATTCCTTAATTATGACTGAAACACCTTAAAAACCCTTTTTTCTTGGGACCACCAATTGTGCATGGAAAGAATAAACTTCTTGGGAAAATGCCTGAGGTTTGAAGTTGATATATTTTTTCCACCACGTAAAGGATTTAAAATTATTTACAATGGTACTTTTTTGGGCTTGAAAATAATTATGGAACTCCTAAAATCACCTCTTGAAGCTCAAGTTCTCTTGAACGGTGTAAGCTCCTTTGGGCCCAAAAACCCACTTTTGGTGAAATGACTCCAAAACCTCTGAAACTTCCTAGAATCTTCCAAAATATGTTCCTTAATGTCCTTGGCCCTTGTATACCGCTCTATGATGAATTTTATCCTTTTATCCACTCCAAGATTTGGTACACTAGTCCTAGGAAGACTGATGATAACCCCTCCTAAGATTGCTTGAAACTCCACTTTTAGAGAGACTGCTCCAAAAGTTCTTGAATGCTTTCTTTCTTCCTAAATCACCTAGGGGTATGGATGAAAAGAAAATATGGACCATTTGAATGACATGATATTGTTGGTATAGTGAATAGGTTGGCCTGAGGGGTGTCTTGGAAAGGTATAACATGAAATTTTTGACACTTTGGGGGTATGATTGTTGTTTTTTCTAGTGAATTTTTCTCATAAAAAAACACATGACAATAAAGCCCTAGAGAAACATCAACTATATGCCAAGCCTTCAAAATTTTCTTTTTGGGTATAGGAATTGGAATACTTAGGACATATTGTCTCTAATGAAGGTGTTAAGGTGGACCCTTATAAGATCCAAACCATAGTGGAATGAGAAGTCCCAAGAACCCTAAATCATTTATGAGGTTTCCTTAGGTCTCATAGGGTACTATCACAGATTTGTAAAAAAACTATGGTAATATAACAACACCACTCACAAAATTATTGAAGAAACACTCCTTTCATTGGAATGAGGAAGCTTCTAGGGAATTTGAAAAAATCAAGGTGACAATGTGCACTACTCCAAAGTATTGCAACCCCATATTTCTCTAAGACCTTCATAGTTGAATGCAATGCTTTAGGAAATGGGATTGGAGCATCACTCATGCAAGAAATACATCCCATAACATTTGAGAGTCGGAAACTAAAAGGAAAGAATTTGTTGAAGCCCACCCATGAGAAGGAAATGATGACAATATTACATGTAGTCAAATAATGAAGACCATACTTGATGGGTAAACACTTCAAGATAAAAATTGATCATGATAATTTGAAATAATTCTTAGAGAAAATACTATCTTTAGGAGAACAAAAAAATGGGTCACTAAGATGTTGGGGTATGAACTTGAGTCTATTTATAAGAAAGGGAAGGACAATGTGGTAGTTGATGTTCTATCTAGGAGGGATGAATCTAGAGACGCATTGTTACCTGTCATCTCTATACTAAAGGAAGATTGGGTAGATCAAGTAAGGGAATAATGGTAGAAAGATGCGGTAACCCATACTCTCATTCAGAATCTCTAAATAGATCCAACCATATCAAAATAATTTATATGGAAGGGGGTACACATTATGTTACAAAGATAGGTTATTTTTGTGTAAGAACTCTACACTTAAACACCATGTTCTTTCAGAGCTCCATTCTTCTCCACTAGGTGGCCATTCGAGGTTCTTGAAAACTTATCATAGAGTTAAGAATGATTTATTTTAGGGGGTTGAAAGGAGATGTTTAAAAAAATGTGGTAGAATTTTTTGTTTGTCAACATAATAAGTGAGAGACCATTAAGACACTTGTCTCCTCCAACCCTTGTCTATTCCTAGTGAGAGATGGGAAGAGGGATCAATGGAATTCATCATAGGATTTCTTGAATCAGAAGGGAAAAGCATCTTCATGGTCATGGTGGATAGACTTACCAAGTATGCTTATTTTTGTGTCATGGCTCATCCTTTCATAGCTATTATAGTTGCCATCTCATTTATGGAAACAGTTCAAAAGCTCCATGGCATGCCCAAAATTATAGTAAGTGATCATGATCTGATATTTACAAGCAATTTTTGGACTGATTTATTCTCTTATTTGGGTACCCAACTAACCAAAATTTCATATTATCATCCTCAATTAGATGGGAAAACTGAGGTGGTAAAAAATGTTTAGAGGGATATCTTCGATGTTTTACTTCATATAAACAAGAATGTTGGGTGTAATGGTTTCCACTTGCAAAATGGTGGTATAATACTTCATTTCATACCTCCTCTAAATATCTCCATTTTTGGCACTTTATGGGTACCATCCTCCATCACTCATCTCTAGCTCGAAGGTCAAACTAAAGGTGAGAGAAATCAAATATCACATTCAACACCAGCATGAGGTACTGTCTCTAGTAGTAGAGATAATTTGGAAAGGGCACAAAACCACATGAAGCAACATGCTTATCAACATCATAGTGAGTGACACTTTGAAGAGGGTGACTTTATTTTTTACAATTGTAGCCATAAAAGTAATTATCATTAAAACAACAAAATAAGGACAATAAGCTTGCTCCTAAATACTATGGTCCTTATCGAGTGTTGTAAAAAATTGGTAGTGTGGCATATAAGTTGAGCTCCCTCTAGGAAGTAAAATACATCCAGTATTCCATGTTTCTTTCTTGAAGAAATTTATTGGCCAACACATTTCCACCTAGTTAGTTCTTTCTAAATAGGATGAGGAAGGAAGGATCGTATTGGAACCTGAAGGTGTTCTTTAGATATGCACCAAAATAGTGAGGACCCGATTCATTACCTAGTACTTGATCAAGTGTAATAATTTGAATATTGAGGATGCATCATGGGAGGATGAAGCATTTGTGTAGCAACATCCATGGATTCCCAAAATTGGGGACAATGTTTCTTTGAAGGGGAGGGGCATATTACACCCTTAGTCCTATAGCTTATATTAGATATGTAGTATCGACTTGTGGCTTACATAATCTCTCTTCTTGTCATATGTTATTCATTTATGATTTCATATGTTTATTAGTTCGGCATTGGTGTTCACCATAACATAGGATTGGTATATATAGGTTGTAGTGAGGAATAGTTAATCATCATATTGAGCATTTGAGTCTTATTGTATGGTTTGAGGTTGCCCCTCGAAGTGGCTAAGCTATTATACTTGTATATTGCTATCATTTATCTACAATCTTGTGTTATTTGGTGTTCTATTGTTGTTGATATTCAGATTTATACAGGTAATTTTATTACATCATCCTCTTCACCACTTGCATTATTAGCATGACCACCCTTTTTCAATTTTCATCACATCAATGGCCACTGTGATAATGATTGTTATGCTCTCCATGAAAAAATACAACAATTAGAAGAAAAAGGTATCATTGCTTTCAACTCTCACTCTCATGAGCACTCTCTCTCCTATTCCACATAAGCAAGCTTCTATTATTGTTCACTTGTCTCCTTCTCCTTCTCTTAAAGTTATCATTCACCCACCTCCTAAGGTCATCATTCATCCACATCCTCCACTTGTCACATGATGTAGAGCTACAACATATTTCATCCATTCATCAAATCAAAATCATCAATATCATTCATTTCTATAAGGTCTTTGTTTTAGAAGGCTTGTGCTAGTATTCTAAAATAGCTAAATGGTGTTAATTTTGATCTTCCAAACTAAATCTCATTCCTTAATAATCTTACCCTATTTTATAACCTTAAGCAATACTAAGTCATACACAAATATTGTTTCATTTCATGAAATTTCAGATCACTCTCCCTTACCTCTATTTCTCTTCTTAGCTTTTTAACCCAAAAATAAGCAAGTATGATATTTTGGCCTCTATGGAACTTCTCAATGCTTACAACCTGCCAATAAATTCAAACAAGTGTTAATGTAACCAATTCCTTGATTCCAAAATTCCAACAGATCGCTCTTCCACATATATATTCAAACTTACAATCTTTGGGTGCCCTTAAGTTCATAGCCACTAGAACATTCTTGATTAAGACCTTCTACATACACTCAAAGGAGAATAGGCATAGATTTAGATACCCTTCATCCTCCTTAACAAGTACTTAAAATTTCAAATATCGATTCATAACCCTCTTCTTGGAATCCCTCCTTCTCTCTTAATATCTTACAAGGACTAACTAGACTTGTCTACACCTACTTTCAAGAATAACTCATCATGAATGAGGATCCTTAACAAAAACTATACATTTTACACTACCGATTTTCTCCTTATAACTGTGTATCCATTTTCACCCTTGAACTCAATATCTATCTTCTACTTTCTTTGTTTATGTCCCCTCTTAGCTAGGTCTTCCACTGTGCTTAACTATCCTTGAAGGGACTGTCATAAATATCCTGAATTTTATTCAATGGAACTTTAAAATTTCATTTGAATCACTTTAAGCACCATCTCCTTGTCATTCCTTCCAATTTTCATGCAAAAATACCTCGATTTGATGCTTCAAAGCTCATGTCCTAAAAATGCCTCCACTATAGCTTACACTCTATCTCGAGAAGACTATTTTGGCTATAACTTCCATTAATGATTGATTCAAGGCACAAGAATTTGATTCTAGGTCTATTTCTAGGTTCTTCACACATTTTCTTTACTAGTGGGGTTTGAGATATCATCAAATTTTGTGCCTCCTCTAAAATGCACTACCCTGCCGCCTAGCTCAAGATTTTTTAGTTCTTAAGGTCGCTAACACCCTAACTCATTGTGTATGCTTGTAAAAGGGATAAAGTGTAGATATCAAGAATCATCATCCAACTCCTTCTCTTACAGTGTAGAAAACTTCCAATCCTCTATGTATGAGTTATAGTCTGTTACAATCTCCTTTAGTAAGGTATCCACTTACTTATGAGGTTGCACACTTCATGACAATAATAAATAGAGGTCAACAAGTTCATGAGCTATCTCTAGAGTTACATGCACGAGTTAATATAGACTACACACCCTCTCAATCATGAAATGCATATCAACTCACTCTATTCCTTATATATCTGATTGTGTAATAACACTTTACCCAGAATACTCAAGGAGAACTACATATGAGATGAATAAATATCAAAACCAAATGGATTTCATTCATTATATCTTGACAAATGAATAGAATAATCTCTCCACAAAAATTTTGTCAACTACTAAGCTTCACACCACTATTACCATAATTCACAACTTGCATTACCATGTACTAATACATATACAATGAAACTTCACAAGAACTTACAAAATATGCTTATCATAGTCATTCATGACTTCTTTGTTAAAACATGCATAAGATCTCCCTCAATCCTTCAACATGCACCATGAACACATTCAAGAAACATACAAAACAGTCATAAAATCAATTTTCTCCTTCAATAATCCTCTTGAAATCTTACACATTTGATTCACATCCAGATGGAATACAGAGTTTTAGTTATATTATGTTTCTTATAGTCTCTCCACCACCTCTTAGTCAATATACCTACTCCTTAGATCAGTTACAAACATAACTCATGATGAGATTCCACTCGAGGGATTTAGTTTTACCTAAAAATTCCTTTGGTTTATCATGACTTAGCTCTTTTCATGACATGTGACCCTAGAGAGGACCTAATTACACCACACTTTCCTCATTCCACCCCCTTAAAAAGCTATCAAGCTTCAAGAATTCATGAAAACATCAAAAATAAGCCAAAATGGCTCCTCAATTTCAAATTTGCATTTAGGAGGGAAAATGCCTATTTTGAATTTTGAAAAGCCTAAACACCAACAAAGACTACTAAATGACACCTAATGACCTATAAGACTCTGCTATCACACTTGACAATCCAAAACAAATGTCTTCATGACTTATTTATAGATATAGAGTGATTCTCCACATCATACACCAGGGTAGGAAAATATTACACTCCATAGCATTGATTCTTCTTATTCTTCCAATTTCTTTACTTCTTCATCTTCACTCTAACCTGGTCTCCATCTTCAAATTGTTCATCCTTCATGTCTTATTTCATGTGTTATACCTAGATCTCACTCTGTACTTGGTCTTCATAAAGGAAGTATGCTTCTCCATAGGATTCTTCTTCATCATCCTCTTCTTCAATCTTCATATCTTCCTCTTGGACTTTTTGTTGTTGTTCAATTCTAATTTCATTAGCTTCTTCATAGATTTTTTCTTCCTCTTTAGCTTTTAATATCTTCTCAAGTTCTTCTTCTACTCTCTTATAGTCTTCATCATTCTCAAACAAGTCTTCAATCTTTGTCCCTTGCATGATTTACTACCACAAAGTCTCTTCCTCAACTGTCAATTCTTCTTCATCATCATTCTTTTCTTCATCTTCATTTTTTCATCCTTTTCATTAAAATTTTTCTTCATTTATATCCTTTCATATCTATCACTTGCATGCACACACTCAAAGGACACATTAGAACAAAAATAAGGAGGCATTTTAGCCTCATAAGATTCTTCATCCATGAGCTCTTGCTCATCTTCACTTTGTTGCTCCAATTCATTACTCTCTTCTTTATCCTATTCAAGGAAGATAAAATCTTACAATCACATCTTCCTCATCTAAACTCTAAATTTCTTCATATACTATCTCTTTTTCAACTTCTCTCTCTTTCCTCTCATCCTCTTTTCTTCTTGTTTCAACTTCTTCTCTTCTTCTCTTATCTCTCTTCTCAGCTGCTCTCTCTTCCTCTTCCTCACAAGTAGCTCTATTGGCCACTTAGATTTCTTCTTAACCACTATTCCAACTAGTTCCTATACTTCTTTTTGATTTCTAACATATCCAAAAACTATCCCATCTCTCTTCTACTCTTGTATCTCCTCCTATATCTTCCTCTCTCTCTCTCTCAACTCTCTCTCTCTCTCTCTCTCTCTCTCTCTCTCTTATTCCTTTCCTCTTTTATTTTCCTTTCTTTCTCTTATTTTCTCTCTTGTTGTGATTTAATAACTATAATGAACTCTTAATCATGTCTTTTTTGGTTCCCTCTCATCGTCATCATCATTCACATCTAATTTAAAAGTCTTAACAACCCTCAACTCTCTATCTCTGCTTGTTTTCCTTACTTTCATCAAATCCCTTATTTTTGTCATCATCCTTTCCAATATTCTCTGATGCTCTTGTTCTCTTATCTTCTCATGCATTTATTTTGAACTGACCTATTCCCTCTCTACTAATAATTTATTCATCCATTGTGGCATCCTATACACATGGTCTATGACTGGCTTCAATCCCTTCTCTTCACCCATCTTTTTATCTATCTCTTTAGTTCTCTTATTTTCATTGTATTAACCTTTTCCTCCACTCTTTCAACTTATTTTCATGTATCTTCACGCTATGATACCAAATGATGCATATCTACAACACATTTTATCCATTCATCAAATCACAATCATCAATATTATTCATTTCTACAAGGCCCTTGTTTTAGAAGGCTTTTGCTAGTAGTATAGAATAGCTAAAGTGTGATAATTTTGATCTTCCAAAATAAATATCATTCCCTAATCACCTTACCCTATTTTAGGACCTCAAGAAATTATAATTCACACACCAAGAAGGTTTAATTTCATGAAATGTCATCAATCACTCTCGCTTACCTCTATTTCTCTTCTTGGCTTCTTAACCAAAAAATAAGCAAGTCTGAATCTTTTGGCCTACTATGGCACTTCCCAATTCTTAAAACATGTTGATCACTTCAAAAAGTGTTATTGTAACCAATTCCTTGATTCCAAAACTCCAAAATATCACTCTTCCACTTATCTATTCAAACTTGCAATCTTTGGGTGCCCTTAATTTCATAGCCACTGGAACATTCTTGATTAAGAACTTATACATAAATTGAGAGGATATTGGGAATATATTTAGATACCCTTCATCCTCCTTATGAAGTACCTAAAATTTCAAAACTCAATTCATAACCCTCTACTTGGAATCCCTCATTCTCTCTTAATATCTTACAAGGACTAACTAACCTGTCTACACCTACTATCAAGCATAACTCATCATGAATGAGGCTTCTAAACATAAAATATACATTTTCCACCACTCATTTTCTCCTTTTAACTTTGTATCTAGTTCCCCTTAAACTCAATATCTATCTTCTACTTTCTTTGTTAATGTCCCTCTTAGCTAGGTATTCCATCGTGCTTAATTGTCCTTAAGGGAATGTCATAAATATCTTAACTTCTATCAATGGAACTTTAAATTTTCATTTGAATTTCTTTAAGAACCATCTCCTTGTCATTCCTTCCAAGTTTTATGAAAAATACCTCGATTTGATGCTTCAAATCTCATGCACTAACAATGCATTCATTGCATCTTACACTCCAATTTAGAAGACTATTTTGGCTATAACTTCCCTTAATGATCGATTCAAGGCACAATAATTTGATTCAAGGTCTAGTTCTAGGTTCTTTACACATTTACTTTCCCAGTGGGGTCTGAGATATCATCATATTTTGTTCCTCCTCTCAAATGAACTGTCGTTCCTCATAGCTTAGGGTTTCTTAGTTCTTAAGGTTTCTAACACCCGAACTTGTTGTGTGTTGGTTGGAAATTTTGGTCTTTAGACACAAGAAACAGTTCAGGGGAAAGCAGTCCCTCCTCTTTGTGGGAGAGGTTCCCTTATTCACTAAACAAAAAAGAAAATATACTTATTTACAAATATACAATCTAATGATATCCAGATGAGGATTTTGGTGTGAATAATGCTTCCATATCCAATTATTCTCAATACAGAAGATGGAAAAGGCATGAGAATTTTAGAAGATGAAATAATAGTTTAAATGAGAAAATTTGTTAAGAAGATACATAGAGTTCAACTATCCACCTATCGAGAACACAAGTATTCTCCTTGGTCATATAAGATCACTCACTATTGTCAAGAAAAAGGAGTGAAGAAGGCAACACTTTCAGATATAGAGATTGCATAATAATACCTTACTGATGCATGCATGAAACTTTAAGAACACATGAACTCATATATTTGAAAAACCCATGGATATAAATGCAGCAGACACAAATTTATTTGCACTATAACACATGAATTGAACACATAGTTTCACAATCAAATATACTAAATTCACATTTGCAATATTGAGAGATATAAATAGAAAGAACACATAAAATAGGAGAGAAAAGCTTCTTCTGTATTGATTTCAACTATTTTGTATCTTTACATTCAAAACACCAAAATCCAACAACCTTTTTACAATGAGAGAAAAGCCTTATATAGGAAAAAGGGCGGTTGTAACCAACTTTCTCTAATCCAATTGTATTTTTAATTAAGTGTTACCACTTAATTAATGAATTACATTTAGTTAGCCTTATTTACAATTTCATACTTTTCAAAATGATAAAGCTAACTTTGAAATACAATGACTAGAAAGAAAGACTTAAGAACTAGAGGAAGGAGCACTTGTAGATGGTGCAGTTGGAGTCTTCACTTTGAGTATATGATTTCTGAATTTGACTAAGGCACCAAAATTTCCATGCCTTTTGGGATGGTTGTGTTTTCCATAGCATTCAACCAACTGCCCAAGGAGTCTTCCATTTCCTTTCCAATGCCTACATTTTATAACAAATCTTTGGTGGCCTCCATGACAACATTGTGTAACTCTGTAATCTCTTCCATCTTCTCCTTGGTCATAGTCTTAGCCTTGAACAAATCTTCTTTGATGAGTGCCTTGAAATTTTCTTTGATCTCATCTAATGAGTTCCTTTCTATAGAGTTGTCTTTGTAGAACTGACACCATAGAGCTTGAAATTTAGCAAGTATATCATATTTAAATGCCTCTCCTTTTTGTACCATGCACTTCAATTCAGTGATTTCCTCCTCAAGCACCTTGATCTTCCATTCAACACTGAATATCCATTCTCTAGAAAGAATATTCTTTAGATCATAAAAAAATTTGTTCCGGAGGATTTTCTCATCTGTAGCATTCATGATTCTAAGATCTTGAATACATTCCAACCAGCGTTTAATATCCTTCTCAAATCTAGTGATTACTGTATCAAATTGACTTTGAGCCAAGGAGATGTTGTCATACACTTTATAGGCTTCATCTATGAAATTCAATCCAGAAACCAACATCCCTTCAACCATTGCCTCAATGGATTTACCATATGCAACATGTTTATGAATATCCTTGATTGATTGAACATATTCATCAGATAGAACAATGGGAGGAGGAATTAAGGAGAGAGGAGTAGGATCAAACACTTTATCACTAGAAAGGAAATATTTTATGAAACTAGAAAGAACTTGTACCTGTTCTTCTAGTTGTTCTTGTGTTTATTTACCTTTTCTACCCTCTCAATGACTATGGAGACTATTTATTTAAAATTATGCACTTCTCCCTCTGGAGTAGACTCACCAAGTGGAATTCTAGTTAGCTCAAGATCTGCAAAAGTGATATCTCTTTCATCTTTCTCTCCTCTAGGTTTTTCTATCTCTAGAAACTATTGACCTCTTGAATCAAAAACCAACCTAGAAGTAGTTTTGGCCTTTTTAGCTGGAGGAGTGGGAGTGGTACCAAGGAGGGAAGCTACAACATCAAAAATTGGAGCAATGGCTTGAGAAGGTGTCTTTCTCTTCTATTATCAATCATGGGTTGGACCCATGTGAAGGAATCACTAGAAGGTAGAGCAGAAAGTGGGCCCAATGCGAGTGTGTTAAGAGAACCAAGAGTTTGGGCAGCATATACTTCTAGAGTGGGTGTTTCAATACTAGAAGACACTTCCTTGATTAGTTATTTGAGCTTTGGGATGCTCCTCTTTCCAAAATTCAATTCTATAGTTTCCACCTTATCTTCCTCATCTTCTTATTTTTCAGTGCTCCCACCCTCATAATTACTTTCTTCATGTTCCTCTAGCTCCTTTTCCTTCTTCTTCTGAAAGCTGAATTATTTGTTCAATTTCTTGAATATTTTCTGTTGTTTCTTGAGAGAGGGGTTGTTCAACTTATTTTTCAACTATCTCTTCAATTTTCTCAATCTTCTCAGCTTTATCCTTCTTGAGTACACCTTGATTATAGATTCCATAGGAAAAGGAGAAGGCATTGATTGATTATGTACTTCAAGCAATGAAACATAAACTTCCTTTTGTGATGTAGATGCTCCTTGAGAAGAATGTTGTGTCACACTTTCCCTGTATGCTTTCATCTTCTTGTCAAACCAAACCTTTTTCCTTACCAAGACTGGGTTAATTATTTCCAAAATATCATCCTTCTCCTTTTGAAACCAATTTATGGTGAGAAGAGGTGTGTGTTGAATAGTTTTGACATATTCAAGAGAATACAGATCTTCATTGTCATCTGGAAAATCCTTTGGTACTTTATATATATATTGAAATATTTGATCTATTGTAGAGAAAGTCAGCCAAAATACCTTCTTCTCACCTCATATTCATCTGAATAGTCCTCCCAATAGTCTTCTAGAATAGGAAAATGATAATAACTCATTATGAGGTGATTGGAGATAAAACCTTTGATATCAAAATAAGATCTCTTGTGGAATGTGTAAAAATTGAATGCAATAATTGTTCTTTCCACATTTTGAGCATCCAAGCTTGTTCTGCAAGTATAATTCCCAAAGAGATTGGGAATTGGATGCCTATGATATTTTTGTCTCTACATGTTCTATGCAACATGTCCAATTGTCTACAAACCTCCACAAGAACTATCTTGTCATTGCAATACATGGGGAGTTTTTTTGGTGCACCTTCAAACCCAACTAACCTAATATAGGAAAATATCCTAAATTGAATGAACAAACTGCCATATGTTGAAATTAGTCATTTTAGCCTCAGCAGACACCCTCTCAACTCGTATTTCCTCTCTAAGAGTCTAACAATATACATTGTGAAGGCATCATTGACTCTTCTAAAATGGTGTTTGTTGTTATCAAAGGTTATATGTGGGTAGAATTCATACACTAGTTCATTATTCTTATCATCCATTAGAGATAGACCCAACTAGAACCTATATGTTGTAATTGTGTAAATGAGGAATGAGGTCATGCATAATGTATTTCTCAGTTTAAATTGGCTAGTTGTTCACTAAGGTTCTCACATATTATCTCTCCCCAGTTTAAGCTTTGCTTCCCTTCACATATGATGTTTATGTAAACACACATCCAAAACTGAAATTCATTGGTAGAGGGGCCCATTAATCTAGACAAAAAAGTGATTATATCAGACAATTATTCTTTGAAATATTCTCTATACATGACCTTTGGTAGTTTAGAAGCACCTCTTTTTGGGGTTTTAAGCCATGATTTAGCAATCACTTGTATTTTCCTTGACTTTCTCAAAAAGGCTTTGAGCCTACACCCTAGTCAGAGTATTGGAATCTTCAATGATGGGGATTATTGTGTGTAATGAAAAGTTGAAAAGCTATGGAATGAGGCTAAAGAACCTCAAAGCTTAACTAACTCAACTATGCACCATGAGATAAGAGATAAACAAGGGAAACTAACATGAAAGCATTATAAATTTGACAAAAACATCAAAAACTAACATGTATATTACCCTCTACTCTTTGAATGCTAATTTAAATGAACCTAGAAGATCCTAGCAATCATATTTGTGTGTTGTTTGCTCCCAAAAATAGTGAAGAGATCTCTCCAAGTTGGCTACATGGCCAAGCTTTAGATCTTCCCTTACTAACTATATTTGGAGTGGATGGATGCAAGATGGAGGAGCTCTTAACAATGGAGTATGGCCAAGATCCAAATGTTCTATAGCTTAAAGCTATCACAAATGATTTCTAATTCCTTTCCAAAGTTCTTGAGAGATTTTGTTATGTAAAGTCAAAGTTGTAAGTTGTATGGGTAGGCTTAGCCTTGTATTTATAGTTTTTGGTTTGGAAGAGTTTGGAATTCATGTGCATGTGAGATAAAATTATAAAAATCACTTTAGGATTAGGAGCTAAGTAAACATGCTTTATATTTGTTAAGTTGAGGATTAGATTAGTTAAATGTGATTAGTGAGTGATTAGAGACTCATTAGAGTTGGGAGGAGTCGATTAACCATTTATGACCGATAAATAGCCTAGGAATCTTATTACGAAGTGGTTTAAAGAGAACTTAGGGAGGTTCTGAATGGTCGAAAGGAGGAATGTTTAGCTAA
Organism: Taxus wallichiana var. yunnanensis; assembly: GCA_018340775.1. Lineage (NCBI taxonomy): Eukaryota > Viridiplantae > Streptophyta > Pinopsida > Cupressales > Taxaceae > Taxus > Taxus wallichiana. The sequence continues at coordinate 748,720,383 of CM031238.1, forward strand.
TAAGAGAGATATTAACCAAATGGGTTTAATATAGGAGGAATAAGACCAAAAGAGGGTCATGAATGGGCATCCGAGAATGGAGTGAAGAATGGGGAATTAATGAAGTGTCATTAATCAATTGAATTAGAGGAAATGTTAAGTGTAAGCATATTTTAGGTGTCTACATTTTCCCCTCTTTGGGGTGGCGTAAGTGACATCACTTCAAAGAAAGTATATAATCATAAACAAGTGAAATTTTGAAGAGGTAGAAGGGAAATGAGTAGAATGAATGGATGCCCCTTGATTTGTCAATGGGGTGATAGAAGAAGTTGATCGATGATCGAAAATATGATAGAATGGTAATAGAAGAAAGAATAGTGTGAAGAAGTTGAAAAGAAAGGGGATATAGAAGAAAAGGAGTATGAGGAAGGGGGAATGAACTAATATCCATCCAAAGGTGCCTTTTAAACAACTTTATTTTTCTTCATATTACTAGAGATCTTCATCATCGATCCTTGTTAAAAATAATGAAAAAGTGTAGTATGACATGAAAAGTCATATACCAACAAATGTCAATTGCTAAAAACACTAACTCCATGCAACATACAAAATGTAATGCAATAGGAGAAAGTAAAATATTCCTAACTCCATTCAACATACATAATGCAATGCAATATGAGAAATTAAAAGATGCCTAACTCCATGCAACATACATAATGTAATGCAATATGATAAATTAAAAGAGCTAACCTAATAGAGAAACATAATACAATGTTTTTATCATCAAGCTTCAATTCGACCTATGCGAATTAATGAAAAGGGTTATGATGGTGCCCCAAGTAAGGATACATGCAAGGGGAATAACAGAGTACACTTGGTCTAATGATAAAGCAATTGTGCACTACGAAACAATACCAGAAACTCATTATGCCTTAGAATACGTACATAGTAAGCAACCTAGCTTTGTTAATGAGGGTAGCTCAAAATGATCCATGAGTCACACACATGAACAGGTGAGAACCAAAGAGCGGTGTTTTGTAGGATGATGTATATTATTTTTGATGTTTCTTGAAACATATTTGAATGTTTTGATGATTTTGACACTTTTCTAAAACTATGTATAGGAAGACAAAGGAACATGGATGCCCCTAGTGATAGATGGGATGTCTGAGGCAAAAATGCCACGTGTGTATGAGAAAGGTGAAATGTGAAAATTCCCCAACGATTATGTGGAAGTATTCAAAGACAAAATCTCACGTGTAGAAGTGGAACCCAAGGCCATTATGGATAGGTTCAACGTGATGATGAACGTAATCTAATGAAGTGCTCGGAAGAAGTAAGGATGCCCCAACATAAGTTGGCCTAAAAGCACATGATAGAAAGGAAGGATAGGATTGTCTTTGTGAAAGGGGTGTCTAAAAATGGTGTACCATACATATGGATGTTCTAGATGAACTAGAAGAACAATGTGAATGATATGAATGTAGCTAGAAGCCTTGCGATGAAAAAAATTGATTAGCCAAAGGCATAAATTGTGAGACGAGATATGGACTAAAACAAGATTTTGAACAAGGTCCAAAAAATGACACTTAGTAACATTCTAATCTTGTTTACTCATAGAGATCCAAAGGTGTGTACATGGAATTTATTACCTCTTGAAGGGGATATTTAATAGACAACAAGTGAAGAAACCCTAGCCAATGTGTAGGAATGATTGATTTTGAAAGGTGATTTTGTGAATGGATGGTGGAAGGATAACCATACATTGCTCCACTGCCAGCCAAACATCCATAGCCCCAATGAAGATGTATTTGATTCTAATCGCAACATTTCTCTACTAGTAGTCATGCATCCATATCCCCGATAGATATTATTGGAAATACCCCAAGAGATTTATATATCAATTTACTTTTTTTTAGCTTTTAGATTTTTGATTGATTTTGATTCTTTTGCTTTCTAAAAAATTATTTCAAATCTCTGGATTGTTTTTACAAGGGGTTAAGAACCACTGATGGTTTGATGGAAGGATATGGAAGTGATCATGATGACGACATTGGTATTGTTACAAAAATATGTCCAAAAGTTATTCGCAACAAGTTTATTAGATTTTGAATGTGATAGGATCTCTAAGAGGTTAGTCATTCTTTAATTTACCAAGGTGATGAAAGACTAAGGTCAAACAGATACCATAGAGATAAATGTTGTAAAATGTGTATGAATTGGCTAACCCAAAATATCATTGAAGGGATGAAAATGGAAGGAAGACTTGAAGAGAATGAAAAGAAGGGAAGAAAGAACATTCATGTGTATGTAATACTTGATTGCAATGTTTGATATTTGTTCCTTTGATTTTTAACATTTTCTCATGTTTTTGTATTTTTGCATTTGTTTTTTATTTTTAGATTTTTGATAGTTTTTGGAAAGGTGGGACCAAAAAATTTATTTTGCATGATAAGATCCAACAATGATGTTTGTAACTTTCTTGATAAGGGAGATTAGGCATGTTTGTTATCAAGATTCATCTTTTCTCCAATCTCAATGATCTTGGTGAGCTCATACTCAAAAATGACTGCGATTTATCTTGAAAAGTGGATTTTTAATGCAGGGAGCCCGAGTTCCCTATCCATAAGCTTATGCACTTTGTGCCATACTTGATGGTCAAATTGATGCGTTCTTGAATTATGTGCTTGATTTTTAACCTTAAGATCATTGGAAGTGTTGGGAACTTTGGAGCTCTTAGAAGTTTTGACCTAAGCTTGATTAAGAAACTATTTGGGTTTCTTATAAGCTAACATGTGACTTGTTTGATCTCGAGAAGGAGAAGAAATTGAACGTGGATGTTTAGAAATGATGTGAGAAATGACCATGGGATTTCCACAACCATTGATAGAAGAAAGATGTGATGGATGAAAAGGATATGGTCTAAGAATTGAAGAGGATGTGCTACCAAGAGGTGAGCCACAAATAGAAGATGATGAAGGGCTGCTAGGATATGGCCCTAAGATGGAAGAAGTTGGGATATGAGGACATGGCCTAAGAATAGAAGATGATGGGATACCCAGAGTTTTCCCCTAGATAAAAAAGGATGACGGGATACTAGGATGTAACCCAAGAATAGAAGGTAATGGGTTACCCCAAGGTGACTCATAAATGAAATATAATGGAGGGATACTAGGACGTGGCCCAAGAATAGAAGAAGATAATCTTGTTGTATATATTTACCCCGGGTAAATATAGATCAACACACAAAGAGATATGTCGAGAGGGTTCCAAAACCCGACACAAAAGAGATTCGGGTTTCGGGTTTGGGAAACATGAAACATGAGACATGCGCAGATCGCAAGGGATGTCCCGATGCTTGAGAGTTTGGAAAACCCAAAACACTTCCTAGGAAAATTGGGTCTTGGAGTCGGAAAACAAGTCGGGAAAGCATGGGGCGGAAACATGTCGAGCCACCCTCCAAACCCGATGCACATGCAGTCCATTTTCTCGACCCCAAACAAAGGAAAATCTTGGAAATACTTGGCAGAAGCGGGTTTTGGGAAAACACAAGCACCAAACACATGTCAAGGCATCTTCCAAACCCGATGCAAATGTAGAGAGAACCCCGAACCCGACAGCGTAAGACCCCGACGTGGGAAATATTCGAGATCGCCATAACTTTTACAGGGGAGCTCGGATTCACGCAAGGTTGGAATTTTCAAAAGCTCTCGTCGTCCTCTACCCAACTACGACTGGATATATTTAATTGGGTAGGAACAAGTTCTTCAAAATGTGAAATACACTTCGCCACTTGTTGGGTTCTTGAGATTCTCACCTACCGCCATAATATATGATGGTTAGGTGCGATCTTGGAGGTGGTTGGGGCGAATTTGAATCATTATCTTCTCCCTCATTTTTCCTCATATAAATTGTAAGGAGGGGCTTTTTCTAATAGTTGGACATTCTTGTTCTTGCCCCTCCCTTCTTCTCTTTGGCAGGTGGAATTGTGGAGTTCAAACCTCCCATTAAAAATTGTAAATGCAACTTTGCCTCTTGGCATTTTGTAGTGTTTTGTGCCAATCTTTGGAGCAAATAATACATGTTTGTGGATGATTATCAACCCTTTCTGTGTTAATTTGCATCCCCTTGACCTTTCACTGTGAATTTGGTTACCTGTGCATGATCTTGCATTGCATTTTAATGGCTTGTGTTTATTGGCAAGACAGTTGTTCTTCATTCCTCGGTGCATCACCTCTGTTATTTTAGGTTTTATTTTATGCATTTTCTTACCCTGTCTCCTTGGCAAATTAGATTAGGTTTTTAGTGAACCCTCTGCATTTTGGGTGCATTTGAACAGAGGAATAGGAACCGACCTTCATCCGGAGAGCTTTTCCATTTTCGCAAGGTCCCACACTTGGGAAAATCTCCATGTTGTGCAATCGCTTTGAGAGTCTCAACCCGTCAAGTTGCAGGACATTCGAAGGTGCTGCGATTAAATCACCAACAGCTTTAGCATGCCCGGTGGGAAAAGAGGTCATTTCATAAGATTTGAAGGAGTTTTCATGAAATTTGGCCTAAAAAATTGTAGTTTTTACAATTTCGGATTTTTGCACCTTCAAGGCTGAACTCCAAAATCAATTTTCAAGGGCTTAACTTGCTCAAAACAAGTCAAAATTTCACCAGTCGGTAGATCTGGGGGTAACCTTCAAAAGGGTATCTTTAGTTTTTTGAGATTTTGACTTTCAAAATTTCATGGTTTTTGGGTTTTGGGTTTTCGAGGTCCGAGAACATCAAAGCAAAGGTGACAACATCATTTCGTGTTTTGGGGATGTCGGGCATGTTCCAAGTTCCGACACATGGCAATTCAGGTTTTGTAAGTTGCATTGCATGACCTGAGTTCCACCTGTACCTTTCGGGGATTCACAGCTGCACAACAAGGCCCGAATTCTGGATTGAAGATTGTATCCTCTGGGTCCTTCGAAGTTTAAATTCCATTTTCAATATTGTCAAGTTTGGTGTGTAACTTGGCAAAATCTAGTCTTTTGAGGCTCGTTCTCTAACACATCTGGTGACTCCAAAGGGATAGAATTCAATGGTGTAGCAGCACAAGTTGCCCAGGCACATGAGAAGAATTTGAACCAGGTCTAATACTCGAGAAGAGGGGCTATTTTTCCACTTGCAACTATCACTAGGCAGAGGGAGGAGAGGAAGAAGACCACAAAGATCACCATCTCCACCTAACAGGACGTTGTCTACACCTCCACCTGGTAGACCTTTTCTCGCATCAACCAGGGTTCTCAGGCCAATCATAATGGCACATCTACCACCGAATCACTTTGTCAATTTCATGGGCGTAGTCCATTTGCCCTAAATGCTCATAATCAAATTCCAGTTGTAGCGCTAAAGAATATACCCTATTTTACAGGAGAAAATCATACTACTCCTATTGATCACATCCAGGATATTGCTAATGCATGTGCAATCCACGAAATAAATGAAATGGATGTTGCAGTCAAGTTGTTGGCTTCATATTTCAAAGGTAAGGCCTTATAATGGTTTAGGAGCCTAGCAATAGGGTCTATTATGAATTGGAACCAACTTTGTTCAGCTCTTTGCAACCAATTCGGGAGAGGGCGGACAATTTGTCTTTATTGGAACAGCTGACAACAATCAAAAGGGATCCTAATGAACAAATGACATATTTCAACTTCAGATTCCAACGGACATGGGACAGGATTCCAATAGCTATGAGACCAACCGCCGAAGGAGCATTCCTTTATTTCTTAAAGGCTATAAATTCAAACATAGCCATGATGATCCAATCAATGGGAGGGACAACGCTGCCAGGGGCCTATGACACAACGATCAGAGTAGAGAACTGTTTGATCCAAGCTGGCAAGCTTGCACCAAGGCCACCAATGCCTCTCTATCCGGATATGGGAAATCCTACAACTAGTCAAGCACCAGAGTTGAATCCCATTCCAACTTCTAGAAATAAAAGCAATCATGAGGTGTCAACTTCTTCAAATACTTCAAGGGAATTGCAGGAGGTCATGAAACAGCTACGAGAACCTTGGAAATGAGCTAGTGACTATCAAAAGACAAAGAAGCTCAAAGTGCTAGACCATATCGGCCTCAAGCACGATGCAGCTAGACCCTCATACCAACAAATAGACCACCACCTCAGCTCAAATCAAAACCAAAACCAAGGACAACCTCAAGCCACCGTGCCATTTCGACCGTATGATCCAAATGCAATGACGTCCTCAAGAGCCTTTGTCCCGACGCAAAATAACATGGCACAGAATACAACTGGTGTTACCCTTGCAATCTACCCCACAATCGATCAACATGTTTCAATGGTGCACTTTTTAGGCCTTGATGGTGTAAACCATTGGTGTTCCTCAAGAACCAAGCCAGAAGAGAATCAAAGCAAGAAGAAATGCAACAAGAAGGACCTCCAACAGAAACCACATTGGCCAATTGGCAAACGGAAGACTTCTGTGGAGTTAACCAACAGCCTTTTCAAGGCGTGGCTGCCAACACACGGTCAAAGAAGAGAAGCATAGAAGAGGGACAACCATCTAATCCAGTTGTTTCTCAACCCACTCTTACACAACAAGGGGTCAGTAGACCAAACATAGCTCCAAATGTGCAAAATCAGCCTAAGGTACCTGTTGCAGCAACACATGCACCTGTTCAAGCTCCAGAAAAGTTTGCACCAAGTAAGGGACAACAAAAGGACAATTCATCCCCCTTCAACATCATCGATCAAATGAAGAAGACACATGTGAACATTTCCATGTGGGAATCACTGGCGATCCTAGGGCAACGAGATTTATTGCAAGCTACAATGGCTAATTGGTCTGCCACAAATGTATCAAACCAGGGACATGAGAAAGTTCTCACTAATGCAGTGCAACATGATGGGGGCCAGACAAGAAAAAATTTGAAGCCTCCACCATTCTATGTTTCGTTGATTGTTGGAAACCACTTGGTACACAACTGCATGATAGATTCAGGAGCAAGTAGTTTAGTGATGCCGAAGAAAATAGCGGACAACCGGGTTTGAAGTATGAGCCAAGTCTTTGAAAGGAGTAAGTACAAATTAGATGGAACGGCAGTGGGAACAATTGGGGTCATCAAGGGGTTAATCCTAACACTACATTCATGTCCTAATGTTACAATTATGCAAGATGTGTCTGTGATTGACCTTCCGCCACTCTTTGCGTTGTGTCTATCAAGAGACTTCATTGCAAAAATCGGTGGATATTTATCTGCAGATTGGTCACACATGATTTTTAGGACAAGGTATGGAGCTAAAGCAACAATCAAATCAGAACCAATTGCCAATTTCCATATTGAGCCTCATGTACCAAGTCCTATCAATGCAAATTGCTCGGCTTTTGATCAGGAGGAGTGTTCAAGTGATCTAGAAGCAGGTACTAAGGTCGAGGGAATTCCTGATTTAACTTTGGATGAATGGGCAAACAAGAGTCATGAATTTGACCCATATAAGGAAATTGAAGAATCTGAATTAGGCATGTATTGTGTACATGAAGAAAATTCACCCATTCCCGACATCATTCAGCTGAACAAAAGGATGAAAGCAAAGTTTGGAAATTATTTTTCGATGGTTCGAGAAGCAGACAAGGTGCTGGAGGTGGTGCAATGTTGATTTCACCACAAGACATCAAATATTTTTCAGCTTTTTGTTTCCAATTTTCCTGTTCAAACAACACGGCTGAATACGAGGCATTGATTCATGGACTTCATTGGGCCAGGAAAAAGGGCATAAAGAACTTACAGGTGTTTGGAGATAGCGAGCTAATCGTCAACCAAGTTAGGGGACAACATGCTACAAAGAACGACTTGCTGAAGAGCTACAAGAATAGGGTATGGGACCTCATTGAGGATTTCGAAGCTTTCAACATTGTGTCCATACCTAGGAAGGAAAATGAAGTCACAGATAGGCTTGCAGCAGTTGGAGCAATGTTTGATGCGGTTGAAAACATCAAAAGAGAAAAAACACAGCCACATATCCATGTGATTGTGAGGCCAGCAGTTCCAGATAATAACACAAGCTTCCAGGTGTTTGAGAACGATCAACAGATCATCAATTTCTTACAAGAAGAAGCTGAATTCTCACTAGAAATCGGATAGGCTAGAGCAAAGCAAAGATGGAGATCAAGTAGTGTAGTTGCGACAAACAAGCTTCCTAAATGTTTAGTAACGTTGAGTCTATCTTCAACCCTAACGACCAATTTCGTAAGGAAAAGGCTAACATACAGGTCAAGAGAGAAGATTCAGAGCCAATTCTGGTTGGGGAAGGAAAAACACTTCAAATTGGTAAAGTGGCCACTGAGCAGGAGAAATCAGATTTCATACAACTTTGCCAAGAATTTCCAGATGTCTTGACTTGGAGCTATGAAGACCGAGAGGATTCAATCCGAAGTTGGCACAACATACCATAGAATTGGATCCGATGCTAAACCCATCAGGTAGAAGCAGAGACCTGTCAACCCTCACATTAAGCCTCTAATGAAGAAAGAGTTAAACAAGCTAATAGAGGCAAGCATTATATTCCCGATCAAGCACTCAAGCTGGGTTGCAAACTTGGTTCCGGGGCCAGAAGAAGAGCGGAGAAATCAAGTTATGTGTGGACTTTCGAGACCTCAATAGGGCATCTCTCAAAGACCATTACCCGCTCCCTTCAATGAAATAAATATTGCAAGTAGTATCCGAGTTCGAGAGATTCTCTCTCTAGATGGCTACTCGTATAATCAGTGATGGTAAAAGAAGATGACCAATTCAAGACGGCTTTCACCACCAAATGGGGGACCTATGCCTATAAGAAGATGCCATTTGGGCTATCAAACGCTGGAGCCACCTTCCAAAGGGCAATGGATATGGCATTTAAGGGATTGATCAATAAAATAGTTCTAATATATCTTGACGACATCACTTTTATTCTCAAAAATGCAGCGGATCACCTTTGTCATTTGAGGCAAGTATTTCAGAGATGTAGAAGATTTGCGATATCATTGAATCCCAAAAATGCATATTCTTGGCTCACGAGGAAAACTTCTAGGCCATATTGTTTCAAAGGAAGGGTTGACAATTGACCCGTAGAAGAGTTGAAGAAATTGAGCATTGCCATTTCCAAGTCATAAGAAGGCTCTTCAAAGCTTCTTAGAAGGATCAATTTTGTCCGCAGATTTGTACCAAACTTTGCTGCTCTGGTGAAGCCAATAACACTAATGTTGAAGAAGAGCATGGCATTTAAGTGGACATCTCAAGGCAAGGCAAGTTTTGAGGCAATAAAAGAGGCTATATCTCAAGCTCGACTCTTGTCAATCCAGACTTCTCCAAGGACTTCATGTTTTATGCCTTTGGTGGTGGGGACACAATTTCTGCAATCCTAGTACAATGAACAAAGAAGGAATAGAATAACCGCTTACTTTCTTCACCAAGGCTTGGAGGAATACGAAACTAGGTACTCTTTCATTGAAAAGTATGTCCTTGTAAAGTGTCGAGAGCTTAAAGAAATTCAAGCACCTAGTCTCAAACAACAAGATCCAATTATTAGTCTCTCATGCGGGAGTCAAGGACTTCCTTCTAAACAAGGATTTGAATGAGAAGCATGTAGGGTGGATAACTCGTGTCATGGAATATGACATCGAGATCAAGGTCACCAAACTAGTACGTGGAAAGGGACTATGTGAACAACTAGCCTTGAGTCAACAGGTTGAAGCAGGTGATGAAAAAGAGACTGTCTTGGTACTACAGGATGGCCAAGAACATGAAAATGATGATGTGCCTACTCCTTGTTGGACTCAGAATATGATACACTTCCTACAGATAGGACTATGCCCTCCGGAAATGAGCAAAGCAAAGAGGAGATACTTTAGACTACAAGCCATTCCATATGTGCTTGTTGATGATGTTCTGTTCAAGAAAGACATCAATGGAGTTCTATTGAGGTGCATTGGGACAGGTCAAATTGAGAGGGTGTTACGAGATTTTCACGATGGAGATTCTGGAGGACATTTTTCCCCACGAGTAACAACTCTCAAGATAATGAAGGCATGGTATTATTGGCCCACAGTGTTCAATGACTGCTATACATGGATAAGAAAGTGTAAGAAATGTGCACTCTTCACAGCAAAGAAAGACTAGCAGCACTTCCATTGCACCCAATTTTGGTTGACCAACCATTTATGCAATGGGGATTGGACTTCATCGGGGTCATCAATCTAAACTCAAGCCAAGGCCACAAGTGGATTCTCACGCAACGGATTATTTCACCAAGTGGACTGACGCAGTAGCACTCAAAGAGGCAAATGAGTCTAATATACTAGAATTTTATGAAGGAATAGTGACCGGAGTTCTATGTGCCGGCCACTATCATATCAGATAATGCATTGGCATTCATAGGTTCCAAAATTACAGAATGGGCTGTCAAGAATGGAATCTACTTGAGTACCTCTTCCAATTATTACCCACGGGGTAATGGACAAGCAGAGTCCACGAACAAAATTTTACTAAGCATCATCAGAGGACTCGGATGAAAATCAAAGAACATGGCATACCAAGCTAAAATCAGCATTGTGGGGAGTGACGTAATAACACCGAAGAGGTCTACGTGTAATTCCCTTACAAGTTGGTTCATGGAAAAGAGGCAAGATGTGCCTATATCATTAGAACTACCGCATTGGAGTTCATGAAGTAGTTGGAGTTGGTGAGTTCAAACCAATGGAGGCCGTGTATGTAGGATTGATGGAATTGGAAGAAATTAGAGAACATGCAGTTCAAACAATTGAGAAAGATCGGGCCTTAGTGAAAAGATGGTTTGATAAGAAAGCAAGAGTAAGGACCTTCCAGAAGGGGACCTAGTTCTCGAAATGGTATGCAGATCGGGAAAACCGGAAGGCATTCCAAGTTTGATGCCATTTGGAGTGGCCCCTACATGGTCACGGGATGTAAGAATAGCAATGCCTTCCAATTGTCTACATTGGACGGAGAAGAACTCCCATTCAACTAACGGAATCTATCTTAAACATTTGCTCTTTGAAAAGAGAAAAAGTTTTACCCTTGTAAATATTAGCCTAGATTTCAATTCCTCTAAGTGCGTATGCACATTGTCTTGTTGTAGTTAGGTTTCAGTTTCCCTAAGTGCTTTGGCACAGGTTTTGTTGCTCCTTGGTTGGATTTCTCTGACAGTGGCAGTGCTCTCTGAGAAGGAGTTGTGGTATCGTGCTCGGATTAGATATCGGGATGGTTTCGTGTTATTGCTTATGACTCCATGCCCAATGGATCACTAAAAGGCCACTGATCTTCTACCTAGCAGGCGTAGGTAATCCCGTTGAGTCACCAAATTGTTGTATATATTTACCCCCCGGGTAAATATAGATCAACACACAAAGAGATATGTCGGAGGGGTTCCAAAACCCGACACAAAAGAGATTCAGGTTTCGGGTTTCGGGAAACATGAAACATGAGACATGCAGATCGCAAGGGATGTCCCGATGCTTGAGATTTCGCAAACCCAAAACACTTCCTAGGAAAATCGGGTCTTGGAGTCGGGAAAACAAGTCGGGAAAGCATGGGGTGGAAACATGTCGAGCCACCCTCCAAACCCGATGCACATGCAGGTCCATTTTCTGACCCCGAAACAAAGGAAATCTTGGAAATACTGGCGGAAGCAGGTTTTGGGAAAACACAAGCATCAAACACATGTCGAGGCATCTTCCAAACCCGATGCAAATGCAGAGGAGAACCCCAAACCCGACAGGAAGAAGACCCTGACGCGGGAAATATTCAGATCGCCATAACTTTTTACAGGGAGCTCGGATTCACGCAAGGTTGGACTTTTCGAAAGCTCTCGGCGTCCTCTACCCAACTACGACTGGATATATTTAATTAGGTGGGAACAAGTTCTTCAAAATTTTAAATACACTTCACCACTTGTTGGGTTGTTGAGATTCTCACCTACCACCATAATATATGATGGTTAGTGTGCATCTTGAGGTGGTTGGGGTAGAATTCGAATCATTATCTTCTCCCTCATTTTTCCTCATATAAATTGTAAGGAGGGGATTTTTCTAATAGTTAGACATTCTTGTTCTCTCCCTCCCTTCTTCTCTTTGGCAGGTGGATTTGTGGAGTTCAAACCTCCCATTTAAAATTGTAATGCAACTTTGCCTCTTGGCATTTTGTAGTGTATTGTGCCAATCTTTGGAGCAAATAATACATGTCTGTGGATGATTATCAACCCTTTCTGTGTTAATTTGCATCCCCTTGACCTTTCACTGTGAATTTGGTTACCTGTGCATGATCTTGCATTGCATTTTAATGGCTTGTGTTTATTGGCAAGACAGTTGTTCTTCATTCCTCGGTGCATCACCTCTGTTAGTTTAGGTTTTATTTTTATGCATTTTCTTACCCTGTCTCCTTGGCAAGTTAGATTAGGTTTTGAGTGAACCCTCTGCGTTTGGGTGCATCTCGAACAGAGGAATAGGAACCGGCCTTCATCCGTAGAGCTTTTCCATTTTCACAAGGTCCCACACTTGGGAAAAGCTCCATGTTGTGCAATCGCACCTTGAGAGTCTCAACCCGTCAAGTCAGCAGACATTCGGGTGCTGCGATTCGTCACCAACAATAACAAGGGAATTCTAGGGGTGACCGCAGTATAGATGAGGAGGGACTACTTGGAGGTGTCGCATAGATAGAAGAGGATGAAGGGATACTAAGATGTGGCCGATGAATATAAGGTAATGGGATACTAGGATGTGACCTAAGAATAGAAGGTAATGGGCTACTAGGAGGTGACCCACAAGTAGAAAATGGAGGTCTACCCAAGGGTGGCTCCATAATATAAGAAGATGATGGGCTACTCAATGGTGACCCAAGGAAATATTTTTATTAAGGAATGATGATAGATAAGGAATAATTTGATAACCCAAATATAGGACATGGATCAATGCTAGACCATGACATCTCATCATGCTCAAAGGAAGGTGAAGATGGAATAACGTAAGATGAATCAATTTCAAAGTCTATAAGATCTTCCTCTACACTCGATAAAAGGAATCAAATTCTTCCTCCCCATACGTGAGCGTATCAAGTTCTAGAAATAATCCTTGTAAAGGGATATCTTCATGTAGTCATATTGTTCCTTCATCCTGAGAGAAATCAATCAGTAGACGTTGTTGTTCTTCGACTATAAGAGGTTGACTAGAAGAAATGATTCTGATAAGTGGGGAAGGTTGATTGACAAAAGAAGATGAAGATGTTCAATGATGTAGATGAGGGGAAGGTTTGACCTGATCACTCCCACAAAGAGTTTTGATAGTGCTTCGAAAAGATGTCTTAGCACATGGCTTTTTTAATGGTTCGACACGGTTATGCATAATGAACTTTAGAGGATGGATGAGGAAATGGTATGATATGATTGAAAGGGCTCAAGGGCCAAAGAGGAATTGAAGTTAGATCGATAGCAGAAGATAACTCAAGAGATGACGTAGGCTTGGTGGAAGGCATCTTATGAATGGATGATTTAGATCTAGACTTAGATTGGTTTTGTAGTAGACAACCTAATGTGGGAAAGAAAATAGGATCACATATCCATTCATTAAGTTGTGACGTAGGAGTCAAATTTGATGATTGAATAGAGAGAATTTGAGTCATGGAGCTCTTCGATGGAGGAAGGGGTCATCAAGGTGACTAATGAAGTAGATCCTACGAAGAAAGGGGGACCACGACTCAAGAACAAAATCAGATGTTCGATTGATGTAACTTGGAGTTACACAAGTCTTCAAAGGAGGAAGATATCATTGAGGTGACATGGAATAAAGGTCGTTTGAAGAAAAGGAGGACCGTGATTCAAGATTTGATCCGGAGTAACGAACAATAGTTGGGATCTGAATCTTCAAAAGAAGCGTGGGAATCCAATGGTAGTTTGGATCTTAATTAGAAGAAGAGTGTGGGGAACCTGAATAATATTTTGGATTAGAAGCATCCAAACAATACCACCGACTATGAGTTGAAGGTGGGGAAAAGGTACCCAAATGGGCCCTCTAGCATGAAGAACCAAATGAGGCTTAATGATAATGGGCATATTTTGATGTGAATGCCTAAACCTAGGTTTCGTATTGTTGTAAATATGAGAAACCACGTGATAGTCAGTCATTATTGGCATCGTTTAAGCAAAAATGTCTAGACCTGAATAGTGTGATGGAACTCCTTCAAAGGGAAGGAAGTGACATGTTGATTCAAGGAAGGATGATGACATCCAACTAGCATTTGGTAAGTATGGATATGCATGCATGATTTTCTCAAGAAGGTTTAAGGAAAATAGACATCGTGATGATGTATTCTTGATGAGATCGAAAAGGATTGTCCTACAAAGCAAGTTTTCTAGATGAATGATCACAAGGACGATCATGCAAGTGTGAAAGAAAATTCAATCAATAAGGAAATACACCCTATATAAAATGTGTGTAAAATGATAGTTTGATGTAAATATGATGAACACAATGTTAATACTTACGTCAAGCTTGAAATGAACAAGACATAAATATTAACAAAGGGTAGACATGATTCCCGATCAAAGGATACCATGACAAGTTAAACAACCAAAAAATCCTAAATATTAAAGGGCGAGCTTTACAAGTGTAAGCCACGTAACTCCCCCAATTGGACATGTCTATCAAGCTTCATGAATAAGCAAGATATTAGTGTCAAAGTGGTATAAAAATGAAGCAAACAAAGTAAGTGACAATCTTCAATATTTTGGACAATTTTGAAATCAAACTAAGTCAAAGTATACTAAGGATGTGCTAAAATGTGGAAACATAATGACATAATAAAGACACTTAGATCAAGTTTATGAGAAACATGACGTAAGTATTTTAATTATGTTGAGATAATGTGAACAAGGTAGCACATCAAAGGGAGATCAAATGATGAATCAATCCTAACTATGATGATGATCTTGAAATCAAGATCAATTGGCCATCAAAGATACGAAAAAATGTACTTGCACACTTTAGACATTTAACAACCCAAACGCAAACATAGATGGGTGTAAATGGACAAAAAAGTGGTTAATAGTGTCTTTGATAAGACTCGCGAGGTATGCCTCCTTCTCACCCAAAAAGTAGGTGGTGAAAATGTAAGGGAATAGATATAAAGATGAAAATAAACTAAGCACAACTTTCTCTATGAGCTTCGTTGTTAGGGTTAGCACACCATTTATACGATAATATATCATATCTAAGCATACATGCAAATAAAAGTGGGTATTCTACTAGAAGAAATATACAAAAAAAAGATATAAATCAACACTAGATTTAACGTGGTTCACCCAGTGTGGGCTACGTCTACCAAGAAACAAGACAATCTATTATCCAAAGCTTTGACAAGATATACAATGAATATTTACAATCTTCCACACCTCTCAGATGTATAGTATTTTCTTTCTCTCAAGCTTTTGCTTCTTCACCAAGAATTCTCTCTCTCACAATTATTCATCAACTTTTTTGCAGTTCTTCTTAATTCTTACTTCTAAACCCTAGCTTTCATGCTTATATAGGCGTATACAAAATTAGGGCACTTAGCCATGCAATTAAAATCAATAGATCTACTTTAATACTAAAAATAGATCTAATTCCCAAGATTTAATTAAAATATTCGCATGCAGAGTAACCGATACTAGTTAACCCCTAACGATGTCAATTCCTCCTTTCCCGACCGATGTCACCTCCCTCCTTAACCGATGTCGATTACTTTGTTTTCCAACAAGTTTCCCATTACATGTTAATCCAAAGTAATTTAGCTCCACCACTCAACAATATCCCACTTGGAGATTAATTGTTACACCATACCTATACAATTTATTCTTAGATCCTTCTTTAGCTTTGTTTCTTCCTCCTCAAGTATCAAACTCAAGACCAACAAAAGTGGAGTGTAGCTCCAAATTTTCATTTTCTATCAGCTTTGGTAGCATATTTGCAGTAGGGTTCTTACTCATATGAATCTTTTCCAGATTCAACTGCCCATCCTCCAACACCTATCGTATGAAGTGATACCTCAACTGAATGTGTTTCATTCTCAAATGAAATGCTGAGTTCTTTTCCAAATGAATTACACTCGACTATCACTTGAATAATTTACAATCATCTTTCTCCTTTCCCAACTCTTTCATGAACCTACTCATCCATATCATCTCCTTACTAGCCTCTGTAGCTTACAACATACTCTGTCTCTGTAGTAGACAAAGCCATAACCTTATGCAATCTTGAAATCCAACTAACTTCCATCCCACCTACTATGAAAATATATCCAGTAGTGCTCCTCCTACCATCTAGATCTCTAGCCATATCCGAATCAACATAGCCACATAATGAAATATCCAAACCTCCATAAATATAACTGCATGTTAGATGTCCCTATCAAATACCTGAGTATCCATTGACTACTTTCCAATTCTCTTTACTTGGATTGGCCATATATCTACTCACCACTCCCACTACTTGTGTAATGTCTGGTTTGGTACAAACCATAGCATACATGAGACTCCCAACTGTTGAAGCATATGGTACTTGTGTCATGTATTTGACCTCCTCATGTGATGAAGGACACTGATATTTTCTCAATTTGAAGTGTCCACCATAGGTGTGTTAACAGTTTTGCATTCTACATCTTGAACCTTTATAACACCCCTAGATATAATCCTCCTGAGATAAATACAATTTCTTGTTCTTCCTGTCTCTATATATTTACATGCCAAGGATTCCTTTTGCAGCTCCTAAATCCTTTGTAGAAAATGTGTGAGCTATCTTTCCCTATAGCTCAACAATGTCCCGCATACTAGATCCTCCAATAAGCATATCATCCACATACAATTACAAAATAATATAGCTCTCATTTTCAAGCCTTTTGAAATAAACACAATGGTCATATTCACATCTCAAGTAACCATGCTCTTGCATAAAACTATCAAACCTCATGTACCATTGCCTTGGAGCTTGCTTAAGCCCATATAGGCTCTTTTTCAACCTCCACACCAATTTCTCCTTACCCTTGACTTCATACCCAAGTGGCTATTTCATATAAATCTCTTCATCCAAATCACCATGAATGAAAACCATATTCACATCTAGTTTCTCTAAATGCAAATCCTCTACTACAACTAAACTCAATACAATACGAATGGAAGTCATCTTAACAATAAGAGAAAATATTTCACCAAAATCAATACTTGTTTTTCTGTGCAAATCCCTTTACTACAAGCCTTGCCTTGTACCTTTTCTATCCACCCTCTTCTTCCTTGATCCTATAAACCCACTTGTTTTGCAATGTCCTCTTACTGCTTGGCAACTTAACCAAATCCCAAGTTTGGTTATGTTCCAAGGAGTCCATCTCCTCATCCATGCCATGCTCCCACTGCACGTGGGTCTTATCCTGTATTGCTTCTTCAAAACTTTCTGGTTCACCATTTTAGTCAATAATAAATAAAATAGAGAAGGTGTAAATATTTCTGGAGGTTTACTTACCCTTTGTGACCTTCTCATAGGAGTTTGGGGTACCAAGGCTCAATCTGGACCTCCTGGACATTTGTATCCAACTCATGTCGGTGATTGACCACGATCACCTATAACCAACGATAGTTCTTCTAACCGATGTCGGTTTGGTTTTTTTATGTAAATATACCAGTTCTCATGACCAATGTCGGTTAGGGGTCAATCGACACCGGTTACTGTGTAACCCTATTGGTATTACTTTTAAATACGAGAGTTCATTTTCATTCACAAAATTCTCAACCGGTTCATCCTTGGGTACCAAAATTTGATCCCTATACATTCTCTTTTCATTCCATTCAATATCATGACTCCTAATAATTTTATAATTCTCTAAATCCCAAAAACGGAAACCAAAATCACTAGATCCATAACCAATGAAAGTGCATCTCTTGGATTTTGCATCCAACTTTTTCTATATTTTCCTTATCAACATGCACAAAAGCTTCTGAACCAAAAATTTAAGAAAAGAAAGATCTACCTCTTTTCCGGTCCAAGCTTCCTCTGGTATTCCTCCATCTAGTGAACTTGAAGGACCACGGTTAATCAAATAAACCATTGTATCAACTGCTTCTACCCAAAATTACAAAGGCAATCAAAATGTATCCTCATACTTCTAGCACATTCCATGATTGTCCTGTTCATTCTCTCTACAACACCATTCTCCTGTGGTGTTCTTGGAACCATCCTTTCTATACGTATTCCATTTACTAAACAATAATCATTGAAATCCTTGCTATAGTATTCACCACCATTATTAGATCTAAGGCACTTTAACTTTGAATTTAATTCATTCTCAACAAGGGCTTTCCATTTTTTAAAAGTTCAAAAACATCAGATTTATATTTGATACAATAAACCCATACCTTTCTTATAGCATCATCTATGAAATTAACATAATAATGGGATCCTCCAAGAAGAAGCTACCTGAGTTGGTCCCCACACATCTAAGTGTACAAGCTCCAATTTTTTCTCCTTCTTAGTTTCCCCAAACCTTGAGAAATCTCACTCTCTTTTGATTTCCAAAGACATAATGCTCATAGAAATCAAGATCTAAATCTTTCAAATCTGATAACTTACCCTTAGCCTTTAAGATCTGCATTCCTTTTTTACTCATATGGCCCAACCGATTATGCCACATACATGCATCTGAATCTGAAGTAGATAATGCAGAAAAGGAATCAGTAACACAAGTAGATAAATATAACATTCCTACCTTCTTACCTCTTGCCACAAAAAAACACCCTTGGTGACTTTCCAAGAGTCTCCTATAAATGTAATCATGCAACCAGCTCCACCTAGTTGCCTATAGAAATAAGATTCCTCCTGAGGCTTGGCACATGCCTCACATCTTTCAATACCTATGTATTTCCATTCTACAATTTTATATGAACTTCCCCTTTACTAGTAATACTGCAAGGTTCATCATCACCTAAATAAACATGCCCAAAATTTCCCTAGACATAATTTCTGAAATAACCCTTATTAGGGGTTGCATGGAAAGAAGCTCCTGAATCTAAAACCCATGATTCAATTCTATTATCTAAAGAAAGAATAAGAGCATCTTGCATTACCTCTGCTGCAGCAATATTTGCTTCTTTACCTTTGTCTGGTTGTTGGTTCTCTTTATCCTTTGACCAACAATCTTTCTTTGCATGTCCTTTCTTTCCACATTTCCAACAAGTAATTCCCTTACCTCTGGATTTAGATCTGCTATCCCTTGACTTTGATTTCCCATTACTCTTACTCTTGGATCTCTCCTTCTTCTTGCCCTTGCTTTCTACATTCAAAGCATTCCTAGATGATGATTCCTTTGTACTCTTCCTATAAATTTCTTCATTCAAGATTATACTAACCACATCATCAAACTTCAAAATATTATTAACATATGTTGTATTACTAACAACCATTACCAAGTTATCCCAACTATCAAGCAAAGAACATAAGAATAAAAGTGACTTTTACTTCATCATCAAATGGTATATCAACCGATTTTAACTAATTTACAATAGATCTAAAATCATTTAAATGACTAGATGTAGATCCACCTTCATGCATCTTAGAAATAAATAGTTTCTTCATCAAATAAAATTTATTTGAAGCACTAGGTTTTTCATATAAATTAGCAAGAGATTTCATTAACTCTACCGTAGAAGTACTTTCGTAATATTAGAAGCCACGGATGTTTGCTAGCTCAATCTTATAGATCCCAAAGCCTTTACACAAGAATCTTCCATTCTTCATCAGTCATCTTCATAGGTCTAGACTTCTCATCCAACGGTAAATAAAAATATCTTTGATACAGATAATCCTCAATCTGCATCTTCCATAATTGATAATTCGACCGTCAAACTTCTCTACCTTGTATTTATTTTCTTTTGCCATTGTTGTAGCTCCCACTCAATCAGAAAACCCTCTATGAGTAAATATGTCAACACACAAAACCCTCAAAAAAATCTCTGATACCATTTGTTGGGGTTAGCACACTGGTTGTACATATAATATATCATATCTAAGCATACATGTAAATAAAAGCGGATATTCTACCAAAAGAAATATACAAAATAAGAGATATAAATCAACACTAGATTTAATGTGGTTCACCCAGTGTGGGCTACATCCACCAAGAAACAAGCCAATCTATTATCCAAAGCTTTGACAAGATATACAATGAATATTTACAATCTTCCACACCTCTCAGATGTACAATATTTTCTTTCTCTCAAGCTTTTGTTTCTTCACCAAGAATTCTTTCCCTCACAATTATTCATCAAATTTTGTAATTTCTTCTTAATTCTTACTTCTAAACCCTAGATTTCATGCTTATATAGGTGTATACAAACTTAGGGAACTTAGTCATGCAATTACAATCAATAGATCTGCTTTAATACTAAAAATAGATCTAATTCCCAAGAGTTAATTAAAACAATCATACACAGGTAACCGACATCATTTAACCATAACCGATGTCGGTTCCTCCTTTCCTGAACGATGTCGGTCCCTCCTTAACCGATGTTGGTTACTTTGTTTTCTAGCAAGTTTCCCATTACATATTAATCCGAAGTAATTTAGCTCTACAACTCAACATTTTCCTCATCCAAAGGTAAGAAAGAAGCCAAGCTAAGTGAGATGTTGTTTAATTTTTGGTAAAGAAACTTAGATCCAATTTAGGTGGAATCTTCACCTTGTTTAAAAACAAGGTTTAGACTCTAAGTAAGTTGTCTTTTCGTGATGGCTCAATGTGACAATGAACTAGCAAAGTGGGCTCCAAGATAGAATGGCTTCCTTAATAAGATCTCTCTACTAGGTGTCATAAGTTGTCTAGGAGTGAGCTCGATTTACCCAAAGATTAGTACTAATTTATTTGGGAATATTTCAACTTTACTTTACCCATTCCGATATAATGAAAACTAGTGTGTTTAGTTGTCATCACACTCGGTCATGATACAAAAAAATTTGACTCTAATTTTCAGGTGTAAATCTAGTCAAATGGGTAAGCGAGTTCTTCTTGTTTCATCCATGAGGTTCCTCTGCGGTGGATTAATTTAGGGTTCCTAGAACCATCCCCATTGTTGTAGCTTAAGGCGTTATGCCAAAGGGTTATGTTCCATTGAGCGGATAGGGACGTACCCTTTTACAAACTTAGAATACAATGTGATGTGGAGTGGTGTGTTTTTTATCTTGCTTAGCTTAATGTGGTTTTAAGTAGCACACCATTTGGAAACCTATATGAAATCACATGTTATAAGGTTTTGTTTTGTTTTTAGCCTCCATTATTTGACAAATCATTAGGTCATATATGTAAAGAGTTAGTAGTTTTCCATAAAAGATCATAATATCAAAAAGTGTTTACATGTTGCTTTTGATTCCTAAGATCACCAAAAGGCATGAAGGAAGAACATAAATAACATGAAAACTCAACTAAAACAAGTTTATGGAAAATATATTAAGTGTTTTGCAAAAGTTTGAGTTCATTATAACCAATTTTGAAAGGTTATTCCAATTAGGAAGCGTAAAATAAGTGTTTTTGAAAGTGACAAGAGGGCTTTTTTAGAAGTGTTTTTGATCCCCAAGATCACCTAGAAGGTGCAAGGAGAGAGAATACACACTTCAAAAATCCCTTTCTAACTAAGAAAATGAAACACTTAAACCACGTTAGCTAAATAACCCAAAAGAAACCTATAATCACTTGTTAGAAAATGACTAGTTATCTAATAATGTAAACCATAAATTTTCTATAAGTCAAAATCCTAATTTTATGTTTCCATTGTGTATTTCACTTCAATACCTTTCCAATGAAGATTTCGTAATTTGAACACGGCCTCGATTGCATGAACACACTTTCGATGCGACATACATGTATGTGCTTGTTTCAATGGATATGTGCCTAGTTCGATGGATAAACACCCATTGCAAAAAAATAATAGTAACAAAGATGGATACATGCCTGTAATGATGGATACGCACCCAAAATGATGGATACGTGCCTTTTTCGATGGATACATGCCTAGTTCGATGGATACACACCTAGTTCGAAGTGAAACAACTAGTGCAAAAACACGATGAATTGGTGATGGATATGCACCTAGAATGATGGATAGTCACATGTTTCAATGGATACACACCTGTTTTGATGGAAACATGCCTGTTTTGATGGATACATGCCTAGTTCGATGGATACACACCTAGTGTAAAAACATAGTAACAATAATGATACGCGCCCGAGTGACATATTTGGACTGTTTTAATGGAAACATGCTGATTCGAACATGTACGTGCACCCCCTATAAAACCTACAAAAATCACATGGAAATGAAAATTTTCAAAAGCAAACAAGTTATTTATTAGTCAAAGAAACCTATTTCCATCCTAGACCCACAAAATATGCATAAACAAGGATGATTTAGCCCACTTAAAAAATGAAATCAAGTAAATAACAAGTTGTTTCTCCTAGAAAGCATGAAAGGGGTTAGAAACTGAAAATAAATAGCTTGAAAGAGACTCCATTAATGGAGGATGGACTTCATGTCCCACTGGGCATGCCAAATGTATGCAATGAAAAGTTGAAAAGCTATGGAATGAGGCTAAAGAACCTCAAAGCTTAACTAACTCAACTATGCACCATGAGATAAGAGATAAACAAGGGAAACTAACATGAAAGCATTATAACTTTGACAAAAACATCAAAAACTAACATGTATATTACCCTCTACTCTTTGAATGCTAATTTAAATGAACCTAGAAGATCATAGTAATCATATTTGTGTGTTGTTTGCTCCCAAAATAGTGAAGAGATCTCTCCAAGTTGGCTACATGGCCAAGCTTTAGATCTTCCCTTACTAACTATATTTGGAGTGGATGGATGCAAGATGGAGGAGCTCTTAACAATGGAGTATGGCCAAGATCCAAATGTTCTATAACTTAAAGCTATCACAAATGATTTCTAATGCCTTTCTAAAGTGCTTGAGAGATTTTGTTATGTAAAGTTGTGTAAATTTGTAAGTTGTATGAGTAGGCTTAGCCTTGTATTTATAGTTTTTGTTTGGAAGAGTTTGGAATTCTTGTGCATGTGGGATAAAAGTCTAAAAAGCACTTTAGGATTAGGAGATAAGTAAACATGCTTTAGATTAGTTAAGCTAGGATTAGGCTAGTTAAACTTGATTAGTGAGTGATTAGAGACTCATTGAGAGTTGGGAGGAGTTTGATTAACCATTTATGACTAATAGATAGCCTAGGAAGCTTACAAAAGTGGTTTAGAGAGAACTAGGGAGGTTATGAATGGTCGAAAGGAGGAATGTTTAGCTAATTTTATCAATTTGAGAGTGCACCCACTGCAAGGAACATGCAATAGGAACTACAGTTGTTCCTCACTCCATTGATACAATGGGAACTCTTCCGGTTGTGGGACCTGCTTGCAGAAGAGAGCCTCCAGAGTGGGCTGGTTCCCTCGGTAAATCACTATCCTACCTTCTGTGTGAGAAAAAGAGGAGAAAAACTTACAAAAACAATACTTGAATAAACAAGCTAACTAAGGTGATGCACCGATATTTGTTGGATCTCTCTATTCTGCATACACACACTAATGATTGATAAAGTTGTTCTTGTCACTTCAAAGCACTTCTATAATTAATGCCTAAGTGATTCTGAAGAAGGTGTAAATGGCTATAATAACTAAAGTGAGAGGGTTATAAACCACTTTCAAAATAGGACTACAGCAAACACACACTTAATCAGACCGACAGAAACTTATAGTGCAAATCAGAGGTTAATTGCATTGGAAAACAAGCAAAGGAAAGATGAATTTCACTTACACAAGTTACTAAAGAAAAGCAACACTTTGAATTGCACGCACAATGGAGGATAAAACTAACTTTATTGCATCAAATAGGTGCTCACTGCAGAATTTCGGGTCCTCCCAAAAGCTTACAGAAATTATGATGAACTTTCCTTGTCAACTTTTGGTCCTTTGTGCTTGCAATCACACTACAATATATAGCAAAAGTGTTTCCTAAAAATAGGCCTAAGAGTGAACTCACCCATTAGATCTATTATTATCCCTTTATTATTTTTATTACGGATAATAATAATCTATTACAAAAAAGGCTTCAAGGCCATGAGCATCACTCAAATACATAGTCAAACTGAAGTTGACTCTTATTTTAAAGGAAAACTAATAAAAGAATTACAAATATAGCTTGCAATGCAAGTCTTTATCATGCAACATGCTGATCTATCTTTGATGTTGACACTATTTTTTCCTTTCATGGTGCATGGAAAGGTCTATTTCTGGCAATTTTCTTCATTGGGCATGCATATAAAAATTGGTCTATTTGATTGGCCCCCATGCACATGCAAATATATAATATTTGGCCCATTAGCCACCTTATGCCCCCTTCGCATATATTTGTATTTCTTTTGGCATGTTCTATGGGCTATAGTATGTGGCTTAAACTATGTTTATTCACCACCACCTTTTAAAGGGGGGCCACCATAACTATATTCGGTAATACGTGGGGCGAAGTGATTGTGCATTGTTTGACACTTGGCATACTCTTGTTTGTTGATGCATGTTCGGTCCTTTCTGTCAATCTAGCCTTACAAAGGTGTTAAACTTGGTTGTTGGCATATTAATTACGATCCATGGCATCTCGGTTTGGACCCTTGATCACGAGGGTGCATTGTTTAATTTTGTTCATCGATTTGAAGGCATTTATGAAGCCCTTATCTCTTTAGGCAGCAAAAATTCGATCGTTGATCTTCTGATATAATTTTGACCATTGATTTTCCACTGTACATTGCATTGACTTCATTTGGTTTTGATGGGGATCGTTGGATCTCTGCCACCAATCTTGAGCCGTCGATTTGAGGGGGTTTACCTGGACCATGGTTTGATGTTTGACTTGGTCCTGGCCCTTCGATTAACTTTGAAGTGATCTGTGCCATTGGATGCTCTAACTCGGGTTAGGTTTTGAGTTGGTTGGAGTTTATGAGGGCAGAAGCATTCTGTTTGAGCTCATTCACATTTTTGATGATCATGGCAAAGCCATGGCAAATTTTCTCTAGCTCTACATTTTTCTAAAGAAATACATGGCGGTTTTGATGGTTTTCAAGCCTACACACTTCGGTTTTGGCCTTGGATGCCATGGTCGGTTTTCTCGGCCTGTATTTTTGAAAGAATATGAAGGTATAAGTCATTATGTTGTTGTAGCTTGTAGCTTTGTGTATAAACCTACTTCTTTTATAGCTTTGTTTTCATGAAGCTTTTAGCTTTGCTGATGTCATTTTGTTGCTACCGTCATTTGGCTTCGGTGAGCTCGAACACGAGCTTGCAAGGGAGTTGAGTGCCATTGTTTTCTTCTTCGGCCTTGCTATTATAACGTGGTAAGTTCTTCAGTTTGTTGACTCTCTGCAAGTGTTAATATGAAAAAGAAAACTTTGGAAACGTACTCAGCTTTTTTTGTTATTAAAATATGGCTTGGCCTGCACTTTTGACTGTATTTTATTTGATAACCATGATCATTCCTTCATCGTATTTGACTCAGCCTCTCCTTTCGAGCTCAACCTTTGATGCTTTGTTGTTCCTTTCTGTAGATGAATATTTAATGGCTTCAGCCTCTCGTTGCAGTAACTATTCATTTGAATCTGTTCTTGAGTGCAACTTATGAAGCTCGGTCTTTTGAAAACCTAACTGTAATGATCTTTGGTTTTACCTGTAGTTGTGCATTTTAATGGCCTTATCATCTCTTGTTGACTGTCTATTGATTATTTGTCTACACGACTAACTCTCCTTTCGAGTTAGGATTTACCTCTACATTTTCTGCAATCTCGTCTTTGGCTCTGTCATTTTACACTTACTTGATCATTGTGTTGCCAAGCATGAGCGTACTGAAATAGATGGAACATTTGGAAAATGTAACTTGATCAATATTTTTGTATTGTAAGCATGAATGCAACATGTTTCCTTTTTCTGGAACTCAAAGAAAATCATTAAGTTTATTTTCTGTAATGAATTTCCTTTTCAGAAGCAATAATATAGTCATTGTATTTTAGTTTTATTGATAAAGCATTAATTTTCAATTCTGTTCAATCTGAAAACTCCATTTTGCAAGGGGAGACTCGGCAAAAAATTCAAAATCCTTCTCTCTCTAGATTTCTGCAACTTGTCCATTTTGAAAAGATATGAATATCTCTCTGCTACCTTTTATGGGTTGTCTGTTCACTTGACCGAGTTCTGTTCATGCTTGCTTTGCTTGATCCATTGCAACTTTGGAAAATTGTGAAGTAGTTGGCTTAATTCACACTTGAATTTGGAAATAAAATGAACTTTGAATAGCTGCAACTTGATGAACTTCTAAATACCTGTATGTTTCATTTGATCATAATATCAACTTTGTAATGATGAAACATGTACTTTTGTTGATTGTTATCATTCCTTTCGAAGCTCAAATAGCTTATAAAGCATGTAGTAGCTTATAAAGCATGTATTTCAATTCTGTTTTAAATCAAAAGTCACTTTTACAAGGGGAGACTCTGGCAAATTTTTTTCCAAAATGATTGTTTTCCTCTCTCCTTTTCAACTTTCCAACTTGATTTGTAAAAGTATTTCCTTCTTGACTTATTCTGATGCTTCTTTCTTTTATAAAACCATCTGAAATGATGTTTGTTTTCCATTCTCTTGAAAGTAAACAATAGCTATTTCTTTATTAACCAGTTAAACTGATCTTTTTCATTCCATGTTGCAACCTATTCCTACAAAACTCATAAAATAAGTTAGAAATATATAGGATTTTTGGCCTCTCTTATATCCATGTGATTTTGATTTCTTCTTCATTCTTCTTTTGTGAACTGTTTTCAACTTCTTTTTCATGTCATCTCCACATCTGTTTCTTTTGTAATCTATTTCAGATTCTACTTTTCTATTTCAATCCTTTGCCTTTTTATTGCTTTCTTGCCACTGATTTCTCTTTATGCACTCTACTCTCTTCTACTACCAAGCCTATCTATGTATCCCTGAGTTGTCTTGTGTCATGTGCCTATATTTCTTTCTTTCAAGTACCATTAGATGCATTGAACTTAGAATATGTATTTGCTTTAGAATAGGTGTATAGGAATAAAAATGTACCTGGAGCTCAAAATTGATAGGTACTGCTCTTTATCTTGCAGGTGAAAGAAAAGAAGATGGAGATGGAAAGTGGAAGATGAAGACGAGATGAAGCTAGAGATGTAGATGATGCGGAGTGGGAAAGAAGATAAAAAGGCAATGATGGGTTCACTTTTACTCCTCTACTCTTATTCTTTAGCACATGCAATATTCTCTTTTCCATGTATATGATGTTGTTACTTAGTCACATCCCACGGCTTGTGTGGGAAAACTTGTGATCTCTTATGAATAAAGCATTAAATTGAAATAATGAGTTGACTATCTCTTTCTGCATTCAACTTTTTCTTTGATTGTACAATGATGTAAGCAACTCAATATCTCAATCAAATGAATTAATATAAGAGATAAACTTAAAAGGAATACCTGTAACTCTAGTAAGCAACCATTGAATGAGATGTGCCTCCTTGTATGTTGTTTTACTTGCATTAAGCATATGCTCTTCATTTTGACTCCTTCCTACTATTTACATTCAGACATTATTGTCACTGTTTGGTTGGCGGTACTTTCTTGATGTAAGTAGTAGGAAAGGAGTCACTTGTAACATTTTATGACAAGCATAGATGGATGCAATTTCATGAATCACAAACAACTTTAATGAATACAAAGCAATAAATCTGATGAGCACAACATAATAGAGTGAAGCTGATTATTTGAAATCTGCAACTGTGAATGCAGTTTCAAATGATTAGTTGATTGCATAAAGCTGCAATATGTTTATCCTCATCAAGTTGTCATATGATCCTTCGTGAAGCTTGATGAAGATAAATGAGAGATTGTCGTTCATGTACTCAGCTCTTTGTTTGGGGACAACATTCCTAGTTTCAAATTCTGACTAATCACCTTCATCTGTAATCAACTCAACTTAATGAACTCAATCTCTATAATCTGTAACTGAAATGCCCCAATGTTTAACCAATAATTTTTTTAAAATGCCCCATACTTATGATGACCAAAAATGGTCAACGAATAATAAGATAGATATTAACCAAATGGGTTGAATATAGGAGGAATACGACCAAAAGAGGGTCATGAATGGGCATCCGAGAATGGAGCGAAGAATGGGGAATTAGTGAAGTGTCATTAATCGGTTGATATGTATGCAATACCTATGGGTAGGCTTAGAAATTGTATTTATAGTTTTCCAAATGGAAGACGTTGAACTTTGGGTGCATGTGGGACTAAAGTCTAAGAAGGATTAGGTTAGTTAACCTTGGTTTAGGCTAGTTAAGCTTGATTAGTGAGTTATTAGAGACTTATTGAGAGTTGGGAGGAGTCCGATTAACCATTTGTGGTGATAGATAGCCTAAGAAGCTTATAGAAGTGGTTTAGAGAGAAATAGGGAGATTTTGAATGGAAGAAAAGAGGAATGTTTAGGTAATAAGAGAGATATTAGCCCAATTAGTTGATTATAAGTAGAATATGACCAAAAAGGTATCGTGAATGGGCATCCAAGAATGGAGAGAAGAATGGGGAATTAACGAAGTTTCATCAATTGATTGAATTAGAGGAAATTCTAAGTGTAAGCATATTTTAGGTGTATAAAATTATAAACGAAGAATTTATATAGTTGGCATCTAATTTAGAAATTACTTGGCCTTAGGGGTCTCTAATTTATTTTGTGTCTAGATCAAAGCGGAGGCACAAGCTATAATAGTATCTGCACATTGTACAAAGTGAGGGAAACCAATAACATAAGAAATCCCACTATCTTTGATGTATTGAGCCATGGGAGTAGGGTTATCTCCAAAAATACGGGCCCAAAAGTCATTGAGGTCAACATGTCGGACATCACTATCCCCAATATTGGGTATTGATGTTTCTAGAGAGGATATGTGTTCATAACCCCCATATTGAAACTTCATGGTAGTAGGAAGATGAAAGACACATCAGAAGGATAGGGCTTTAACAAGGATTTTTAGGAGGAATAAAGTATTAGGGCATGACACTCAGTTTGAAACAAAATAAAAATGGGGATCTTGGATGCTTATCTCTATCATAGGAAGAATGACAGTCTTTTTAGGATCCCAACGCAACTAAATTTTTTGAAAATGGTTGAGAAAAACAAGAGTTACAACTAAAAATTTCCTTGGGGGCATGGAGCATAGCACACTGTTGAAATTACCAACTTGAATGGTAAAAATGAATTACCTTAAGCCTATTTTATACTTTCTTATTTGACAAATGGCTTATAAAATAGTCATTTTAGGGATTTTAGTGTAATGCGGAGGATGGGAAAACATGTGGAACAATTTATCAATTTTCTCTATGATGCGGATATGACAGGTTTTTAGAGAAATGGAGGCTGAGGGAACATGGGACATGAGGGGCTTGAACTTCCAAAATACCCGCAATATACACAAAAGGCGTATAAGTGCAATAAAAGTGGGTATGCGGAGAACAACATGCTAGAAGGAACATGGGTCACGAGTGCCTCAAATGTCTGTAAACCTGAAATACAAGGAAACACTTAGTAAACTTTAAAACAAAGGCTTGCATGGATGAAGGAAAGTGCGGGAAGATGGAAATGCGGGGAACAAAGGGCCGAGATGACACTAGGTTGTGAGTTCCCAAGAACCCTAAAATCTCTACAATATAAGGGAACTCGAGGGAAGTGTGGATACATCGGATTTTAGGAAATGTAAGGCCCATGGGAATAAGGGGCTCGAGGGACATAAAAACTTGAAATAACCGCAAATATAAAGGAATTAAAATTAATTCCCGAAACATTAAAATTCCCACACAAAAAGAAAAAAGAGTATTGTGGCAAAAACAATAGTGCGGGAACAAAAGGCCAGGAGAACATGTACCGCTTATTCCAAAAAAACCTGAAATAGCCCAATACAAAGGACTTAGACCTAAAAACACCAAAATAAATAATTTTGGAAAATTTTCACTTTAAAGACTTCTCAAGGGAAAACAATTCGGCAGAGAGAAACATTTGACCTAAAAATATCAAAAAAAGTTCTATTTTTTTTTTAAAAACTACACATTTTTAGGCAAGTGACAACATTGTGTATTCTTTAAAAGGGTTCTAAAGTGTGGATATCAATATTCATCCATCTAACTCATTCTCTCATGGTGTGGCACACTTCTAATACTCTATTCACGAGTTTAAAGTCTCACATTAAAGTCTCCTTTAATAGGTATCCACTTACTTGTGAGGTTATAGACTTCATGGAAACAAGAAACAAAGGTCAAAAATTTCATAAGCTTTTTATAGAGTTGCATGTATGAGTTAAACTAGACTACACACCATCTCAATCATGAAATTCCTTCAACTCACTCTTTGCTTTACATCTTGGTGTGTAATTAAACTTTACCTAGAATACTCAAGGAGAACTACATCTAACATGAATAAATATCAAAACTAGATTCATTTCATTCATTATATCTTGACAAAGGCATAGAATACTCTCTCCACACAAATTTTCTCAACTACTAAGGTTCACACCATTGTTATTAGAATTCACAACTTGCATTATCATGTCCTAATACACATATAATGAAACTTCACAAAAACTTACAAAAGATGCTTATCACGGGTCATTCATGAATTCTTTATCAAAACATGTATAAGGTCTCCCTCAATCCTTCAACATGCACCATGAACACATTCAAGAAATTTACAAAACATTCATAAACTCAGTTTTATCCTTCAAAATCATCTTGAAACCTTACACATTTTATTATCATCTGATAGAATAGGGAGTTTTAGTTAAATTATGTTTCTTATAGTCTCTCCATCACCTCTTACTTAAGATTCTTGCTTCTTAGATCAGTTACAAACATAACTCATGATGAGATTCCACTCATGGGAGTTGATTTTACCTAAAAATGCCTTAGGCTTAGCATGACTTAGCTCTTTTCATGACATGTGACCCTAAAGAGGACCTAATTACACCACACTCACCTCATTCCACATCCTTACAAAGTTCCCAAGTTTTAAGAATGCATGAAAACATAAAAAACAAGCCAAAATGGCTCCTCAATTTCAAATTTGCATTTAGGAGGGAAAATGCCTCTTTTGAATTTTGAAAATCCTAGACACCAACAAAGACTACTAAATGAAACCTAATGACCTCTAGGACTCTGCTATCACACTTGATAAGCCAAAAACAATTCTTCATGACTTATTAATAGATATAGAGTGATGCTCCTACATCATCACACTTCTAACCTCATCATCCCACCCTACTCACATTGCTACAACATCCCATTGTCTTCCTAAGTTGTTTCCATCCACACTTGTTATCATCTCACCTCCTATCATTGGCACCATTTCGTATGAAATACAATTTGGATCTTACACTCACACTGCTTGTTGTTGGTTCACATGCTCCTGCCATGCCTCACAGGCCTCTTCATCTCTGGTAGATGATATCCATTTGGCCATCTCATTACCCTATGATGCACTCTAGTTCCATGGTTCATACTCGACTCTTAAGGGTTTAACTCTAAAGTGAACCTCAAAACACCTACACTTCCTACTCGATGCTTTATGATACATCTTTCTAGCATCTATTATCACACAAACCATTACCCGATGACACACTCATGTTCTTAAGGTTCTTACATGACTGTTGAGGAATTGTTATAAAAATGAACCTCATTCTCACACTAGGGGGCATCGCTCTTCTCTCCCCCCTTCATTATTATCACATGCGATTACAAACATTATTTTACATCTCCTCATTATCAACGCATCATTATTTTATTCTCTTATCTTATCTAAATCACATTTACATTTCTACCAATCTACCACATTCCATCACATACATTCATTTCTATCATGATATCATTATACTGGTCACTCTCATTCAAGAACAAATTCTATCTACTTCACTACTCAACTATTATTTCCATATCACGATACATTTAAACATTCAATAATCAACACAACCATGTCTACAATGCACATGAAATCGAGCAAACCAAAGTGCACATAACAATCATTACATCATATACCAATGTACATCAACAACACATAAGATATCAATAAATGACTATATATATCTCGTCAAAAATCATAGTTACAAAATACAATCACTTTGGGGAAAATCATAAATTTTATACAATAATGTTGGGGTTAGCACACTAGTTGTATAGATAATATATCAGATCTAAGCATACATGCAAATAAAAGTGGATATTCTACCAGAAGAAATATACAAAATAAGAGATATAAATCAACACCAGATTTAACGTGGTTCACCCAGTGTGGGCTATGTCCACAAAGAAACAAGCCAATCTATTATCCAAAGATTTGACAAGATATACAATGAATATTTACAATCTTCCACACCACTCAGATGTATAGTATTTTCTTTCTCTCAAGATTTTTCTTCTTCACCAAGAATTCTCTTCCTCACAATTATTCATCAAATTTTGCAAGTTCTTCTGAATTCTTCCTTCTAAACCCTAAATTTCATGTTTATATAGGCATATACAAACTTAGGGCACTTAGCCATGCAATTACAATCAATAGATCTAATTTAATACTAAAAATAGATCTAATTCCCGAGAGTTAATTAAAACACTCATACACAGGTAACCGATGCCGGTTATCCCTAACCGATGTCAATTCCTCCTTTCTTGACCAATGCCGGTCATAGGTGACCGATGCCGGTCCCTCCATAACTAATGACGGTTATTGTGTTTTCCAGCAAGTTTCCCATTGCATGCTAATCCAAAGTAATTGAGCTCCACAACTCAACAATCTCCCACTTGGAGATTAATTACTGCACCATACCTATACAACGTCATTCTTGGATCCTTCCTTAGCTTTGTTTCTTCCTCCTCAAGTCTCAAACTCAAGACCAATAGAAGTGGAGTGTAGATCCAACTTCTCCTTTGCTAATGGCTTTGTTAGCATATCCGTAGGGTTCTTACTCGTATGAATCTTTTCCAGATTCAACTTCCCATCCTCCAATACCTATTCATATGAAGTGATACCTCAACTAAATGTGTTTCATTCTCAAATGAAACGTTGAGTTCTTTGCCAAATGAATTGCACTCTAACTATCACTGAACAATTTGTAATCATTTTTCTCCTTTCCCAACTCTTTCATGAACCTACTCATCCATATCATCTCCTTGCTAGCCTCTGTAGCTGCAACATACTCTGCCTCTAGTAGTAAACAAAGCCACAACCTTCTCTAATCTTGAAATCCAACTAACTACCATCCCACCTACTGTGAAAATATATCTAGTAGTGCTCCTCTTACCATCTAGATCTCTAGCCATATTCGAATCAACATAGCCACATAATGAAATATCCAAACCTCCATAGCATAACTACATGCTAGATGTCCCTTTCAAATACCTGAGTATCCATTAGAATGCTTTCCAATTCTCTTTACCTAGATTGGCCATATATCTACTCACCACTCCCACTACTTGTGTAATGTCTGGTCTGGTACAAACCATAGCATACATGAGACTCCCAACTGTTGAAGCATATGGTACTTGTGTCATGTATTTTACCTCCTCTTGTGATGAAGGACATTGATATTTGCTCAATTTGAAGTGTCCAGCCATAGGTGTGCTAACAGGTTTTGCATTCTGCATCTTGAACCTTTCTAATACCATGTAGATATAATCCTCTTGAGACAAATACAATTTATTGTTCTTCATGTCTCTATGTATTTGCATGCCAAGGATTCTTTTTGCAACTCCTAAATCCTTCATAGCAAATGTGTGAGCTAGCTTTTCCTATAGCTCAACAATGTCCTGCATACTAGATACTGCAATAAGAATATCATCCACATACAATTACAAAATAATATAGCTCCCATTTTCAAGCCTTTTGAAATAAACACAATGGTTAGATTCACATCTCAAGTAACCATGCTCATGCATAAAACTATCAAACCTCATGTACCATTTCCTTAGAGCTTTTTAAGCCCATATAGGCTCTTTTTCAACCTGCACACTAATTTCTCCTTACCCTTGACTTCATACCCAAGTGGTTGTTACATATAAATCTCTTCATCCAAATCACCATGAAGGAAAGTTGTCTTCACATCTAGTTTCTCTAAATGCAAATATTCTACTACAACTAAACTCAATACAATATGAATAGAAGTCATCTTAATAACAGGAGAAAATATTTCACCAAAGTCAATACCTACTTTATATGCAAATCCCTTTACTACAAGCCTTGCCTTGTACCTTTTCTATCCACCCTCTTCTTCCTTGATCATGTAAACCCACTTGTTCTGCAATGTCCTCTTACCTACTAGAAACTTAACCAAATCCCAAGTTTGGTTTTGTTCCAAGGAGTCCATCTCCTCATCCATGCCATGCTCCCACTACACGTGGGTCTTATCCTACATTACTTCTTCAAAACTTTCTGGTTCACCATTATCAGTCAATAATAAATAAAATAGAGGTGTAAATATTTCTATAGGTTTACTTACCCTTTGTGACCTTCTCACAAGAGTTTAGGGTACCGGAGGCTCAATCTGGACCTCCTAGACATTTGTTTCCAACTATGTCAATGAATGCGCTGGTCACCTATAACCAACGTCAATTCTTCTAACCGATGTCGGTTTGGCTCTTTTGTAACAGAATCTACTAGTTCTTCGACCGATGTTGGTTAGGGGTCAAATGACACCGGTTACTGTGTAACCCTATCGGTATTACTTTTAAATCTGAGAGTTCATTTTAATCCACAAACTTCTCAATAGGTTCTTCCTTCGGTACCAAAATTTGATCCCTATACATTCTTTTTCATTCCATTCAATGTCATGACTCCTAACAATTTTAGAATTCTCTAAATCCCAAAAATGAAATCCAAAATCACCAATCCATAACCAATTAAAGTGCATCTCTTGGATTTTGCATCCAACTTTTTCCTATTTTCCTTATCAACATGTAAAAAGTTTCAACCAAAAACCTTAATAAAGAAAGATCTACCTCTTTTCCGGTCCAAGATTCCTTTGGTATTCCTCCATCTAGTGAACTTGAAGATCACAGTTAATCAAATAAACCATTGTATCAACTGCTTCTACCCAAAATTGCAAGGGCAATCCAAGAATGTATCCTCATACTTCTAACACATTCCATGATTGTCCCGTTCATTCTCTCTACAACATAATTCTCATGTGGTGTTCTTGGAACCATCCTTTCTCTACGTATTCCATTTATTGAACAATAATCATTGAAAGCCTTACTACAATATTCACCACCATTGTTATATCTAAGGCACTTTAACTTTGAATTTGATTCATTCTCAAAAAGGTATTTCCATCTTTTAAAAGTTTCAAAAATATCGATTTATGTTTGATACAATAAACCCATACCTTTCTTGTAGCATCATCTATGAAAGTAACATAATACTGGGATCCTCCAAGAGAAGTTACCTGAGCTGGTCCCCACACATCTGAGTGTACAAGCTCCAATTTTTTCTCCTTCTTAGTTGCCCCAACCTTGAGAAATATCACTCTCTTTTTCTTTCCAAAGACACAATGCTCACAGAAATCAAGATCTAAATATTTCAAACCTGATAACTTACTCTTAGCCTTTAAGATCTACATTCCTTTTTGACTCATATGGCCCAATCGATTATGCCACATACATGCATTTGAATCTGAAGTAGATAATGTAGAAAAAGAATCAGTAACACAGGTAGATAAATATAATGTTCCTACCTTCTTACCTCTTACCATAATAAAATCACCCTTGGTGACTTTCCAAGAGTCTCCTGTAAAATTAACCATGCAACCAACTTCACCTAATTGACCTATAGAAATAAGATTCCTCTTGAGGCTTAGCACATGCCTCACATCTTTCAATACCCATGTATTTCCATTCTACAATTTTAGATGAACTTCCCCTTTACTAGTAATACTACAAGGTTCATCATCACCTAAATAAACATGCCCAAAATTTCCCTAGACATAATTTCTGAAATAACTCTTATTAGGGGTTGCATGGAAAGAAGCTCCTGAATCTAAAACCCAAGATTCAATTCTATTATTTAAAGAAAGAATAAGAGCATCTTGCATTACCTCTTATACAAAAATATTTATTTTTTTTACCTTTTTTGGTTATTGGTTCTCTTTATCCTTTCACCAACAATCTTTCTTTGCATGTCCTTTCTATCCACATTTCCAACAAGTAATTCACTTACCTCTAGATTTAGATCTTCTTTCCCTTGACTTTGATTTCTCATTACTCTTACTCTTGGATCTCTCCTTCTACCTTCCCTTACTTTCTACATTCAAAGCATTCCCAATGATGATTCCTTTGTACTCTTCCTGTGAATTTCTTCATTCAAGATTATACTAACCACATCATCAAACTTTAAAATATTATTAATAGATGTTGTATTACTAACAACCATTACCAAGTTATCCCAACTATCAGGCAAAGAACATAAGAATAAAAGTTCTTTTACTTCATCATTAAATGGTATATTAACCGATTTTAACTTATTTACAATGGATCTAAAATCATTTAAATGACTAGATGCGAGATCCACCTTCATGCATCTTAGTACTAAATATTTTCTTCATCAAATAAATTTTATTTGAAGCACTAGGTTTGTCATATAAATTAGCAAGATATTTCATTAACTCTATCATAGAAGTTACTTCTATAATATTGGAAGCCACGGATGTTGCCAGGCTTCAATCTTATAGATCCCAAAGCCTTTTTGTCAAGAATATTTCATTCTTCATCATTCATCTTCGTAGGTCTAGACTTCCCATCCAATGGTAAATAAAAATATCTTTGATACAGATAATCCTCAATGTGCATCTTCCATAATTGATAATTACGGTTGTCAAACTTCTTTAGCTTGTATTTGTTTTCTTCTGCCATTGTTGTAGCTCCCACTCAATCATAAAACCCTCTATGATTAAATTTGTCAACACACAAAACCATCAAACAAATATCTGATATCAGTTGTTGGGGTTAGCACACCGGTTATACATATACTATATCATATCTAAGCATACATGCAAATAAAAGTGGATATTCTACTAGAAGAAATATACAAAACAAGAGATATAAATCAACACCAGATTTAATGTGGTTCACCCAGTGTGGGCTATGTCCACCAAAAAACAAGCCAATCTATTATCCAAAGCTTTGACAAGATATACAATGAAGATTTACAATCTTCCACACCACTCAGATGTACAATATTTTCTTTCTCTCAAGCTTTTGCTTCTTTACTAAGAATTGTCTTCTTCAAAATTATTCATCAAATTTTGCAAGTTCTTCTAAATTCTTCATTCTAAACCCAAACTTTCATGCTTATATAGGTGTATACAAACTTAGGGCACTTATCCATGTAATTACAATCAATAGATCTACTTTAATACTAAAAATAGATCTAATTCCCGAGAGTTAATTAAAATATTCGTACACAGGTAACCGATGTCGGTTAACCCTAACCGATGTCGGTTCCTCCTTTCCTGACCGATGCCGGTCATAGGTGATCGATGCCGGTCCCTCCCTAAATGATGACATTCTCGTGTTTTCCAACATGTTTCCATTGTATGCTAATCCGAAGTAATTGAGCTTCATAACTCAACAAATACATCATATATCATCCTCACTATCACTATCTACTATCGTGGGAGATCTAGAACTAGAAGCTTCACTTCTCACTTGGTTGTCTATTGTTCATATCATCCCTGTAGCTCCAGATAGCATGAAAATACATCATGACCTAAGGATCCTTCTCCTACGACTTGTCTCACTCACTCAAGATCTACAAAATCCTCATCATGCTAGCTTAACAAAATGGTACATGTGGATGTTGTTATAGCCACTAGCTCGAACAAATGGGCATGCTCTCCCCTAATTGTGTCTACCCACTCTAGCATCCTTCCTCCCATGAGCACATCTAAAGGTACGTTCCATGTCAATGTGTGTATAGATTAATCTATGATCACTTCCCAATAGGCATCACTTACAATCATACCATAACACATTAGTCATTACACATATTTACATTCATCCAAAATAACAACCAAACAAAAATTCACAACTAGAAAATAACAAATAGCACTACTTACACTCCACTCATGTTGTTGTTACATCATATACATCAGGGGTAGGTGCTTACCCCTCTACTCCTCCAAAGTCCAACCCACCTACCACATCCACAACCACTAGAAAAAGAAATGCCCATCCATGTCTTTCTACCACTCACCGTACACCTAGGTGCACCTACACCATCAACTTGTATAGGCTCTATGGCTGCATCCACCTCATCTAGAATATATGCACTAGTTGTGCTCTGTCGGACTCGACCTTTACCTAGTTGTCTCGCCGCCCTAGTAGATCAACACCATACATATTGCTTCGAGGACACATCTTGGGCCATGCCAAATTATCTAGAAACTTACTCACCCTAGAACAACTCTACCACACCTAAGAAATGATCCTCTAACCACATGGTGCACCGAATGCACCACACCTCCATGTCATCCTCCAACCAACCTTCATATTGTCTATACGACCTCCATATAATGGCCTCAGGACCCATTTGATCTATCATTGACCTATAGGTGGTCATATCCATCCTCCTGTGCTATGGGTGTCAACCCAACTCACTACAAAAATCTCAAGTTGAGCACAATAGGTCCGTGACCCATTGGGTGGCCTCAATATAGCTATATGCTCAAATGTCCATACGTGTGATAAATTGGTGCCTCCTAATCCACCTCCATGATTCTCCTGCATGAATCTATATAAGTCCTTATACAAATGTGTCAATACACATCATGCCCATGCACATCTAGTACCATGTTCCTCTATGTTGCAACATATCTCATGCATCTTGTAAAAATCCTAACTCCACCACCCTCCATTTCCACCGACAAAGCTAGAATCATTGCAATAAATTTCCACAACCACGAACACTGGATCAAAAATCACATCTAAGCTGATATGAGTCTCTGTATATACTCATTTCCCTATAAAATACCACTACGCTACCCTCATATGACTATGGGCATCCACTACAGTCATTACTTGTGCTCTCTCTCCTATAATCAACAACCACAATATCATGTATACATCTTCTAACATCACAGTCATCTAACCCGTCGATAACCAAAATATACGTGTATCTTCACACCATATATCATATAATGTTATTAATATAGGCATATTATGGGGTATGTCCCCCAATCTAGCAATGTGTCGTAGGCCAAAATGGTCTAATATATCCCACTCTGCATCAGAAAACCCCAAAGTTAGTAAATTACTCAAATGATGGTCTGCCTAAAAATCTCTGGAGTGCATATCCCTCTACACAACATAAAAGCAACAAAATTCCTTTATTACCACATCATACACACTACCAATCTTTCATCACAACATCAACTCACTCATAATTCAATAATTTCATAAAATAATGCCAAAACCACGCCTTCTTGGATGCCAATGCCGGGAGCGAGGTCATTAGCGTCCAAAATAGGTCACTAGTGCTTGGGTGAGCGCTAGTGTCCCACAAGAAAAAAATTCCCTGGACGTTTTATCCTAGTTAGAAACATTGAAAAACTCTTAAAGTTCACGTTTTCCTAAAATTGACCAAAATAGGCATATTTGACAAAATTTTCCAAAAATAGTCACACATCTACTAGCTCCTTGGTCATTAAGAAAGCCACGATCTCCGCTACTCTCTTAGACCTCATCAAACTCACCACTCTAACACATGGCATCCTCATAACTCGTAGCTCCAAATCCTACTCAATCTTGGTACAAATGAAATTACTATTCACTTTTTAATAATACTATATGTAGCAATTTCAATTCACCATATACTATAGTTACTATTCACATTAGTTTTTATAGCTAATACATGTCACATGGTTTTTCTCATATATTGAGCCTCGATACTCCGTTTTCCTCTGCATTTTGCACCATTCGGATCACAATTTATCTACCACCATACTATATACTTTATATGATTTCATAATTAAATCGCACATGTACTAATCAATCTACACATATAATTTGTCAATATTACTATATTTTCTATACTATATCTTATTCACTATTACACCTTTTTTAGTCTTTCTTTTGGTTTAGTGTTCGTTTCTCTAACCATCACCCTTTTGTTGAAAAGGGGGTAAACAATCGGCATCATCTTATAATCCCTCTCAAGATACAATGCAATCAGCCAACACTCTTAATACAAAACTATCACAATTTTCTCTTCTCTTTTTGAAACAAAGCTACAATCATTTTGTATGATGTTCAATACTTTCTACTTTTTCAAATCTATTCCCCTAAAAATATGGGAAAAAAAGAAAAACCTCTCTGTGAGTAATATACTAAGTAAATATCATTTCAAAAAAATCTACTATTACTCAAATCAAATAAATCAATTGAATACAACAAACACATTCACTATCTCTCCCAAATGACCTAACTTGGGAGCAAAATTACATTACTATTGCTTCTAGATGACCTAACTTGGAAGCCATCCAATACTATGCAATTAGGAAAACCCATTATTATATGAGTGGGGTGAATGAGACGTCATTGTCTTTCCTATACTGCTCCTATAGGTGTTCTTCAATCGAACAAACAATTTTTCAATCGGAACTAAATTTTGTTTCTATCCATCTCTAGGGGTTGGACCTTTTGGGGATGTAGTCATGGATGGAGAGTAAAACTAGACCTCTCTCCCCAACACTCTTCCTCTGGTGGCAAGACACTCAAATCCTCCCATTTTTAAATAAATCGGGTTGGAAATTGATCACTCCCTACCTCTTCAATCTCCTTTGGAAACAATTCAAAATCTCCAAAATTGTTTCAACTATTTCTCCAAATGATCCTTACAACAGTTTTCTATCTCCACTTACACCACATAGGTCAAAACATTGATCCATGGTTTTCCATGCCATAAGTTTTACATTCCTCGCGCACTTTGTAATATGTCTTCTCCATATTTTTACAAGTATGTTCCTAACTTCCTTTACACCACTTGAATTACATTCAGATAACATAAGGGGGAAATGTAAACACAAAATCACACACATATTACTATTTTACTATGTCATCGGTATGTTATATGCATGGATCTTAAGTAAGAAAAGTATGCATTGGTGACACAATCCCTTGTCTATCTGCTTGCTTTGATTGATTTCTATTGTATTACTCTCCTACATCTATCATTTATGTACCTAGTTCTAGTCAATTAACATAGATCCCTGTCTTTTTGTCTGTTCACATCTGTCATCATTTATTCCAGGACACTAATGCCCATTCTATGTGCCTCTGTCATATTTATTATTTTTACTTCTTTTGACATTTGTGGTCAGCATTTTTAGTTTTCTTATCCTTATCTTGAGCTCATAGTCAACCTTTTGTGTCACTAATGTCAAAATTCAAACAAGAGATTCATATCTATACAAAACATACCCACTATTATTCCGGTCGGTAATTTTTAGGGCAATCACATTTACATACTATCACTTCTATCAAAAGGGACTACATTTTTGGGATGCATACATTGCATAGGAATGGGAAGTGCCAAATTTCATACCACACATTTGTATCTTATATAGCTATAGCCCACTATCTTGGTGTCATTGGCACATGGGCAACCTAAGGACACTATTTTCAAACACAAGCACACAAAACTACATGGAGTTTGGAATGTAGTGTAATACTCGGTCATAAGTTCACTCTTTAGGTGACCCCGAGGGTCAGTCTGACTTCACATATTTCATATTTTATTCACATTTGATTGTTTTTGAGATTATGCGGGTAGCTATGGTTTATTTAACAAGCTTCAAGTATAATAAATGATCAAGGAGAGACTATCAGATGACTAACATAGACCAATTGCAAAAAAGCCTTGTGACACAAAAGAAACCAAATTCTGAGCATTTACATAGTCACCGCATCCGAACTAGTCTCCAGCGCCCAAGCATCCTTGCCCTACTCTAGGCACCCCTATCTAGCCTCATTGTAGAGTCTCGGATATTTTATCAATCCTCTGTCACATCATTTCATGTCAGATCGAGTATTTACATAGTCTCGACCATTTATAGATCACATAGGAAATTAGATAAGTCACTTACCTCTTCCATTTGTTTATAATCTTGCATTTCTTGAGTACTTAACATTTGTATTTCACTATATTTTATCATATTAGTTACTCTAAAATCATAGTTAATTCATTTTTGTTAAATAACCCATAGCACTTGTTTAGGTTTATGTTATAAGGGTTCTTTTATAATTGTGTATTCCCAAGACAATACTATACAAACCATGCGGTGGATGAAAGAAATCATGACTCTCCTAAATGTCCCATACCACCTAAGGAGAGTCAATATTTCAAGGGTCTTGAACTGGTTCATGGTCATAATTAAGGTAGTATATGTTCTTGTAGTAATCTCATACACAATTATTAGTTGTGCATGTTTCTAGTTTTATGATAGGTCATATAAGTTTACTAACAATAATTAATCAATTTTCATACATCTAGGCTCTCTATTTTTTTTTACCATAAGGTGTGTGAAAACATTTTACATCACAATCCTAATGGTTGCACTCTTCATGATTCAACTAGTTTGGATTCCTCCTAAACATGATACATAATGTCACAATTTAACCTCACATACTTGGTTTAAGAAACTCGTTAAATTCCATTATAATCATATAAGATGAGTTTCATGGTTGGTATTACCTTATACTAATGTCACATTCCATAAAAAAAGGTTGCCTTACATTTTTTTGTTGTCTCATGATTTTCCAATCTAGTAATAATTACATTTCAATTAACACCCCAACCCCCCCCTCGCGGGCTTACTTTGGGAACTTACATTATTGTTATTTTACTTAGATGGTTTTATAATAATGCCTATGAATAACACCTTTTTAACCCTCACATCAAAGTTTCAACTGAATTCATGTTCTTAAGAAAAATGTTTCTTTTGTCAATTATGAGTCCCTTGGCTTCATAAG
The DNA here is from genome assembly GCA_018340775.1 of Taxus wallichiana var. yunnanensis. Lineage (NCBI taxonomy): Eukaryota > Viridiplantae > Streptophyta > Pinopsida > Cupressales > Taxaceae > Taxus > Taxus wallichiana. The sequence goes on from CM031238.1 coordinate 748,763,529, forward strand.
ATAATATCCATTTTATATGTATCTATTATCCCATTTTATTCCTTATTCTTTTATGTTTATACATAAGTTATCTCATTTAACTTCCAATTTTTTTAATATATATTTTCATGCAATTTACTACCCCTAGTACTCACATGTATGCAATTAGTGGTATTTTTATTCTAGCTAGACTATTATTGGTTTTAATAGAAAGTGGATTCTGGTTTTGAACCCCAAATCAATCAAAAACCATGATCTAATGAGAATCTTCTTTTTGTTTAAAGAAGAGAAAAATTATATTAAGGAGAAAAAGGAACATTAGCATATGGATGAATTGTGATTCAAGTTTTTGTGTAACTCATGTCCTTCCTAAGCACATACCAAATACTCACTATTTGATAATTTGAAACTCTTTTTCCCAAGTTTCTATGCATATCTCCTTTCTTGTTGCATGTGTTTTTTTCTCTATTCTACATATGCTCCCTCGACTCTTCATTCCACTCCTTCTACACATCCTCCCTCCTTAATATCTTCCTTTTCCCTTCCCTCTTATTGTGTGCATTTATTCCTTCCTCGTGTTCTACGCATTTCTTTCCACATTGCCTCTTTTCTCTCCCTTCTCTATTTTCCCTTTTCTTAAAACCATGTCCTCCTTTATCCCTATTATGCATTTTTCTATCCTTCAATCCACTTTGGACGTCCTCTTTATTTCCTCCTATCTATTGTATATTCTTGATTTTACAACCTGGTCTCCCCTCCCCTACACATCCTTCATTCCTTTTCTATGCACCAACTCCTCTCCACTATGCACTAAACCCCCTTTCACTCTATGTTCCACTTTTTAACTCCTGGTTGGTCTCCAAGTTTTTATCCTTTTAATTTGTTCACCTCTCGATCAAGAAAGGTGGTGGTCTAATTAAATCCTAGTTTTGTCATTTGAGTGGGTACACCAATGCATTATGTTAGTTTGCCAAAATTGGGAGAGTTTAGGTTAATTCTAAGTGGTTGTTTGAATTTAGATCTTAATCATATATTTATATATAATATATGGCTTTGATCTCACTAAATCCAAAGGATAAAAACTCTTATATTGCGACACCATTATTTTTATTCTTTTAATCCATTATCTCCATTTTCTATAGCATACGATGCATTAGAATATGCATCAACATTAATGTTGGAACACACAAGAAGAATAAAGTTGTTCCACGTGCCTTTATGAGAAATTTTATTGTCTACGATGAGACAATGTTCTTTAACCCTCTATATATATGGTTGATTTTCCTTCTTCATATGACAAAGAAACATCTTTCATTAATACCACAAGGATGGTGGTTTGATTCATATATGAGCTCGATTTCAAATCATAAGGTAATTTGGATTGATCTTGAATTCAAAATTAGCTCACCAAAAATGAATGAAAGGTAAGATATTCATTGGGTTTGATTGTTATGCAATATCGATCATGAATAATAATGTAATGCATTGAAATGCATCTCAGCCATAGAATTGAATTATTATAATGAATCCTTGACATAAACAATGTTGATATTGTATTCGCCAGCACACTATTATTAAAAATTTATAATAGTAGGCTTGTATTTCACGTGTAGTAACATTACATTACTCATTATGAGAATGTGCATCAATATCATATTGTCACTTGGTACTCCAAAAATCTCATCACACAACATGACACACTAAAGAAAAACATAAATAAACGATAAGCTTTTATTGACCAACTTACGGTTTGACCCAAGCACTAACATACACATGTAACTCTCTCTCATGATACCCATTGTTACATCTTCTCTTCTCTCTCTGATGATGACCTTTCTCATTTCTTGAGAACACTTGCACATAAACAAACAATAATACATGGTGAATTATATGTCTAAAATAATAAATCAACTTTTATAAATCATAAACAAGTTATTATTAATAACATTTCATAATTGTATTTCAACACTTAATAACCATCTAACAATTATTTAATTAATGAAAATAAATGTTTTTATCTAAAACATATCATAATTCTAATCAAGAAAATCAATTCATAATAAAATATCATCTCTATGGCAGCCAATGCCACCCAATTCTCAAATATATCAAAACAATAAATGATTTGTTTCAGGATGTGATAGGGTAGAGCACCGATATTAGTAGAATTGGTTGATGTGATAAGAGGAATGCAAAGATGTTTGGAGGCTATAAAGACCATGAAACATAAAATATTTGATATGGATGAGGATGAGAGTGATGGTGATCGGGAAGTGAGGGGACACGTAGAACAAAAAGGTGTGAAAGAGCATTTCAATGTATAAGAGTACTAGTTTTTGCAAACAATCATAAGTATTGGCGAAGTAAACTACACTTGGAAGATCCATGATAATATAAGAACTTGGATCCATAAGACTTGATAGACTAGATCATAGAAATGGATTATTTTGACTATGAAGGTTTAGAGGATAACAAGAAGATTATAGTTTTAAGTACCAAGTTGAAAGTCCATGCATCCATATGGTGGGAAAAACAAGGTAGTTCAAAGAGGAAAATGTAAGTTGAATAAAATGGGTTTGAATGGTGATAAATTTCAAGGATATGTTTATGTATATGGATTATCAGTCTCATCTATTCAAGAAGTTACAAAATTTGTGGAAGGAACTGGGTGTAAGAAAGTACACTCGATGATTTCTATTGGCTCAACATCAAATTTGGCCATGTGGAGGATGACGATAAACAAATCCCAAGGTATGTTAATGGAATTTACATTTGTATTCAAGATGAACTTAGTATTATTAAGACAAGATCTATAAAATAATCCTATTATGATGCGATGATGGAATAAGAGAAGTTGTCCCACATACATAATAACATTCCATGAGGAAAAGGAAAATTACTGTGTAGAGGTGGAAGTTTACACAATGATGCAAAAATTCATGTGCATGAAGGAGAAGTGATCACCTCGCAAAAAGAGTCACATGCGAGAGAGGTGGAGATAGATCAACATCCCAAAGGAAGAGGATGCAAATAAGGAAGAGGATTTAGTGGAACTTGTTTCTATTGTGGAGAAACTAGACATCGCTCATTCAAGTGTCCACAAGTTACACAAAGTAGTGGAAACCAAAGGAATGATGCTAGCATTCATGTTAATCAACATATAAATGTAAAGTGATTAGATTTTTTTAAGTGCTTCACTTATTAATTTAATTGTTTTCATATACTTGTTTTAATTTTCTCAATTTGTTGTCTTTACATTAAAAATTGGATTAATTGATTAAATTAGATTAAAAATGATAATAAAAACAAGAAAATGATAAAAAGACAAAACAATGCAAACCAAGATTGATAACAAAGTTCATACTTCATCCCTATTGGGATGCATCTCTAGGTCCGAAAAGCACTCGAAGCGATCTGTTAAATGATGCAAATATGTTTGTCATACAATCTTTACATCATTTTTTTGAATCTTCACTCTATACTATAGTTCTACCTTTTTCTCTAGGAATTCATTCTATAGAATTTTGGCCTTCAATGTATTCTTCATGCAAATAAACAACACTAACTTGCTTGTTCTCTCCTTACAAAGGGATTATAATTACCATTCAAATACAATTTTCCTCCTTTTATAATGTTTCTGAACTCCATGGTTCATTGGTCAAGTCTTAATGCTTTTACCAAACATAGAGGGGTTTAAATCCCTCTTTGTGCACCCCTTTTCAAGATTTCAAACCCAAATTTAAGAGGATATATGCCAATGATTTTTCTTTGATTTCCATGTTTAGGTGTAACAAAGTTGGTAAAGGCCTAAATATGGTAAACATGGGGTGAGGGCTCAAGCCCTACTCCCACACCTAGGCTTTTCGATAAGCCTTTAGTGAATTTTTAGAAACTTGATCCCACATTCGTAGGGATATACAACAAATAAGGGTTTAAGTGGAAGTTTCTTCACCCTTGGTCATGAAGACCTTCCACGCTTGGAACTCAAACTTGGTTGTTGTGTTTTCCTTAGTTTGTAGCAAATGCGTTGTGCTTGGGAATTAGTTTTGGCTTAAAGGATGCCATGTTGTGGCTTGAGATATCTCTACATGGTTTTAGGAACTAAGATTTGTAAATATGAAGAAGTTTAATCCCACATTCACACATGTACATTGTCAAATATTGGGGGTGAAAAACCAAACAAACCCAGTTGTTTCTCTCTACCATGTGTCACCATGTGATTGGTCCATGTGTTAGGATATGATTGGACCACTTGTATAGGGCCATTAACTAGGAGGAAATTAGGACTATACTCTGTCATATTTTTTTACAGGTTTTCCTTTAACTTCAGCAAGCCATAACTTTTGCATATAAAGTCAAATAAACTCATTCAAATTGTGTTCGAAAGATCTCAATGAGCTCTTTGATGTGCAAGAATTTTCATCGTGATTGTAGATTGTTTTAATTAAATTAGTTGTGGGGATCCTTATGGATTAATCCTTTTCGTAGACACTAAATCACACATTTTGGGTATCTATATAGTCCTGATCACATACTACTATTCATATGATTCCTAAGCAAGAAAAATACTAATTGATCATTGTCTTTGGCCATCTTTTCTTTCTTTATATTGCCTCTTTTTGTCTTACACTCTTTTCTAACATGTCTTTTCATAATTCATAATTTATCATTCTATACACCAAAGCTGAGCTAGGATGCCAACACCAAGCACCCCCATCCCCTCTAGGTTCCCCCAACCTCTTTGTACTTTGCTCGCATCTTTTGGGTCCTTTCTAGCCATTTGGGCATCTTTCTTTTACAAGTCAGCCTTTTAGTGATTAATTACAAAATTCAAGCAAGGGAATCATATAAATATAAATCTATGTGATCATAATAAGGGACTAAGCACTAAGCATTAACTATCACCGCCGAAGGTTGCATCCAAAGGCATTTACAAGAGAATTCAAGTGTGCATCTAGCATGGCCACTTTGCTTTCTTTCTATTTCCTCTTTTGGTATTACACTCCTTCTTGCCCATTTTGCCTTTTCATACTTCAACATTTATCATTCTCAGTACACCAACACCCAACCAAGACACCAACACTAGGCACCCCCATCCCCTATGGTCACCCCTAACCTATTTGTACTTTGCTCACATCTTTCAAGTCCTTTCTAGCCATTTGGGCATCTTAATTTTAAAATATGGCATTTTAGTGGTTAATTATGAAATTCAAACAAGAGAATCATATAAATATAAAGCTATGTGATCATAATAAGGGACCAAGCACTAAGCATTAGCTATCACCACCGACGGTTTGCATCTAGAGGCATTTACAAGAGCATTCAAGCATCCATCTATCATCCACACAAAGGGTAATGGGGCTGCATTCTTCTACATACACTTCATAAGAGGGGAATTTCATTCTTTCATGCACACATATATTTACATATTTTACATCTAGTTACTTATTCATTATCGAGTGTGACACGCACAAAATCCACCTAGGGCACGATTTCAACACACATGCACACATAACTACATTGGGTCTTAGATGTAGTGCGTTGCTTGGTCATAAGTTTACCTTAATTGATAGCCGAGAGCACATTCCAACCCCTCATTTACATTATTTTATTTTTGGGATTTATAGGTCACTTCTTTATTACAGGTTACAGGTGATATCTATGAACTTTGTGTGACATACTAGTGACAGTAGTGAAGGACAAAAAACATCTTGTGACCCTACAAAATTGAGTTTCATAGCTTTTGAGTAGTCACGGGCACCCAAAATAGGTCTCTTGCGCCCAGGTGCCCTTGACCCTCCATAAGCACCCTAGTCCTGGAAATTATGACACTCCTACATTTTTCTAGGTCTGATTGTGACATATTACCTCGCGGTTTTAGCAGTTTTCCAGCTCTAAACATCTTTGACATCGATGCAAATCAGCTATGTCATTTATATTTTCATTTCCAACTAGGGCTTTAAATTTAGATTACTTAATTACTTGGATAAAATATGTACTTAATTGTTTATATTTAGCATTGTTACATAAGATAGGATTAGGCATTTAATTATTCAATATTTTCTTAATCACTCCCCACCGAGAAGCTTTTGGACGACCAAAATTTTAGTTTTATTTTGACAATAAGTGAGGGTACAACTCCCTCACCTTTCCAATTTCTATTCACCTTGATTTAATGGATACATCCCTTTTAGACCCACATGATGATACTCGCACATCACCCCTTCGTGAAGTCTTCACCTTCCTATCAAGAACAACATTCAAGGAGAAAAATCATCAACATAAGGAACTTGAACACTCTCATCTTGATCCATGATCATAGGAGACTCATATAGTTTCAAGTTTTCAAAACTTACCAAAAATACATCAACATATATAGAGGTAACTCTAACTGAAAAGAATTGTTAACAATATTTTCCAAAATCTTAAATGGACCATACCTGATTGGTTTGAATTTTTACCTTCATCTTTAAGGAGTTATTTTCTAATGTGTAGCCAAACTTGATCACCAACTTGGAAGTGATGATCAACCCGATGCTTGTCATGCCTAGCCTTATACTTGGCTTGGCTCTTTTCCAATTTCTCTTAGACAACTTGATGAACTAATTAGATCTTCTAGATGAACCTATTTGCTTTGTTTGCATATTTATGTCCATTCTCCATTGATTCTTGTCCAAAAGTGAAGTCCAAGGGGGACTTAGGAAAATAACCAAAACAAGTCTTAAAAGGATATTTTTGTGTAGAAGAATGTATGACACAATTATAAGCATGTTTCACATAACACAAGTGTTCATCCCAAAGATTGGGATGCTTACTACAATACCCTTAGAGAAAATATACCACTATTTAGTTAACCACTTTTGTTTTCCCATATATTTGTGGATAAAATACAATTCTCTTCTTGAGTTTTGTGTCTGTAAAGTCGCAAAATATGACTAAAACTTCCCAATGAATCAAGAATCCTAATTAGATATAATAGATGTGGTAAAACCAAAATGAACCCAAACATTGTTGAAGAACAAATGTACGTGTCTCTACTATTATTTATTTTGTATAGGGCACCAATACACATGTTTTACTAAATATATCCACAACCACATAAAGATAATCATGTTTTATTTTTGACATAGGAAATCCTCCTACAAAGTCCATATAAACACGCTCCCATGAACGAGTTACGAGAAGTGAGGTATATAATCCCAACTTCATGTTACTAGGCTTGTTTATGGAAAAAATAATACAACATTTTACATACTTAGATATATTTTCATTTGCTTCCCTAATCACATGAACTCTTTCATCTTGTGGAAAGCAATGAACTCTTTCATCTTGCAGAATGCAAATTTTACCAAGATGATAAATTAATCCATCATGTAAGTGATAGTATAATTATTCCACTTGATTACCATGAGTTAGATCTTCATAAACATCCTTAAAATCAACATCTCTAACATATTGTTCCTTATAACTTTCATGCATCAAAGGACTATGTTGCAAAAGAATAGATGCAATAATATGAGGTCTTGAAATCATATCAACAACCTTATTTTGTGTACCTTTTTGTACCTTATCACATGATGGAATTTTTGAAAAAATTCAATCCATTAAAAGTGCCTTAATCATTGTATCTTTGGTTGTGATTGGAGGTATTACAAATAATGCTTTCATTTTATCACACTTTGTACCAAGCATACAACTCTTTATCATAAGTAGGATAGTTCCTTACCACACTTGTGAATTTCTCTAAATGGTGGCACATGAGATTTCTATTTTGCATTAATAAGACACCCATGGAATAATCACTTGCATTAGTTTCAATCTCAAATGTTTGTTGCAAATCAGGTAGTGCTAACATTGGGGTTTTGCTTATCTTTTCTTTCAGCGTGTCAAATGATTTTTTGTAGTTTCCTCCCCACCTTTGAAAAAAATGTTCGGTACTTGTCAAGGAATACAAATGATATGCATTAAATTAAAATTTAGCAGTAAAATTCCTCCAATATTGAACTACCCCAAGGAAGCTTCTAACTTCAGTTACATTATTAGGTTTAGGTCATTTTCATTATGGCTTCAAATTCATAGGTATTAATTTTTAGTTTACCATCCCCTACAACATAGCCTAAATATACCAAACATGTTTTACCAAATTCACACTTATACATATTTAAGTATAATTTCTCCCTTTATAAAGTATCAAATACTTTCTTAATGTGCATAACCTTAAGAAAACTAGGGTTGAAACAATATATTCAATCAAGGGTCAAGTTCACCAAATTTTTACACCCTACAAATATAGGTGGAGTAAGATAAGATTTATTTCCTTACTTATTAGGTGTAAGAATGTTGCATGTAGAATATTCTAAATAAACCCATCCACATTAATCATAAAATCTAGAATATGGTTATCAAAACAGTAAAAAATAATAACATGAAATGCAAGAATGGATGCATACTTAGTTGTGCAAAGAGATACATAAGTGATTTGGATATGTAGATTGACTGAAATAGGTTATTAGAACTTAGAAATACTTTGTTCATGAGATTTTTTGGTGAGAAAATTTGTCAAGACAGACAAATCAGGTGTCTCCACCAATGTTCACAGGATATGCCCTTTGTATTGAATGGTACAACTCCCTTTATTGAAAGTAAACTAATCCTAATCCTATATAAATATTGTGAGTGGCCAAATTAGTCAGGGATCACACAAAGACACTCCATTGAACATGTGGCAAAGTACTTGTACAAGGTACAAGGGATGAGAATAATTGCAATGAGGGGGAAGGAGATAAATTATGAAAGGAAGATTACTTCGTGAGTAAGAAATCAAAGTCTCACACCCAGTAACTGGAGTAGTTCATCATTCAATATAGAGGAAACACAATGAAGCTATCTAGTGAGATGGGAAAATCGAGACACCAAGTTCTCATATTCATCTATCAAAGATACAAAGATCTTACATCACTATGCTTATAAAGTGTATAAAAGAGGGAAATAGAAGAACCATGAGATGCTTGTAACAACCATGCTTATCATGTCAATGATGAGAGGAAACCATGCATACAAAGCTACACACATTCATACATCTTGGAAAGTAGAAAATCTATTCCTTGATTGACATTTACACATGTTGTACAAAGCAAGGGAAAATAAGAAAACATGTATAAAAATGTATCTTTATTTCATGTATATGGATGACACAAAGTCCAACAACATATTACAATCCACTATTGCTACAGAGTGATAGTTCTTTAAGAATATGGAATCCCTTGGAATGGAGAATCCATCCCAATTTATACAATTTGAATTGTCCTTTCACCTCCCTCATATGACTCTTCGTTTCCATATTCCACTTGTGACCTTTCATTTTCCATGAATTAAGTATTTCTCTTATAATTTTGAGAAAATACTTTTACAATTTTAAAATAGGTAACTTAAGTGAATAGGAAAAAATACAATGATTACACACAACAAAGAATTAGAAAGAAAGGGGAAGAGAGGAAGAGAGGAGAGAATGAATGAGAAGAAGAAAGAAGGAATGCCGATGAAGATGATGCCTTGTTGCCTTCACCTCATTTCTTTATTGATCTGATGAAATATTTCAATATGGATAACTCTGATTCTCTAAACCTTTTACACCATAAGAAATCTCCTTTGGATAATGCACAAACACCTCAAAATAAGTGTTTAAAAACATTGTCAAATAACCTCCTTAGTGACCACAGGCATTTTCTCACCGAGGTCTACTCAGACTCCTAAAATATGCTTACACTTAGCATTTCTTCCAATTCAATCGATTTATGACACTTCGTTAATTCCCCATTATTTGCTCCATTCTCGGATGCCCATTCAGACCCTCTTTTGTTTGTATTCCTTCTATAATCATCTAATTGGGATAATATCTCTCTTATTAGCTAAACATTCATCCTTTCGAGCATTCAAAACTTCCTAGTTCTCTCTCGAACCACTTATGCAAGCTTCCTAGGCTATCTATCACTCATAAATGGTTAATCGGACTCCTCCCAACTCTCAATGAGTCTTCAATCACTTGTTAATCAAGATTAACTAGCCTAAACCCTAGTTAACTAGCCTAAACCAAGGTTAAGTAACTTAAAACTTCTTATAATTTAGTCCCACATGCACTCCAAAGTTCAAAGTCTTCCATTTGGAAAACTATAAATACAAGGCTAGGCCTACCCATTCAAGAGACACAACTTTACATAACACAAAACCAAAACAAGCCTAAGAAATCTTGGATCTCATTTGTATTAGCTTTAAGATAATTAGACATTTGATCTAAAGCTTTCCTTCCTCCATTGTTGAGCAAAGAGCTCCTCCATCTTGCATCCATCCACTCCAAACATAGTTAGTAAGGGAAGATCTAAAACTTGGCCATGTAGCCAACTTGGAGAGATCTCTTCACTATTTTTGGGAGCAAAGAACACACAAATATGATTGCTAGGATCTTAATAGGTTCATGTTTTATAGCTTTCAAAGAGTAGAGAGTGATATACATGTTGGTTTTTGATGTTTTTGTCAAATTTATAATGCTTGCATGTTAGTTTCTCTTGTTTAGCTCTAATCGATGGTCCATTTGACTAGTTAGAAAATATTTGAGGTTCTTTAGCCTCATTACATAGCTCTTACAACTTCTCATCGAACAAATTTGGCATGCCTAGTGGGACTCTTAGTCCATCCTCCATTAGTGGAGGTCTTGTAAGCTTTTCATAGTTCATTTGCATATTTTTTAGAACAAACAATTTGGTATTTACTTGTTTCCATTTCTAAAGCAAGATAAATCACCCTTATTTGCATATATTTCTTGGGTATGAACTAGAATTAAGATTCATTAACTGAAAAATAACCTATTGCTTTACAAAAACAAATTCCGTGAGTTTTATAGGTTTTTCACAGGGTATGCGTAGGTGTCTGCTTGGAGCGTGTCTCTCGCTTGAAACCCCGTGGTCTTCATCGAATCAGGTGCACACTATCTAGTCATACTCTACAATGTCAAAAAAAAATTCAAAGGGATGCATATCCATTGAACCATACATGTCTTCGTTGACAAGCACATGTCTCCATCTCTCGCATGCATTGGTGTTTGACACACCACTATGTAATATTTTGATATTTTACCTTGAGCATGTCTTCGTTGATATACCCACATCTCCATTGGCTAGCACACATTTCCATTTCTCTATGTGTGTTGGTGTATTCTACTATACTGTGGATTTCTAACAATATGTTTATAGGCGTACGATTGAGACAGCACGTCTGTGCTCGAAACCCTAGCGTACTGTCCAAACCGCCCACATAGGCATTGTTCCCCTTGTCACATCTCCTTGCCACGTTTCGTGTTGGTTAGGCGTGTGCACTGTCGGTTAGGGTGCGTAGGTGTCGTATGAGTGCACAGTGTCTATGCCAAAACTTGAAAAAATATCGGTTATAAGATCACTTTTTCTACACTTTTTGAAGTTTTCAAGACTAACGAAGTAGGTATAAAGTGTTGTTTAGTGATTTCAAATTGACATAGTTTAAGTGTTTTCACTTCGTAGATTAAAAGGGTTTGTAAGGTGTGTATGCTCTCTCCTCATGCCTTTTAAGCAATCTTGAGATCAAAAACACCTTTACATCCTTTTCACGTTCAAAAACACTTGTCCTAAAATCTTAAAGTAATTTTTGTATGATTTGTATGGGTGGAACTTCCACTTTGTGTATGCTCTTCCTTCGCGCCCTTGGGAGATCTTAGGAATAAAAATCAAAGTTGTGAATTCCCTTTCTTGATATCAACTTTCCACAATAGAAAATTACTAATCCATTGTCTACATGACCTAAATCTTGTCAAAGAAAGGCATCAAAACACAACACAAACTTCTAATACGCATATTTTCATACAAAGTTGCCAAATGTTGTGCCACTTAAAACCACATTAATTTAAAAAATATAAAAAACACGCCATTCCCTTAACACTCAGTATTACAATTTTGAGAAAAGGGTACATCCCTATCCGCTCAACTGGAACATAACCCCTTTGGCATAACACCTTAAGATACAACAATGGGGGTGGTTCCAGAACCCTAAAGTAATCCACCGCCGAGTAACCTCATGGATGAAATAGGAAGCACTCACTCACCCACTTGACTAGTTTTTCATTGTGAGTTAGATTTACAAGTTGTCCGTATCGCGACCACTAGTTAGAGTACGCAATGGACACATTTATTTCCCACTATGCTTGAAGGGGGAAAGATAATATAATCCAAGAATTAGTCGGTGCGAATTTTCTTGGTAAATCATGCCTCGATCTTACAGAACTTGTGACACCTAACTGATAGATGTTAGGGAATCCATTCTATCTTAAAGCCCACTTTTCTAGTTTGGTGTCGCGTCAAGCCATCACGAAGTGACAACTTACTTAGTCTAAACCTTATTTTTTTCGAACATGGCAAAGAGCCCACCTAAGTTGGATCTAAGTGTCTGTCATCATAGAGTTGATGACATCTCACTTAGCTCAATTTATTTCTCACCTTCGGACAAGGAAAATATTTTCCCAAGTGGTGCTTAGTTAGTTCCATCTCTTTTTATCTATACCTTTGTGTTCTTGTTTCCCATCACGGGACAAGCGAAGGAATCTTTCAGGAGTGTTGTCATAGATAGTGTTGACCACTTTTTTGTCTGTTTACACTCATCCATGTTTAGGGCTGAGTTGTTAAATGTCTAAAGTGCATGGATGCGTCCTTATATCTTTGATGGCAACTTAATCTTGATTTCAAGATCATCAACATAGTTAGGATAGATTCATCATTTTATCTCCCTTTGGTGTGTTACCTTGTTTACATTGTCTTGACATAATTAAGATACTTATGTCATGTTTCTCGTAAATGTGATCTAAGTGTCTTTATTATGTCGTTACGCTGCCCAAATTTTAGAAAATCCTTAGTATACTTCGACTTAGTTTGATTTCAAACATTTTCCAAAATATTTTTTTTATTAAGGGAAAATAGTTTTGAAAGGACTATACCCTGTATACAAAAGGGCTCAAAAGCCAGATATCAGAAGTGAGAGAAATAGCCCAAAGAAGGAAAAACAACCAACCTCAGAGGGCTCAACAGCCAGATAAAACAACATATTAAAAGAAAGGATCCAGTCGTACAATGATCCAAAAAACAACAGAAGAGATCAAAAAGCAAACAATAGATATCTATCCTAGAATATCTCCACCAAAAAATAGCTCCAGATCCGCCAGTCATCAACAACTTCGCAGCCAGTAAACAATAGCACAACACCACGTTACTTGATAGCCCTGTCAATCTTGGTTTTGATCACTTGCAGTGAGACAAAGAAAGCAATGGTTGTGGCCTGAGAAGGGTCTTTCAGATCTGCCTGAGAAATTGCCATATCCCTTTTCTCTTTGGGGCCCCAAATGTCTTCATTAATCCCGCTTAGGCTGCAAACACTATGAACATGTTGTTCAATGAAATTGTAAATACTTTTAAGAGTAGATAGGATGCATTCATTACAAATTTTTGCATTTCCCATTCTGCCATCCAAAGACTATAACTTCTTGAACACTTCAGCAATAACACCCTCCTCATCATCATTTTGTAGTATTCCTTTTCCCTTAGCTTTTTCCATATTTTTGATAACCCTTTTGAGCTCTTGGATTTCCTTTTCCATCCTGCCCACTTTGACCATCAAATCCTCCTCCTTAGGCTCCTCCACCGTTGGCTGATGTGCAGGAGGTTCTCGGAAAGCTCGAGGTCTTTGTGGCTTCTAAGAACCCTCTGAGAAGTAGGGATCTTAGTTTTCATGCCCTTTCTTTTCTTGCTAGACAAAGCAGTTTCCAGGGGGGAATGGAGGTGGTGTGAGAAGGGGAGGAATGGAGGAAGAGGGTGGAGCAGGATTCATGTGGGGATAGTTTGAGCAGTGATGATGGATGAGAAGAATTAGCCCTTGATGCAGAGGAACTAGCCCTAGAATGACTCTGCACTTCCCAAACAGATTTCTCCAATGAGTTTAACAAGTAATGAGGGAAGCTGATGGTTATATTTCTACGAAAGTGGTTAAGAAATATCAAATGCTTTTGAGGAATAGTAACAAATCTCCCCTCAAGAGTTACATACCTAACAACCATCCTGGCGAGCTCAGCAAAAGGCTCAGGAATCAAAGCCAACTTGATGCTTTATGTCGAAACTCAAGATTTTCCCCTTCATCTAGGAATTTCTTTGTCTCCACCTCTCTATCTACCTTCTTATTAAAGAATTTGGTGCCATCAAGACTGAGTCCCGTGATCTAGGTGATATATTGAAGAGTGTCACTTACTTTTTTGTGCATCATTTCGATACCACTTTGACACTTATATCTCGCTCCTCCGTGAAGCTTGAAATTCGTGTCTAATTGGCATGGTTACATGGCTTACATTTGTAAACCTTGCCCTTTTACATTTAGGCCTTGTTGGTTGTTGAACTTGTCATGGTATCCTTTGATTGGGAATCACATTTACCCTTTGTTAATATTTACACCTTGTTCATTTCGAGCTTGACGTAAGTATTGACATTGTGTTGATCATCTTTGCATTAAACTATCATTTTACACACACATTTTACATAGGGTGTATTTCCTTATTGATTGGATTTGTGTTTCACACTTGCATAATTGTTCCTTGTGATCATTCATCTATAAAACTTGTTTTCTAGGACAATCCTTTTTGATATCATCGATATTGCATCATCGCGATGTCTATTTTCCTTATACCTTCTTCAAAAAATCACGCACGCATATCCATACTTACGAAATGTCTTGTTGGATATCATCATGCTTCATTGAATCAAAATTTCACTTCCTTCCCTTTGAAGGAGTTCCATCACACTATCTAAGTCTAGACATTTGTGCTTAAATGATGCCAACAATGACTGATTATCATAAGGTTCCTCACACTTACAACAATACGGAACCTAGGTTTAGGTATTCAAATCAAAAGAAACACTCTACAACTAAGCCTTGTTTGGTTCTTCATGCTAGAGGGCCCAATTGGGTACCATTTTACCCACCTTCAAATCATAGTTGATGATATGGTTTGGATGCTTCTAATCCAAATTATTATTCGGTTCCCCCACTCCTCTTCCGATTCGATCCAAACTACTATTCGGATTCCCATTCTTCTTCGAAGATTCAAATCCCAACTATTGTTCAAATATGCCTAGATTAAATCTTGAATCACAGGTCCTCCCTTTCTTCATAGGACCTTTATTCCAAGTCACCTCAATGACGTATTCCTCCTTTGAAGACTCGTGTGACTCCAAGTTCCATCAATCAAACATCTAATTTGGTTCTTGAGTCATGGTCCTCCCTTTCTTCGCAAGAACTCCTTTATCGAGTTGTCTCAACGAGCTCTTCCTCCATCAAAGATCTCCACGTCTTGAATTCCCTCTATTCAATCATCCAATTCGACTCCTACATTGCGAATTAATGAATGGCTATGTGATCCTATTTTCTCACCACATTAGGTCATCTACTAGAATACCAATCTAAGTCCAGGACCTAAATCATTAATTCATAAGATGTCTGCCACCAAGCCTATGTCATCTCTCGATTCATATTTTTCTATCAATACAACTTCAATCCCTCTTCAGCCCTTGATCCCTTTCCACCATATCATATCATTTCCTCACCCATCTTCTAAAAATCAATGTCTACAGACCGCATCAAACCATTAGAAATAGGCCATATGCTAAGATATATTTTCAAATCACTATCAAAACTCTTCTTGGGAGTGATAAGGTCAAGCCTTCCCCTCATCTACATCATCAAACATCTTCATCTTCTCACAATCAATCTTCCTCACTTATCGAGCTTATTTCTTCTAGTCAACCTCCTACAAATTGAAGAACAACAACCTCTACTGATTGATTTCTCTCAAGATGAAGGAACAATAAGACTACACAAAGATATCCCTTTACAAGGATTATTTCTAGAACTCAATACGCTCGTGTATGGGGAGGAAGAATTTGATTCCTTTTATCAGTGTAGAGGAAGAGCCTAAGGTCATGAAACTTGATACTTCTTCTAGCATTCCATCTTCACCTTCCTCTGATCATGATGAGATGCCGGGGTCTTGCATTGATCCATGGCCTATCTTCTCATTACCAAATCATTCATTATCTATCATCATTCCTCAATCAAAATCTCACTTTGGGTTACCGCTGAGTAGCCCATTGTCTTTTTCTATTCTCGGATCCACCCCTAAGTATTCCTCCATTTTCTACTTGTGGTTCACCTCATGGTATCCCATTACCTTCTATTCTTAGGTCATGTCCTAGTAGCCCTTCATCCTCTTCTAGCTATGGTACACCTCTGAGTAGTCCCTCCTCATCTATACTTGGGTCACCCCCTAGTGTTCCCTTGTTATCTTCTTCCATTTTGGTCCCATGTCCTAGTATCCCTCCATTATCTTTCATATATGAGTCACCTTAGGCAACCCATTACCTTCTATTCTTAGGCCACATCCTAGTAGCCCTTCATCCTCTTCTATCTATCTCATCTTCTATTCTTAGGCCATGTCCTCGTAGCCCAACTTCTTGCATCTTAGGGCCATACTCTAGTAGCCCTTTATCATCTTCTATTAATAGGCTCACCTCCCAGGTAGCCCATCCTCTTCAGCCTTCTTGGACCATATCCTATTCGTCCATCACATCATCCTTCTATCAATTACATCGGGGAAATCCCACCATCCTTTCTCTCGTTCCTATCATCAATCATAAACGTTCACTCTCTTCTCCCACTTCTTGGGATCAGACAAGTCACACGTCAACTTATAAGAAACACAAACAGCTTTCTTAATCAAGCTCAGTCAAAAATTCTAAGAGATCCAAAGTTCCCAACACTTCCAATGATCTTAAGGTTAAAAATAAATTGTGGTTCAAGAATGCACATCAACACAACCATCAAGTCTCGGTGTAAAGTGTAGAAACCTATAGATAGGGAACTCAAGCTCCCACACATGAAATCTATATTTTAGGATAAATCACATACATTTGTTGAGTATGATCTCACCACGATCAATGACATTGGAGATATTATGACTCTTGATAAACAAACACACTTTATCTCCTTATCAAGGAAGTTTCAAACATCATTATTGGATCTTATCACGTAGAATGACTTTGTTCGTCCCATCTTTCCAAAAACTATAAAAACCTAAAAATCAAAACAATTCAAAATACAAATCCATGAGAAAACATAAAAAAATCAGTGGTACAAAGAGCAAGCATTGTAATTAGGTATTGTGTACACGTGGATTTTTCTTTCTTCCCTTCCTTTTCATTCCTCTCGCAAGTCTTCTTGATATTTCAATCCCTTCGGTGATATTTCGGTTAGCCTATTCACACGTAGTTTGTGACATTTATCTCTATGGTATCTGCTTTGACCTTGGTAACTTAAAGAATGAATCACCTCTTAGAGATCTTATCACATTCAAAATCTAATAAACTTGTTGCGAAGAACTTTTGGACATATATGTTGACACTATCCAATGTCTTCATCGCAATCACTTCCATATCCTTCCATCAAGCCATCTATGGTTCTTAACCCCTTGTCAAACAAGAGAGATGAAATAATTTTTCAAAAAAAAAAAAGAATCAAAATCAATCAAAAATCAAAATCAAAAGCTACAAAGCAAAAACCAAATTGATATATTACTCTCTCTTGGAGTATTTCCAATAAACTCTATCGGGCTATGGACGCCTAATCGGTAGTAGATAAATGTTGTGATTAGAATTAAATACATCTTTGTTGGGGCTATGGATGTCCTGGTCGATTTGCAGAGAAATGTATGGCTATCCTTCCAAAGATCCATTCATAAAATCACCTATCGAACTATATCATTCCTACACATTGGCTAGGGTGTCCTCACTTGCTTGTCTATCAAAATTCACTTCAAGATGTAATAAATTCCACGTACACACGCTAGATCTCTATGAGTAAAAAGGATTAGTATGTTACCAAGTGTCTTGTTTTGGACCTTGTTCTTACTCTTTCTTTAGTCCTTAGCTTGTCTCATGATTTGTGCCTTTGACTAATCAATTTTTCATCGTGAGGATTCTAAGCTACATTGATAACATTTGTTGTTCTTCTACTTTATTTAGAACATCCATGTGTATGGTATTGCTTTTTTCCATGTTTGTGGATACCTTTTTCCTTTCACAAAAACAATCTTCCACTTCCTTTCTATAATGTGCTTTTAGGCCAACTTACGCTAGGGGCATCCTTACTTCTTCCCAGAACTTCATTACTTTACGTTCATCATCACATTGAACCTATCCATAATGGCCTTGGGTCCGGTTTCTACACGTGAAGAGTTTTCCTTTGAATACTCCCACCTAATTGCTGGGGCATTTTCACATCTTCACCTTTCTCGTACGCACATGGCCTTTTGCCTCAGTACATCCCATCTATCGCTAGGGGATCTAAGCTTCTTTTGTCTTCCTATACATAGCTTCAGAAAACTTTCAAAAATAAAAACATTCAAATATGTTAGAAAAATCACAAAAACATTCAAATATGTTTCAAGAAACATCAAAAACAATATAAATCATCCTAAAAACATTGCTCTTTGGTTCTCACATGTTCATGTGTTGAATCACGGATCATCTTGGTCTACCTCCATCAACAAAAGCTAAGTTGCTTAATATGTTTGTACTCACGGGCACAATGAGTTGCTTGGTAATATGTCATAGTGCAAAATTGCTTTATCATGGGACCCAAGTATCCTCTTTTATTCCCCTTACATGTACAATTTTCTGGGAATCGTCATTAACCCTTTTCATTAATTCGAATAGGTTGGAACCAAATCTTGATAATAAAAATATTACGTTGTCTTTTTAATTTCTATTAGGTTAGCTTGTTTACTTTCTCATATTGCATTGCATTTTGTATGTTGCATGGAGTTGGTGTTTTTAGCAATGAACATTTGTTCGTATATGGCTTTTCATGTCATACTACACTTTTTCTCATTCTTTTTAATAACAACCGATGATGAAGATCACTAGCAATATGATGACAAATAAAGTTGTTTAAAATACATTAGATGGATGGATTTAGCTCATTCCCCCTTCCTCATACTCATTTTCTTCTATATTCCCTTTTTCCTTCATCTTTTCAATCAATCGATTCGACCTCTTTCATCACCCATTGACAATCGATGGGGCATCCTTCATTCTACTCATTTCCCTTATACCTCTTCAAAATTTCACTTGTTTATGCTTGTCTACTATCTTTGAAGTGATGTCACTTACACCACCCCAAAGAGGGGAAAATGTAGACACCTAAAATATGCTTACACTTAGCATTTCTTCCAATTCAACCAATTGATGACACTTCGTTAATTCCCCATTATTCTCTCCATTCTTAGATGCCCATTCACGACCCTCTTTTGGTCATATTCCTCCTATAATCATCTAATTAGGCTAATATCTCTCTTATTAACTAAAAATTCATCCTTTCAAGCATTAAAAAACTTCCCTAGTTCTCTCTTAACCACTTCTACAAGCTTCCTAGGCTATCTATTGGTCAAAAATGGTTAATCAGACTCCTCCCAACTCTCAATGAGTCTCTAATCACTCACTAATCAAGCTTAACTAGCCTAAACCCTAGTTAACTAGCCTAAACCATAGTTAACTAACCTAATCCTTCTTAGACTTTAGTCCCACTTGCACCCAAAGTTCAAAGTCTTCCATTTGGAAAACTATAAATACAAGGCTAGGCCTACCCATTCAAAGACACAACTTTACATAACACAAAACCAAAACAAGCCTAAGAAATGGATCTCATTTGTATTAGCTTTAAGCTAATTAGACATTTGATCTAAAGCTTGCCTTCCTCCATTGTTGAGCTAAGATATCCTCCATCTTGCATCCATCCACTCCAAACATAGTTAGTAAGAGAAGATCTAAAACTTGGCCATGTAGCCAACTTGGAGAGATCTCTTCACTATTTTTGGGAGAAAATAACACACAAATATGATTTCTAGGATCTTAATAGGTTCATGTTTTATATCTTTCAAAGAGTAGAGAGTGATATACATGTTAGTTTTTTATGTTTTTGTCAAAGTTATAATGCTTGCATGTTTGTTTCTCTTGTTTAGCTCTAATTTGATGGTCCATTTGACTAGTTAGCAAAGCTTTGAGGTTCTTTAGCCTCATTCCATAGCTTTTTGCAACTTCTCATTGAACACACACTCTAAAGAATATTGAGGATTACACCTAATATATGATGAATTTTGCTGCATAACCACACTTTTGTACTCATTAGGAAGCTTTGATGAAATGCATTTTTAACACTTTGTCCCACCAATGACGATCATAATTCCCCCTGGTACATGATGCGTAGACATCTTGGTCATGGAATGAGTGTTGAGAAACACTATTTCAGGACTTCCCAATGTGAGCTTGGGAGGGACATAGGAATTACTCATGATGATCCTCTTTGATACTTGATTGATGAACCATAACTCATTTCAAATCACCCATCTCCCTGAGTGACAAAGATGGATCCACCTGCTGCGTACTGCAATGCCTCACCTTGCTGCAGGACACGATTGACTCAAGATGATGTTTTCTAGGATCTTTGTGGAGTTCTCATTTCTCTATTTGAACCATGAAACCATCATAAAACCTCACAAAGAGACAAAAATGCAGCGAGATGAGTGAAAATGAATTCGTATGTAACTTTATACACTTGGAACTGAAAACTGCTATTTTTAGAAACTAGGTTCCAGGAGCTATTATTTCAGGTAGGTTGCTTTTTTGGCCATGTCGTTGCACTGGGGTGTTTCTCTCACATTCCAAGCATGTTCATAGATGTTTTGGGGTTAATTTAAAATAATTTCCATTTTTAGAAAGTTGTTTTTTTGCTTTTTGACCTTTTTGACCCACGTGCCCTAGTTTTTTGTTTGTATGATTTTCAATGTCTTCTCTTTTGGAGGGTTTTGCCATTTTGGAAACTTACTAAAAATGGAAAGTGTAAACTAGCAGAACTTTCTATTTTTAGAAAATGAAAAATCATGGTGTTAGATTGACGAGAAAATTATGGATTTTTATGGTTTTTCTCTTCAAATGTTATGTTTAGATTCTTGGTTCAATTCGCTTCACGGTTTGATTTGAAAAATGAAGAATCAACTTAGGGAAAAAAAATTTTAGATGTTTGCCATTAAAAATACGTCCACCTTTATATTTTAAGTTTGTTTCAGCTTCAATTAATTTAGATGAGTAACATTTTCTCAAAATTTCATGGAGATCAGATGTATGGTTTGGGAGATACGATTGTTTCTTCATTTTTGTGCCCTAGGTTTTCCGACAACTCTTGATCATAGATTTTGCTCAGAAGGGTGGATTTATTTCATTGCAAAAACATGGAATGATGGAGGAATGATGGAGGGGATGCTAGTAAGTTTTTAGAAGTAGAAGTAATGGAGGAATGAAGAAATCCTAGTAGTTGGAGAAAAACTTGTGCGTGTGTGTAGAAAGGATGGAAACAAGATTAGTGACAACCCAACAGCTTAGAAATTTTTACATATTTTGAGTTTTGGAATAGGTCAAAATTTTTGCACTACTTTTACCAATATCTTGGTGCAATTTTTTTAAAAATTGTGCCCTATCCCTACTAGTCCACTTGGCGATGTGATTTGCCATTGGGGATGAGAGAGGGGGCTGAAATTTACACCTTAAGCAACTATCGGGGGCACATGGGTGACCAAGAGATTAAATGGGAGGGCTGGGAGTATTTTGTCCCAACCATCCCAAAGATTTGGTGCACATGGGACATAAAAATTCACCCTCACCCTAGCTTGAAAAGTGGCGGAGCGTGATTGCATAGAGGAGGGGCTAGGAAATGGAGCCTAGGGGGATTAACTAGTGAGAAAGTGTTGAACTATGGTCATGTGGAGGGTCCAGGGGCCAAAATAGGTTAGGGGTGCATTTTATTGAAAATATTTCACCAAATATTTGGTGCACTTGGTGTAAAAAGCATGCCACTCTCCCATTAGTTGGATTTCTAGCCCGAAAAAATCGACTAATCATAAAGCTTGGCCTTGGAGAGTGACTTGTCGGGACCATAAATTGAGTTCCCAAAGGATTTTTTGATAAAATTTTATATTATTACACCTAAAATTAAATTTTAAATCCAATGGTGGTGGTCTCATCATCTTATTCTTCCTAAAAACCCCTAAAAAGGGATTTTTGTTTTGGCTCGAAGGTTGTGTCTCATAAACATTGGTTGTAGACAAGATGCGCTTAGTTGTGAAAAATACAATTCCAAAATATTCTATGGATATGAATAAAGTTTCTGAAAATATATTTTTTGACTCCTAACTCCTTTTGGAGCTCCTAATCACTTCCCGAAGCTCAGGGGTTGTTTTTGCACTATGTATGCTTGCTAGGCCTCCAAGACCCACTTTTGTTGAAACTGCTCCAAAACTTGTGGAACCTTCCAAAACCTCCAAAAATTGATTATTTTAGGAATTATGTTCTTCTCTCTCGAGGTACATGCACTAGCTTCAAGAAGACTAGGGAATAGCCTTTCCTAAATTTTCCAAAAGCATATCTTGATGAATCATGTTTTGAAAGCAATTGAAATGAATGGATACCCCTAAATCACCTATGGGAACACTCACATGATACCTTGAGATACTCGAGAGAGGGGAAGTGGGGCTGAATGATGGATTACAATGACTGGGGAAAGTTTCTGGAAGGACCTATAACCAAAATTTTTGACACTGGGGTCCATTGTCATGCTTGAAAATTGAGCATTTTTATGTTGCACATTTGCATGACAACAAGATGTAATCGAAACAACTTTTTTATGGACCCATACAAACTTAGTTGGGCCATAATATGATATGTTCATGCTTAGTATAGTTTCAATCATATAAATAGTGGAGATTGTAACCTTGCTTGCCCATCATAGTCTAGAAATGGCCATCACTATCTATCAATAGGGTTTGCACACCTTTAACACCACCTGTAATGACCTACAACAAATAAAAACCCTAGATACCTACAAAAATATTCATGAAATTATTATATAAAAAAAATTCATGTGTGAGTGAGGTTGGAATGACTTTGACTGTCAACCCTTTCTGAACTAATCTAAGTATTACACTAGATCCCCTTGAGTAGGAGGAAGTCACATGTAGTTCTCCTAGTGTTTGTACAAATAGTGCATGCAATATATGAAAACCCCTTATTGTGCCTTTGTGTCTCTTGAAAAAATTATTGGGTGTAGCCCTTGATAGGATAAAGATGTAGCCATCGTAGTAGTGATATAGTGTGATGTTCTTCAAATGCTAAATTAATTCCCTTTATGTCTTAAGACCTTTACCAATGCTTGGAGTGGCTTTTTCTTACTAAGAAATAACTCTATGACCTTTAAATGTTATGTAATGGAGGATGCCGGACTCTTGAATCTGGTTTGACTACTACATATATGTGTGGTGGCTACTCTAAAAGATGTGCATATGCTTTTGGAATATTTAGGAGAGCCTTGAGTGCTTTAGTGTTGATATTTAGCAATGAGAGTTCTTGAGAATATTAGGTGATTTATGAAGTGTATTTCACTTCTTGTATAGGCCTCCCTAGGTTAGGTATCACATTAAGAGTGAACAATGGAAGGTAAAATGAAACACATAAGATATTCAAATTAAGAAAAGTTGTTAGAGAGTGGGGGATAAGACCATATAATTCAACTTAGACCATACAGTCAACCTGCATCTATAGTGTACGAGTTTTTTTACTTTTCAAATTTAACATAATAAAATGAAATAACAAAAACAAATTGACCTCAGAAGATGGTAGGATTTACTGATACCTACAATGATCAATGTTGATGTTGTTAGATATAGCTCCTTTCACCGAGGAAGAAACCTGCAGATCAAAGACAACTAGATGAAAAATGTTATATAAGATGAATAGATGAGCTACTTAACAAAGGCTAATTCCATAATCTAAAGGGACTTCCTAAGAGGATGTCATCTCATATTTAAACAATTAAGTGAATTTAATAAAATGATAAAAATTTATATATATTGAAAAAGATAGATAAATGATGGATAAGAAGCTCTAGAATCAAGATCAAAGAGAAGATCCTGTGTAGATTCGTAGGTGGCCCAAGTGAGGGTGGAAGAAATTGAGATGGATACAGAGTATTCATAACAATAATCATTTGTTTCTTAGATCTCATGGAGGAACTTGATCTAATCCTCGATGTCTTCAATGTCAGATTGCAAAACCAAATAGAACAAAGTGTAAGTTCATGGAGAATGTTGTATTGTTCCCAAAATAAGGGTTGTTGAACAATCGGGACGTCGTAGATTCTTATAATAGGGCGAGATTGTCCAAGTACGCCATCTAAAAGCTAGACATGCTTGAAATAAACAAGTTAAACCCAAAAATATAAAAAAAAATTGAAAATTGCTATGATTTCAATTAAAAATAATTGTGGATTGAGATCGTTAGTGATTCAAGGGAATCATAGGGGATTTGGGACAATCATCGATGTTTCAAGGGAATCATCAATAATTTTTGTGCAATAGTTTGATTTTTTGAAAAACAATAAAACAGACTTATAAAGTTCTAAATTTTATTTTTGATTGATTTGAGATGTTTATGGAATAGGGATAATACAAACATAAAGGAATACCTTGTGAGTTTAAGATGGGTTGAAAGATGTCTATAGATGCTGGATGAAGTTGATTGAAGTTGATGGTAGATCTTTGAGCTTTCGGGAAGATGATTGAAGATAAATCTTCCAAAATGATGTGTTTGCAAGAGCTTGATGTTGATTCTAGACTCTCGTGATCATTGGGACAACAAAACATGGCTACTGGCTTGGAAGCAAGGATTCAAAATTATGTAAAATGTTTATGAAGATCCCGAGAGAGGAGCCAAAACTAGATTTTATAATCGTTAGCGATCTATATAACTCGGGAAAACATTGAAAATTGGTTTTAACCCCTTCCTAAATGGTAGTTCTGGGTATGGGGACAATGTAAAATTGTTGGGAGGATTTCAAGGTTGAGTTGGCGAGATTAGGGTGTTAGGGTAAAATAAGATTAAGGTGGTTATGGGATGGTTAAGTGGTTTAAATGAGTAAATGTAATTTAGGATGGATAAAAGATGATTTTACATGTGAGGTAAATGAATTAGGACAATGATATTGATCGGAGGATCATTTTTGAAATTTCCCTAAACATCCCTAAATGGTGTCAGTACAAGATCATCTCGAGAGCTTTCCAATGACTGTGAGAACGTGACAAATGGACATCGGGATCTCTATATATGTTCCACAAAGTTCGATAAATGAGAAAGTCAACTCGTCAATTGGTCAATATTGGACCGAATCGCACCGTGACACGTGGCTTGTCATCGCTCTTCGAATTCACTTGATTTTCCTATCAGGAGACAAAAATTGGACTACATGATGACCGAGTTAATTAATTTTGATATCACATGGTATGGGTCGAATTTTTATTTACTTGGTAAGTCCATTACGTGATATATATATATATATATATATATATATATATATATATATATATATATATATATATATATATATATATATATATATATATATATATAAATGTTCATACATTAGTATTAAACCCCACATAAACTACCAAATGCTATGCTAAGCATGTGGAAGGGAGGAGGTGAAGCGGTTGTTGGGGCTTAAAGCCATGCGTGGTAAGATCCACGTGGAGAATGGGAGAAATAAGGTTTATTAAAACCTTCCCTAAGTCAAAGGCCACCAAATGTGGGATGAATACCCACTTTAACATATAAAAACCGCCCCCTTCACCCTAAGCCGCTCAAATTGGGATTTTATCCCATTAAAAATGCAAATCGGCTAAAATGGGTATTAATCCCATCTCATATGCTAATCCGCCCAAATGGGAATTTTTATCCCAAATTACATGGTACGGGTTTAGGCTAATATTAGCCTAAGATAATATGTAATTGCATTTTTCAAGGGCCCTAAAATTGTATAAATAGGGTACCTAGTTCATTGTAATGGACACACACAACCCAAGCTTATTATTTGTTAAGCTTATTGGGACACCCCAAGCTTATTATTTGTTAAGCTTATTGTGGGGACACACACCAGCGCAACAAAGAAGCTCATTGCTAGAGTGCGGAAAGGTGGAGACACACCCGAGCTTATTATTTGTTAAGCTTATTTGTGAGATGTGTCAACAAATATTGTTTATTGGCCTATTATTTTAGGCAATAGTAGATGAAATATTTGTGATTGGGAGTAAATTATAAACTACCCAATAGGCCCATTGAGCCACACCAATTACTTGCAAATCCTGGATTGTCGACTAGAGTGCTAGCATCGCATTGATAGCATCGGGAAGGCCAATCGAATCTGAAGGAGATTGTGCATTAGGAAGGTGAAGAAAAATTCGACTGATCATCGGAATTTTTCAAAGAACTGGTGTATTGATAAACAAGTAAAATTCCATTAGGTTTTCTTGTGAAATTACTATTGAACTTACAATTTTTGACTAGTGGAACGGTTCGAGCATGAACCCAGAGATATAGGAAATTGCTGAACTCTGTAATCAATCTTTGTGCAATTGTCTTAAATGTCTTGCATTTTATTTTAAATTGATTACTTAAAAGGAGTAAATTATTGGCAAATAATTAAATCCTATAAGGGTCTCGATCAGTAGTAATAATCGATTATTTTCATATCGATATAGTGATATGTTTAATAATTTAAGTGTATGTATGTGAGGGGTACATGGGAAGTAGGTAGGTGTTAATAACCCGGTGTCTACATTTGCCCCTTATTGTCGAGTGGTTTGGGGTAGGTGAAATTCTAGACAAAACGATTGAGAATAGATTGATTTTGTTTAGATGGGTGACCCCCTCAAACTAGGGGTGATTATGATGAAGTGCAAATAATCACCAGTTTGATAGAATTGATTGGATAGGTCACCGAGCATGTTTCATTTGAAGTTACCCCAAGACGAGGTATAGAAACATGCTAGCTATAAAGGTTATGTTCAAGTGATAGGGGAGCCAAAGGGTCCATGACCTATCGATGTATGAATCATAGGGAGCGAAAGTGGGAGGGTGATCCCATCTAGGTATGCTTGTGATGTAGCCATAAAAGGTGGGCTTGAGAAGCCAAGTGATAGGAGGAACCAAGGGTTTTATGTCCTATGGACATATGGCTTATTGATGTTGGAGAAAGCTTGGGGCCTTTGAGACAAAGCACATGTTTGAAATAGTGCTAGTTGGATAGATTTGGATATTTGGTTTGGATGGTTTGGGGATAAATTGTTGGTGATTTAAATGAGGCGCCGATGATTATTGATAATCTTCAGCGATTGAGTGGAATCGTTAGTGATTATAAGGAGGGAAAAAAGGTGCCTATACATATCTGATTTTAACCACAATAATTTCATTATTACCGTGTGTGAAAATGTGTTTGAGAGCTCTTATTTTGGGTTTTTTGAGTGCTAAGTGTGAAATGGTTGGGGTTGGAGGATCACAGAGGAGGAGGCCTACCTTGGGAGAGGTGAGTACCTTTTTATTTGTTTTTTTAGTTTTTTTAGCGGTGTGAAGGAATGTTTACCATGTCACATGAATCGTCGGTGATTTTTGTGAATTTCCCATGATTTATGTATAAACGTTGGTGATTATGGAAAATCGTGGGTGACTATTGTGTTTTAGGTTTATGTTTGTATTTTGATAGAATTTTTTATTAGATGATGTTCTAATAGATGTTTTATGATTTTATGGCTGTATGCGAGGGAAAATTGATGATCAAAGATAGGATCCCATTGATTTTTGAGGAGGTGATAACTTGACTACCAAGGATGATTGGAGTCATTTAGAGGATGTGGGTTTAGGTGCATTTTACCATTATAGGGGATTCATAGGTAGGGGGTTATTATTGGATTTTTTAGAGAGATGGGACCCCGTCACATGTACGTTTTGGTTTTCGACACGTGAGATTACCATCACCCTAGAGGATGTACATAGATCTTGCGAGTTACCTATGCGGGGAGAGGGTATATACTTGATTGATGAGACAAATAGGTCGGGAGTGATGAGGAGACTATATAGGGATAATTTTGATGGGGTAGTTTTCACATCGAGTGGATTTTCATAAAGGGCCTTATATAGCCCCGAGATTTGATGACCTTGATGATGATCAGGGTCACTTGCTATGCTTTTCCTAACTCTGTCGGGGGTCATTTTCAATGGATATTGATAGGTGTTATTGCTAACATGATGGAGTAGAGGACAATCTTTACATGGTCCCCTTCTTTACTTACACATACCTATAGGGAGTTATGGTCTTGGAGGATCCATAAGAGGTTCAAGATCGATGTGGGTTTTCTATTGTAGTGTTGGGATTTTGAGCATATTTTTGTCGCTCCTCCTAGATGCTTGTCATGAGGAGGTGTTAGGATATTGGAGGGTACTACAAGTTTTGTTCAATGAGATCCAATAAGGGATAGAGAGGGCCGATACATGGTTAGGATCACTATCGTCAAATTCTGTTCAAATTACAGGGTGGAGATGTGAGATGGAGTTCTTATATCAGTTTCCATAGTGGGAGGGAGAGGAGGGTGAGCTTATGGCCACCCAACAAGATATGTGGGTCTAGGGCTGATAGCCAGGTGAGTGGAAGATGATTCAATTTAGCCATGTGAGAAAATAATTTGGATTAGTGTAGGATGTTCCTGAGGTGACAATGCCTTATAGACGAGATGATGGAGATGTAGAGACACTATTGTTAGTGGTTACACCACTTCATGCCATAGATGATGAGGAGGGAGCCATGTGAGTTGATGATCGGGTAGTTACCATAGCATTGGATGATGTCGAGGTCACTGAGGTATATACTACATGGTGGCAGGGTTAGTATGTGAGAGTTTATAGATGAGTGCGGGCTTGTGTAGAGGTGGCCCCTCATGTACCAGTTGATGGGGGTGAGGGAGGTGATGGTGGTGATGAGGACCAAGCCGCACTAGAGGCTACTATTGCTACGTTGGAGGCTAAAAAGGATGTAATTTTGATTGTGCACACCGTATTTCTTGTTGAGAGGGATGGGTTGGATTGAGAGAGAGAGAGATGGTCTAAGAGGTGTGAGAATAATAGACTAGTGGCGGAGAGGGATGGGTTGGGCTAGTGGTTAGCTAGTGTGCAGTAGGAAAACTTTCATAGGCCATAGTGGACCATGATAGATATAGACAACAATGAGAGACCTTTAGAAAGGATCTCAAGATCACATGTACCTCGTTTATGCGTGATTGTGTTAGCGGTAGTTAGTGCCCAGTGTTAGTGGTTAGATGGGACCACCTAGTATGGTTGGCTTGGTTGACTACCAATTAGTGTGTGATGAGCTAGTTTATTACAAGAAGATAGTGATACAGGGACTACCTATTGAGCTTTATTACATAACATATCAGGCTTAGAGGTGAGTGATACCTAGCGTCGGTGTCAATGAGTGTTGGGTTAGCCACCTTGGGTCTAGAGGAGGTGGTCTTAGAGATGACCTAATGAAGGTGATGGTGGCGCCTCGGATCAAAGTTCAAGGGAGTGTCATATTTGTGAGTGTTCAATTCATGCAGTGACATGATATTTTTATGTACATAACTATTATGTGAAGCTGATATTTGATGTATATTTTTGAGATTGATGATGTATCATGATATTTGATGTGTGTGTGTGTGTGTGTGTGTGTGTGTGTGTGTGTGTGTGTGTGTGTGTGTGTGTGTGTGAGTGAGTGAGTGAGAGAGAGAGAGATTATAATTTGGATTTATGTGTTGATGCATTTCGATGTGATTTTTGATTTATTTTTGGATAATGTGATGTTTGATTTATTGATGGATGTGTTAGTTAATTTTGATATGGTTAATTTGAGGTGTGATGAATATAATTAATTTTATTATAATGGTTTGCAATTTTAATTAGTATATGCCTTTAATATGTATTCAAAATGTGTCTCTAATCATGGATGGGAAAAATATGGAATGATTGCTTTTGGACTGGATTTGATACATATGTGAAGGTAAAATGTAAAAATGAAGGGCCTTGCACTTTTGGCCTTGTAACAAATGTTAACAAATAACTAACAACGGTTAGTTGCATGTAGGATATTTGGATAAAGATGGAGGTGAAATGTATACCTTCCTAGGACATGGGAAGGGTTGACACATATAGGTTGTGTGGGAGAGTAGGTTATTATTTCAATGATTTCATAGAGATATGCCCCATCTTATACATTTTATTTTAAGCACAAACTTATTGATGCGGGAAGTTTGCTCTTGATGGGAAAGTTGATCAATGCAAGAAGATTTCCTAGGATGTTTTTGATATTTTGACTTTTTGAAGGTTAATCGATGCAGGAAGCCTTTTACATAGGTATCCATCCTTCAAGGGAGTGGTCTACAATTTTAACTTTTTGACTTTTTCTTTTGGATATCTTCCTTCGAGGGATTGGTCTATGATTTTGACAAGTAGTTGTTCTTCAAGGGATCAGTATACTTTTATTTTTGATAGTATGATTTTGATACTTGAATATTTTTCCTTCGAGGATCAGTCTATAATTTTTATAAGATGCATCCATAGATATTTTTGACTTTATTTGAGTTGAGGGAAGTCCTAATAGACTATTTCAAGGAGGGGGAGAGATGTGTGCACAAATTACACATGTGTGCCCCATAACATGTCTTTGGTTGGTAGACAAGGTGGATGGATGTAATGATTGCATGAGGTCCTTGCTAAGGAGGAACTTGTCCATGTGAAAGATGTGATGAACAGAGCTGTGGTGCTCATCTTTAAGGTTTCAAGGATAGTGATGAAAGAACCACATACTTTCAAATCATTATGATGATAAGGTGGTTGGTTGGTGGTGAAATAATATCTTTGATGTGACTACTTTGTCATGACTGTCGATATGTTAATAGTAGAAAGGCCACAAATACAAGGCATTCAAAGGTTCCTTTTTAGGTGTACCATCAAGGGAAGCTAGATGATAAGCTCACGACTCATACTTGTGAGTAATGACATATGGACCAATCCAGTTAGGGGAAAAATTTTCACATTTACTCCTTTCCAAAGTAGTGACATTTTGATTTTGTTTGAGAATGAGATCACCTATGTTAAAGCTACATTCTTTTACATGTTTATAACATGCACACTTGATGCGCTCTTGATAGACATGATGATGTTCGAGAGATGTTAAGCATTTTTCATCTAGAAATTCTAACTGTGCTAGAAGGTCTTGTCAATAGTCCTCATCAGGGATGAAATCTCTGAGGGATACACGTGGTGATGAAATTTTAACTTCAAGGGGTGAGACCACCTTAGAGCCATAGACTACAGAAAAGGGTGTAGCACTTGTAAGAGTAGGGATGCTAGTTTGATAATGCCCGCAGAGAACAAATGAGATTTGGAGATTCCAATTCCTACGTGATTTATCAATAATTTTCATGAGTATTTTGTTAAGTTTTTTTATTAGAAGCCTCACTTTGTCCATTTTCTTGTGTATAATATGGTGATGAGAAGATTAATTTGATGTTAAATGTGTCACAAAGTTTCTTAATGTCTTTTTTTAAAAAGGATTTTCCATTATCAAGCATACTAGTTTATGAAGGATGTCAAAGTGACATATGATATGCATATAGATAAAGTAGAAAAATTTATTAGCTTTAGTAGAGGTTAGGGGAATGGCTTCTACCCATTTAGTGAAGTATTTAGTGGTTGTGATGATATAATGATGACGTTGAGATGAAGGAGGATTGATAGTGCTAATAAGGTCTAATCCCCATTGTGAGAAAGGCCATGGGTCTTGAGTGAGTTGTAAGATTGACTAGGGATGTGAGTGAGATTCGAATGTTGTTGACATTTGACACACTTATTAACATACACACAATAATATTGGTTGATAGTGGGCCAATAATAGCCCATTCGGAGCACATGTTTAACATCAACTGTACTGTTAAAATGTCCACCACATATACCGTCGTGGACTTCTTGAATGGATTTAGTAGACTCGTGAGATTTAAGGCATCTTAATAAGAGGCCATTGAATCCATGTTTATACAAAACACCACCTACGATGACGTCGTCAAAATGCGCATTGAAGAAAAGATCATTTAGCATTTCTAGATAGGTCGGGTGGGATTTTGGATTTCAAAAGATAAGCAAATGTCTGAGTATACCAAAGATTAGATTGATGGATTTCAATAATTATGATGGAAGTTATTTCATTATTGTGGGATGTTTGATCAAGTTTTTTGCACAACAACAACAATTTTGAGTCATCAGTTGATAAAGGGATGAGGGATGCTAGGGAAGCCATGGTGTTTGCGAATTCATTGAAAGATCATGAAACTGTTTGGATGGTATAATGTTCAAAGGATTCTATGAGGAATTCAAAAATGGCTTTATATTTCTATAGAATTTCATTTTTACATTGATAAATTCCTTTGATTTGATTGACAACAAGTTGTGAGTCTCCATCGATGTCCAGGATTTAAACACCAAGCATGACGGCAGTTTGGAGACCCATTATTAAAGCTTCATAAATTCGCCATGTTATTAGTGCACTTAAATTTGAGTTTGAAGGATAAAGAGATAGAGTCCCCTGTAGGTATAACAACATAATACCGTACCCCCCTTGCTAACAGTTAGATACATTAAAGAAGAGTGTCATTTTGATGATATTGATGGATTCCTCGAAACTAGTCATGGGGTGGTTTATTTTCTAGGAGGAGGCCTCAACAAGAAGTTGATCAATGATAGCCTCCCCTTTTATAATTTTTTACAGGATAAATTCAAGATCAAACTCAGGTCATAAACATAAACCACTAAGTGATCCAGTCACTATGATATGGTTTGGAGTGCATGGTTTTAAGTGGATTGAAACTGGTAAAACCTTAAGTTTTTGGTTAAGTAGGTAATGACAAAGCTTGGATGTTGTGAAGTGCAAGGCACAACAAAAATTTCAAGCTTCAATATAATGGGGTTTGTATTCATGGAGAGTGTGTCTTATATAATAAACAACCTGCTCACAACCCTACTTGTCTCGATGAGCAAGCATACTACATAAGGCATGATTAGTAGTGGTATATAAAGGTAGAATCACTCCCCTCGCGTGGAGGTGTGTGGAGTACAAGTGGTGATAGAAGATATTTTTTGAGTTTTTCTAAGGCCTTTTGACAATTGTTGTCCCATCTAAAGTTTACATCCTTTCGAAGAAGGTGATGAAAAGGATGACAACAATTTGAAAGTTGTGATATAAAGTGACAAATTAACTCAAGTTTACCCTAAAGGCTACATAGTTGTTGAGGTTTGATGGAGGAGGAATCTCGATGATAGCTTTGATCTTAGCGGGGTCTACTTCAATGCCTCAGATAGACACAATGAACCCTAAAATTTTACCAATGAGAACACCAAACACACATTTAGCGGGATGAAGGTGAAGGAAGTATTGAATAAGTAGGAAAAAGATGGTGTCAAGGATGGCAAGATGATCCTTGTGTTGCTTTGATTTCCCTAAAATATCGCAACATAATCTTCTATAGTTTTTGGATAAGACCATAGAAGATGTATCTCATAATGTGTTGATAAATGGCACTAAAGTTCTTAAGTCCTTAAGGGCATAACCCGATAATAGAAAGTCCCCCAAGGAGTGATGAAGGACATTTTGTGTTGATCATCGGTGGCAATGAGGATTTGGTTGTAGCTAGAGAATCCATCTATAAGGGATAACATTTCATGGCCAGTGGTTAGGTCGATGACCTAGTCAATTTTTGCAAGAGGGAAATCATCTTTAGGACAAGCAAGATTGAGATCTCGGAAGTTGGTACAAATGCGTAACTTTCTTGAGGATTTGGTTACAAGTATGATGTTAGAGACCCATTGTGGATAATCAATGGGTATGATAAAATTAGTGGAGAGAAGATGTTGTAAATATGATTTTAGGAGAAGAGATATGAAAGGGTACATTCTACATAGTTGTTTCTTAACATGTTTGGCATTAGGATAAGTGACAATATTATGGATGATGATGTTGGGGTCAATACCTAACATATCACTATATGACCAAGAAAAGGATTGACTATATTTGGATAAGAAGGTGGTGAAGTATTTTAACTCATGTGGATCTAAAGATTGACTGAATTTAATTATGTGAGGTTCCTGTGGAGTCCCTATATTAACGCGATAATGGATTCCTTGAGAAGTTTTGAGGTGTTAGGAGGTAAGGTTTTTTGAAGGAAATGGTCCTCTTCCCCCATATGAGAGAGGATGGCTTGATCATCTTGGCATTGAGAATGTTAATAGTGGGTGAATCCTCTTCTATCATTTTAGGTCGATGAGAAGAAGGGTTTTAGTATCGTGATTAGTTTGATAAGTTAGTGGTCCTAATCGATAAACTAAAAATATAGAATATTTATTTTTATGAGTTAATCTAAATAGAAACAAAATGCAATATTAAAATGTTGAAACTAGATATTTTACTTTATTGTTTGAATATATTGAAATAATGAAAATAAGAGGGATATGGTACTAACCTGAGTTTGACTTACCTCGTTGTGTGCTAGACTGAAGTAGGCTGATGTGCAGACTAGGAAAGCTATGACTAGATGGCCTTAGGAATGACAGAAGTTGAGTATCTGATTGGAATGAGGCACCTGGAAGGATACTAGGGGTGCCCTAGTCTGTGATATGGGCATTGTAGTCTACAAAAAATCTTTGGATATGAGTTTGGCAGTGTCACAAGATCTCCGCAATATCTTTATCTTTTCACACAATTATCACAATTCCTTCACTTATGTCACTATAAATGTAATGTGAAGATCCACCTGCAAAACCCTATTCAAAGCATCAAATTCTAAAAAAAAATGCATATGAATAGGTTGGATTGACCTTAGCTACCACAATGGTGGACTTACAACTAAGCATTGCACTACATTCTAGACCCCATGTAGTTCTATGTGCATGTGTGTGTAATTTTATGCCTAGGATTCCCTAACACCAATGACAGAAGTAGGGGAAATAACTAGATGTAAAAATGTAAATGGTGGATGGAATAGAAAGAATACAACCCTTCCCCCTATGCTTGTGTGATGTAGATGTAGAAGATGCCCAAATGCAGTCCCTTGCCTTAGTAGATAGTTGCCCTTGATAATAAGATGTCTTCCCATAATGTAGTGAGTATGCTATGTTTATATAGGGATATCTTGTTCAAATTTTGACACTAATGACCGAAACACTAACTATAACCTAGGGGAATGCACAGGGTAACAAAAATACTGACCTCAAACAAACAAATTAGGACCAAAATTATGAAAACAAGGGCACCTAAAATCATGGACTGGGGTTTCCCAGGGTGCCCCAGTGCTACCCTAGGCACCCTAGTATAGGATTGGAGATGACAATCACACAAATTATGACACCTGAGACTCCCTAAAAGACACCCAAAATTGTATAGACAATTGACAACTGTACTCGAAAATTAACAATGACGACTGACTAATTGACAATAAGACTAAAGGATGGGTCATTAGTAAATACTTTTATTATGCAATATCTATATATAAAATAACATACCCAATGGTATAAATGTAATAGTAAGTGCATGATTTTGTGACTACACTAATGAAATAGTATTGACTAAAACAAATTTAGGTGGAATGGAAACAATGTCATAAGTATCCATGGGATCATCATGTGCGAGATGGGGAGGATGGTTCATGTTCTATGATGTATTTGGATGTGGTACGTGTGGAGGATTCAAAACTAGTTTCTCATAACCTATTTCTTATTTTTCATGTGGATTAAGGGAATGTTCATGATCAAATTGTGAACACCCTATTCATAACATTTGAATCAAAGCCTTTCCAAGTGCAACAATGAAGGTACATATGTGTGAATACTTGGTTGTATAAGAAATTGAAGTCTGATATGAATGGTTTTGCATGATTTTTATAGGTAGGTTGTGTAGAGGAGCAATCGATCCCTTCATACACAAGATTTTTTTGAGGTGTGGTGGATCATAGGAGATGACATCTCCGACATTAGGTTTGTACATGGGATGTTTTTCAAGCTACCACAATTCTTTGGCATAGAAGTGAATTGAGTGTGAGGAGATGATACTCCCCCAGTGAAATGTGTTGCATAATGTCATCAAAGGAAGTGTCATCTGGTAGTTTTGATGATGGAATGGATGAACTAGTGGAGGATTCATTTAAGGAGCTCGAGCTTGATTTGGGAACGAGCACATAGTTTGAACGATGCATCATGTGACAAGATTTGAAAGGATTTGGGTCTGCAGGAACTATAAAGGTCTTACCTTCATGTTTTTACTCGATACATCGACAGAGTGTTGATGGGATAAAGTTCATAGCACGTATCAAAGGCCGACGTAGTAACATGTTATATTGGAATTCTCCTTCTACCGATAGAAGCATTCAAGGATACTTTTGACGTCGACTTTAAGTGGTAAGATGACTGACTTACCTAATGTGGGGGTGATGTTGTCATTGAA
The DNA here is from genome assembly GCA_018340775.1 of Taxus wallichiana var. yunnanensis. Classification (NCBI taxonomy): domain Eukaryota; kingdom Viridiplantae; phylum Streptophyta; class Pinopsida; order Cupressales; family Taxaceae; genus Taxus; species Taxus wallichiana. The sequence continues at coordinate 748,800,072 of CM031238.1, forward strand.
ATCTTGGAGCATGGATGGTGTCTAGGTGACGATGGTGTTAGGTAATTGAAGTTTATTAAATAAATGTGATGAGATTATGTTAATACTCGCATCATTATTAATCATGACCCTTTTATGAGGGCATCGTTGATTTGGGCAAGTGATAAAGAGTCAAGATCATGGTCTTATAGTTGTAAATGAGGGTATTTTAGAATTGTCAAAAGGAGATCACAAGTAGAAGTTTTAAGAGTGCCTCCTAGATTTATGAAAGGTTGTGGATCATCTAAGGAACTGATATGGATTGAAGTGTTTCAATCATGGCTTTTCATTATGAAGGTGAGGTTTACACCAGCTCGTAAAGGAACATCTTGACTGGAGCTTGGTGAAGTTGTTTGATGATGGTATTTTGTACTCAGGTGGTGGATTGTGTATAAGGAACAAGGATGGAAACCTTAGCCTTAGTAGAAGGCATTGAGAGTGGATAAATCGGGGTGAGTGAAACAAATACTTTAGACTTGTTTTGATCAGAAGTGTTAGGTTCATGGGTATGCATTTTAGTGGTGATACGTACTTGCATCAATTTGATGAGGAGGAGCTTTCTTAGAAGAATCCTTGTTTTCAGTGGTTGTGAGAGTAGATGATAGTTTAGACTTACCCGCCTTCTATCGTAGTGGTTGTATATATTTTGTGAGGTGTTTTTGATGTTACTAGGTCTCAAGGGAGAAGGCCTTTGTTTATGAGGATTTTGATAGCGACATGGAGGGCTTTATAATATTTTGTATGATTTCCTAGTGTGTGATGATAATCACAAAAGGTTTCAAAGTTATACCAGGAAGGTTTCCACCCTCGAGAGCTAGATGTTTTAAGTGGAGGTAATGTTATGATTTATTTTTGAACAAATCCTTCCAAGGATCGATGTATAATGTCATTTAAAGGAAAAAAGAAGTGGTGATTATTTCTCTTATACATGTGTCGAGGGTGTCACTTTTGGTGTAGTTTATTTAGATGTATGTTGAGGGATAGTTTTTGATTTTGTGATAGTAATGGGTAATTGGATGAGGGATGTGGCCCTAGAATGGAAAGTAAGGGGCTTAATTTTTGTGTTGAAGAAGTCGATGGTGATGTTTTATGACTATTGGCTTCTTAGATGAAGGCGCATGTGGTGTGTGATAGGTTTTTGAAGGGTACGTAGATAATGCTGGGAAACATGATCATCATATGATATTTTCACAATTTGTAAGATGGGTTTCTTCATGAGGTTTGTGAAGAGCTTGTAGGTGAGTTAGATGAAGATAAAGTGGATGTGGATGAAAGTGTTTTCTTTTCTACAATAGGAATAGGGGTGTGTCTCGCTTCATGGGTGTTTTGTTTGTTGTTTTGTGACAAGGCTACTAATAGATGGTTCGATGTGGATTATGTGATGGGAGTTTCAGATGTTATGGGTGATTGATCTTTTACTGTGTTGATAGTGTGATGGGAATGGATGAGATTGGATTGTGGTTGGATAGTGGATGGGGAATGATTTGGGAAAGGTTGTTTAAAAATGTTAAGATTTTGATTTTGAGGTGTATTTGGGTTATCTAATGTTTAATGTTTAAGAGATCTTTAAGGGTGTTTCTAAAAGCATGACACCTCTTGATGTCATGGAATTTGACCCTATGGTATTTATAGTAATCATTATCTCTATACCAAGATGGTTTTGAGATGAATGTATCGATGGGGAAGATGGGAGGAAGGGTGATCATGTTAGTAGTCGGTGTTTGTCAAAGATTGCACTATAAGATTCACCAATCAGCATGTATGCATTGAGGATGAGTATTAGGAGGTCAAACATTCTTTAGAAGTAGTCATTACAACCATTGTTTAGCCAAAAAAATTATTTTTCATGACTAGAGGATTATTTGGATAAAAACTCAAGTTTTGGTTTCTTCGACCTATGTTTAACTCTACCGTATTCGAGAGCGCCAAGCTCAATTTTGTGAGCCATAGTAAAGGATTCATCAAATGTTTGGAAGGACTGGATTTATAGTGTAGATGAAATGTGTTTGGCATAGAGCAAGAGAATAACTCAATTAACTTAGTCTATGGGAAGGAAAATGATAGTTGATTGATAACGCCCCTCCAGCGAGTGAAAAATTTGGTGATAGATTCATCTTCAAATTGTTTGATTGTGTCTAGATCGGTGATAGTGTTTTTACGTGTGATATTGATTGAGAAATGTTCTAGGAATAACTAAGTAAGTTGAGAGAATGAGAAGAGTGAGTATTGAGGAATGTTGTTATACCAATCCAGGTAGGCCCAGTTAAGGACATGGGGAATGTCCTCAACCTAAGGTCTTGGTCAAGGTCCCTGGTCATGTGCTATGAGGTAATAGGCATGTTGGAAGGCCCAGATGTATTGTTGAGGGTCTTCCTTGTTGTAGAATTTGAGGAATTTAGGAAATTCCCTAGTATCAAGGATATGCTTTGTATGGTACAGATGGATGAATGGGTTTGTTGCATATTTGTTCATAGAACAGTGTGTTCTTAGAACCTATAGAAGTGGCTTCAAGGATATATATTTTGTTCATTAATGCTTGCAAAGCACCAGGTTTGTGATGGTTGCTGAATTTTGGATGATGAAGGACTAGGTTGATTATATGGGAATTGATTTGGTTGCTAATGTGATTGATATGGTAGAGGGATGTTATGTTGGAGTGGGGTACTCACGGAAATATTATAGGTGGGTTGTGAAACTAAGGGTTGTGAAGCTTGGATGTACCGGTATTGGATGGGTATGTATGTGTTCATAAGAGGTGGTGATTGTTGTGGTATGTGTTGAAAGGGGTTGAATGTGTGGATGAATGGTTGAGATGGTTGCGGTATATGTTGGAAAGTAGTAGAGGAGTGGATGAGTGGTTGAGATTGATGAGGTATGGTGTGAATGAGAGGATGGGATGGCTTAGGTATGTGTTGGAAAGGAATGAAAGCGTGAATGAAAGGTTGAGATTGTTGAGGTATATGTTGAAAGGAAGAAGGAATGGTGGATGAATGTTGTGAGGAGGGATGGATAGTGGAAATAGAGCTTGTGCTAATGGGCGGTGTTGATGTTAGGATAGACATAACTACATTTTAGACAATCAACATGGGTTATTGAGATGAGGTACGCCGAGATATGGTTAATGGGATGAATATAAAACTCATAGGAGGGGTTTTGATGGTAGAAGAGACTAAGGGGCTTGACGTGGATGAGGATACATTGGTATTGTTTTGGGATGATGTGGAGTTGGATGAGAGATCTGATGAAGATGTAGGTTGTTGGTTAGTTATATCCTATGAGGAGACCACATTAAGGTCAAAGGCGATGATAGGATCCGAAGACATGACATTGGATGTCTCTGATTGACTTCCAATGGGATAAGGATGTATTTGTTGGATGACCGGCTCATGGTTAGGATCGATAAGCTAGGAGAAATCATATGAAGTGTTGATACAAAGGGCTATGGTCTAGGTGTGAGTTGTTGAAGATTAACCCCCAAGTAGCAAGATATGCATTAAGGGACACGGGGTTTGAATCTAAGATCTTAGAAAATACTAGATCCCCACCATCAAAGAAATGGGGACTGGGTGGATTGGATATTTTAGATGACTCAAATTGACTACTGGGGAGTGTGGAGGTTCTTGATCATGTGGTCGGGGTGATAGAGATGCTCATTATTGATCAATTAAACATGTAGCATCCTCAATGTGGGTTTGAATGTTTTCGATAGTTTGTTGGAAGTTTTCAATCATATTGTCAAGATTTTGTAGATGGGATTGTTGTCTAGTAAGAACCATGAAAATAAACAATCACCTAAAATGAAAAATGAATCTAGATTGTTGGTTACAAACAATAGACAAATCACACAAGAGAATTTTAATAATATTGATTAATTAAAAGAAAAGTGAAATATGAAATATGGCTAACAAGGTCCTAGGAAATGACAATCTAAGGTTGGTTTCAGGTGATGTTAAAGGCAGGAGTCCTCGATATACCTAAAGATACGTGAGGCCTAAATATGTGTTAGTTTGGTACAAGGATTGGTATTGGGGCCTAACCCCTAAATTCACAAATCCCACAAAGGATAAGGGAGTTGGGTGCTTAGCCAATATACCACCCACCAATTGTTTATACTCACTAGAACACCGAATTGACTTATCCCCTTAGTGATGAAATCCAAGTAGGTCCACCTAGGTAGGAATGTTTTGATGCAATTTGTATTTGATGTGGTTTGGTTGTGTGTGGGGAAATTTAAGTGAATGTAATTCCTTAATTTCCTAATTAGATTAGATGATCAAACAAAAATGAGAGGTTCATTTTTAAACCCAAAAATAAATGTTGATTTTGATGAGGACAACAAACAAAAATGCAATGCTTTGAAAGACAAAAAAAAAAGTAGATGATACACCCAGTAAATGCTTCCTTTTTTATTTTTAGATTTTTGATTTTTTAGCACAGATATCAACGCAACAAATAGAATCTCCCAAGATAAGAACATGTAAGGGTTAGATGAAAATAAAGAATAGAAAAGAGAAATAAATGTTAAAGGTTGACTGACTATAATCAAAAACAATCTACATAGATTGTCGATTTGAAGGAATCGTGTGATTCACCAAAATCGTGATTTTACATGATTGCTAATATTTACAAAGTAGAAAACCTAAAATAAATATTAATTAATTTAAGATGAAACAAATGGGACTAGGTCCCACCAGGCATGCTATAATGTACCAGAGAGTTTTTTCTTTCCAAATTTAACTTAATAAAATGAAATAAAAAAATAAACTAACCTCGGAAGATAACAGGTTTACTAATACTGTGATGATAAATGTTGATGTTGTTAGATATAGCTCCTTCTTATTTCACAATGAAGAAACATGTAGATCAAATATAACTAGACAAAAATATTAGATAAGAGGGATAGATGAGTTGTTCAAAAAAGGCCGATTCTAGAAATCCAAAGGGACTTCCTTAGAGGATGTTAACTTGTTTTTAAACAATTAAGTGAATTTGAAATGATATATATGATATATATATATATATATCGATATATATATATCGAAAAGATAGATGAATCATGGATTAAAATATCTAGAAATCAAGATCAAGGGAAGATCCTATGCATATTTGTAGGTGGCCCAAGCGAGGATGTAAGAAATCGGGATGGATTCGAGTAGTCATACCAATAATTATTTGTTTCTTGTTGATCTCATGGAGTAATCCGATCGATCCTCAATGTATATAATGTCATTGTAAATAGAATAACATAGAGTGTAAGTTCATGGAGAATGTTGTGTTGTTCCCAAAATAAGTGTTAGGTTATGGAGCTAGATTGCTTCATAATAAGAATGCTTTTACATGTTACTAGTTCTAACAATAACTAAGATTGGTCAAGATGTAACCGGCACTTTGGTCAAGTCGGAGTTAAGTCGGATGTAACCGGAGATGGTTAGGCAATAACTGGTGATGGTTACCTATGTGATGATGTTTTAATTAACTCTTGGGAATTAGATCTATTTTTATCATTAAATTAGATTTATTGTTTGTAATTGCATGGCTAAGTGCCCTAAGTTTATATACGACTATATAAGCATAAAAGCTAGGGTTTATAAGGAGGATTAAGAGAAAGATTGAATTAGATCCTTGATTCTCCTAGATTGAGAGGATGATGATAAAGAAGAAGAAGAGAAAGAAAGAACAGGTTACATGAAGACAGATTCTCCATGGAAAGGAGCTAGACAGAAGGAAATAGTAGGTACATCTGAATGGTGAGAAGAGGGTAACATCTTCTACTATATTTTCTTTGTATAGTTATTGTCTCATTTTAATGGCTTACATAGTATGCAAAGCACATAGAGTTTCTTCTTGTAGATCCACATGTTGGTGAGATCTTGTATTGTAGAATGAGATCATGATGTATTGTTGATCCATGTAGATCTAGTCTTATATTGTTAGATCCACAAGTTGTTGAGATCTTGTATTATAGATCCATGTAGATCTAGATATTATAGAGGAGGTTGTCTTCATGTTTGCACGTGTTATGCAGTGATGGAAAATAAACTTACTTCTTGGTGCACATTCGTTAGTTGCACATATGGTAGACCCATGTGAAAGGTCTTATCATAGATCCATAGAGAACTTTGTAGAAGTTCGTAGATGCACTAGTTCCTAGTTATGTGAGATCTGCTGGTGGTGTTTGAGGCACAATTGAGTGAGTAGTGCACTCATGGAGATCCGTTTAGAGATATGGAGGAGAGGAGATACTCTTGAAGAGATGCATTATACTCTTGTATAGAAGATTTGGTTTTACTCTTGTTGTATTATATATGAGATCTCTATCTTTGGTGGACGTAGCCCACATTGGGTGAACCAAAGTACATGTTGTGTTATGTGTGTGTATTTTGTTTTGATTTGGATTATTCTAGTTTATACTTCCACTACTATAGATTCTGGGGAATTGTTAAGATCCTGTGTGCATGATTGGGTTTGTTATTTAATCATAGCACTATTCTCATGATCCTATATTCCCAACAATCGGTATCGAGCCGTGGTTTGTTATCTTATCCGATACCAACAACTCGTATAAGATCTTGGTTAGCTTGGTTATTTCAGAGCAATTTTTGCTTCAGTATATTGTTAGTGGTTTACTAACAGGTGTATACGAGTAGGGTTTGTTTTGCCTGATGTGGAGATCACAGAAGAGATTCAATCTCAAGTGGAAGTTGGAAGAGTAAGATTTCTTAAAATTAAAGTGATGTGGTCGGTTATTGGGTGACCGTGGTCGGTTACATACGCAGTAACCATGGTCGATTATAAGGTGACCATGGTCGATTTTGGGTAGCCTAGTTATAAACAGAAAATCACATATCTGAAGAATTGAGAAGATGCATGGAAGGTATCTTGTTTGCTTTGAGGTGTCCCCTGGTTCTTGGAGGCACAAGCATATTGGTCGATTGCAAAATCTAGTTATTGAGGTATGGTTTTATCTTGGTATTGTAGTGCTTATATTATTTTGGTTGCACATGCATGTTTGGGATTGTAAATCTAGATCTGAGAATGAGAAAAGGAGTAGTTATGCATCCTTTGGTGTAGTTAGATGCATGGGATTCATTAGAGAAGCTGAATATAATAGCACAAAATGAAGATGGGGTTTCCATCAGAGAAGCATGTTCTTTGGTTTGAGATGCGGTTGAGTATCTTGGTGTTGGTAAGGTGATGTGTTTCATCTTGGTGTAGTTTTTATTGCATGTATGTTTGCTGTTAAGTTTTTGTGCAAGGTTGGGTGCTTCTTGAAATGACTAGCTCAACACAACTATCGGCTTTGGTCGGAGTAGGCACTTGGTTTGGTGACCTATGCCAATTTTTGGTGGTGTTAGTTTTAGTTTCAAAGCACCGATGTTGATCAGGGAACCATGGTAGGTCTCTGTGAAAATGAGTTTACACATGGTTTCTTATAGTAGAAGAGGGCATGATTGGTTTAGTGTCCTATGTTGGAGGATCGTGTTTCTAAGACAAGGTATATAGGTAGAAATGATGTAAATCACTTCATGGTTTAGATCAAAAAGAGGATGAAGTTGGCTTGGTTAGTCCAATGAGACTTTGGGTTAGGTATCTCTATATGGTTCATGTTTTATCTCTTTCATTTGAAGAAACTCATTTTAAGTTTGGATAGTGTGCATGTATTTACACCATGTTTTGGGTGTTGTTTGATTTTATCTCTTTCATTCTTGAGGATAAGGATATTAAGTTTGAGATAGTGTGAACATTCATTTACACCATGTTTAATGAAAGTGTTGTTTGAATTTTATTTCCTTCCAAACTTGTGTGGTAAAGTCTTTCAGGAGAAGGATATCTAGTTTTCTTTCAGGATGAGATATTAGCTTTTGAGATGAAAAGTCAGGTAGTGTAGACACATTTCATGTTCGATAATGAAAGATGTTGAGTACAAGATGAAAAGAAGTTGATTCACCTACTTCACAAGAATTCCAAACTTTTGTGATGTAGAGGTATTCTTTTAGATAAGAAGGGAATCATTTTATATTTTCTTTGTCATTTGGTTTTTTTTCTCACGGATATTAGCTTTTGAGGCAAATTGGTGTTCAGAGGCAGATGATAGAGTAATTTCAAAGTTCAAAGGGTGGAAATCCATGGTTAAAATTTGTTGGATACATGATGCACATGTAGAGTGAGAGGAGATTGCTACTATATCAGTAGCCGTGGTGTCAAAGGCACTAGTTATAGGTGTTGTGTGGGAGGAAAGCCAATGTAGATTAAGATGGGATCGCACACGAAAATCCTATAAAGTAGATCCAAAAACCTGTGATGTACAAATCCTTGGTAGAAAAAGACAACGTTAAAAGATATTTGGGTGGACTACCAAAAAGTGGGTCCAGAAGCGATGAGCTTCCTCGGTGGATGTCAGTCCACATTTTCAATTAAGGAAAGAAGCATACATGATAAAATATGTAGGTAAATGTTTAGATTTTCTAATTAAAAATAAAAGATAGAATGTAAACAACAGAAATATAAATAGAAACAGGAAACTATGAAAACAATGCTAGACTTATGTTACCTATGTACTTGGCACCTATCTGCAGGTTGATCGGCGTCGACCAGATTGTGGATCAGCATCGATTTCTTTAAGTGGCACCGATTAGGGTAAATCGGCATCGACTGGAATGGGTCGGCGTCGACCGGAGGCAAGTTGTAGAAAGCTTGATGGATGATTGATGAGGACTGGATCGTAAACACCTGCAGGGGCTGCAAAGTTGCGGATAGAGTTTCACCTTAGCTAGATGTAGGAACAGAGTCACCAAGAGGTCGAGGAATCCTCACGATGTCGATGTTGCGAGGGCAGAGTAATGGTACACCTCTCAGGGATTGATTTGGACAAAATTCTCTCTTCTTCCGATTGATGATTCGAAGGCTCAAGGCTTAAGCTTTCTGTCTCTCTTTCTGTCTAACTAGAACTAAATTTTGGCCCTGTATTTATAATCGGCACCGACCGAGGTACAATCAGCACCCGTTCCAAAAAATCAGCATCGACCGAGTACCAGTCGGTGCCGATCAGGGAACAGATTCCCAAAATGGCCAAAAAGGATGAATTGGAAAGATAAGAGTATATCCTTCTGACTCAAATACGGGAAATATCCCATTGCACGGTTTGGGGGAGGAGAAATAGGGGGATAGATGGATAGAATTGATTATGGGAGGTTAGGAATTGATATGGGGTAGATAAGTGGTTAAGATACATGTAAAAAGTATAATTAAATAGTTAATATTTAATTATCCATGGATAAAATACAATGGGGTATAATAAACTTAGGATAGATGTTTAATTAGATATTTAATTAATACCCTAAAGGAAAAGTGGTGATATAAAGGTGCCCCAGGTTACCCGAGAAGGTAAACGAATGCGGGGGACACTAAATTGGGTAACCAATTTTAGGTGTCTACATTTTGCCCCTTTTTGTCGAGTAACTTGCGATAAGCAAAGTTGCAAGACAAAAACAAGGAGTTGGAAGAAAGGAAGAAAAAGTGATGATGTGATCCCCCTCAAACTAGGGATGGGATGAATCTCAAAAGACCAACCGATCCCAGTTTGAAAAAGGTAGATGAGAATGCAGGATGCCCCAACTAGATATCTGGAGTAGATCTGATTATTGATGATGCATGAAAAAATAATAAAAAGGCAAAGCAACCTAAGGAACTCACATTGGTAGGGTAGACTAGATGGTCTTCGTATGAGATGACGTTAGTAGCTACAGACCCATGAGTGGAAGGAGGGCTGCAAAATAGTAGCAACTAAAGAGTGACACATTGGTAGGGACAACCAGATGGTCTGCAATGAGATGACGTTAGTGCCTACAGACCCGCTATCTTTAGGTTGCCACAAATGTGAGTGACCCATGTATAGGGAACAGACTCAAAATGGGTGATAACATCAAAAATATGTGCCAAAAGGCAACACTCAGGTCATAATAATGATCAGATAAACAAGCCAAGCATCAACACTTTGGCAAAAAAAGATGAGGAGACATTCTCGTTGGAAGAATGTGATGTGAAAAGACAAGAATGTAACCAATCGGTGACGATTGGCCTCAATCGGCGTCGATCAGGAAAAATCGATGTCGACTAAACCAATCGGCATTGACCAGAAAAATCGGTGCCAACCATCCTAAAACCCTATAAATATGGGAAAGGGAAATGTTAACGATTTATTTACACTGCGACGATTGATTTAGAAAGAGTCAAAAATTGATTTTGAGCAACATGGAAGCCTCTGGGAGCAGTCAGAAGTGGAAGAGGACATGACCTGGGGTAAGTGGATCTACCTTAGCTTTGTGTATGTGTTTATCATTAAATAGCATACTAGGATGCTAGATTTTAGGAAAAAATGGGGATAAGTGGGAGGCCAGAGTGTTTGGACACTCGGCCTCTCAATCGGCGTCGATCGATTGAAAAATCGGCGCCGATTAGGTTCAATCGGCGCTATTGGGATTCCGATCGACGTCGACTAGATTAGATCGACGTCGATTGGAACTCAATCGATGCGATTGATAGATTAGACTTAGAAAGTAGAGAAATGTGCTTTTGATGTTTCGATTTGAATAAATGAGAAGCTAACACCATTCTTGACATCGTGGATGCAGGCACGAGAGGCTTTACACATGCGGGATGCTATTCTCGAGCTTCTGGAGACTATTCTTCCTAATGTGATAGATGCCATGATTGGCATCACCTAGAGCTAGCCGGGCTCGGGGCTTCCATTACTACTGATGGGTGCCCCGAGACATGAGTTGATGTGAGCATTGATACGACGATGGGACAACAGGATGTGCACATTCTGGTTCAGGACGGGTGAGATGACCATCACCCACGAGGATATCTATAGGATCCTCAGGCTGCCGATTACAGGGGACCCGATAGAGACCACTCCACGAGAGCAGCAGCAGAGGGCCCTGGGATGATTATGGAGATAGGGTAGATGATTCAGAGATAGTGTCCGAGGGTGGTGAGGATAGCCTCACATTATAGATAGGATGATGCCAGGAGTAGATGGATAACATTGATTCAGATGGTGATCTCCTACTTTTCTCTACCAGATTCAGGAGGTGGGAGATTTCCACTTGCTTTTACTAGACTTGTCTATGTGACATCCTAGAGTTTAGGTAGGTGTTCACATTTACAGATGCCTTAGTAGCACAGATATATCATGAGCTATGGATGTACACCACAGGTAGATGGACGACAGGTGTATTGATGTCAGCTTTGTGCTCCATTGCTGGGCATATGAGCATATAGCAGTGATCAGGCCATCAGGGCTTCCATGGATGCTAGGAGCAGAGGGGGCCCTCGAGTATGGATTCCGATGATGGTGGGAAGACATGGCCCCGGAGATACAGGGAGATCTGTACAGAGTGGTATACAGAGTGATTCAGGACTCTGACACCAGAGCAGGTTATATGGAGACCATACCGGGTCTACCCGACATGGGCAGTCAGGATGCTCACCTGGTGGAGCTGAGATGGAGCAGGGTGGTCAGGGGCCATAGGCCAGATATTTTAGAGTGAGTCCCATTTATATGGGTGATGAGGTAGTTTGGTTTGGTACAGATGGTCCCGACCACATATGTGCCATATAGGGAGACAACAGAGAGACCGACCTGCCGATTTTGATCCCGAAGATCCATTGAGGGAGGCCCCACCTCCCACAGATAGTGATGATGACATAGGAGTGGATGATGGCTATGGGCATGGTACTCCATAGAGCTACCATGACACCTCCCAGCATCCGTAGATGTAGATGAGGATGACATAGCTGCAGCTGCTAGAGAGACTGGAGGGAGAGCATGCTGCCTTGACACATACACACCAGGCTGCCCTCGAGGAGATTAGAGCTCTGACGGAGGAGAGGGATGCATTGATATTGAGAGAGATACCACACGTCAGGAGTGGGATACAATGATACAATAGAGAGATCACTATCATAGACACAGAGAGGCCCTCAGGGCCAAATACGGTGATACAGCACCACCTCAGAGTCAGGGGCACAGGTGCGGTAGCAGGAGGGCCACCACCGCAAAGCAACAATGCCATTACGAGCACCCACATGGTGAGTCTAAGCACTTATCAGGCTCTCCTTGCTGAGGTGAGATACTATGAGGATGCCTTGACACAACATGCCCCCGATGTGCCTCATTACGGGGTGAGGAGGAGATCAGCGATGACAACCGCGGCTAGTGGTGCATCGGAGGGTGCGAGCACCAGGAGAGATCGAGATGGTGGCAGGGCCCCAGCAGCAGGCACCTCTAGCTCTATAGGAGATGGCCAGGAGAGACAGCCTGGACCAGAGGAGGGTGGAGGAGATAGTGTCTTCCACCTATCTGACTTCACCATATAGATGTGTTATTTTTGTATCGATATACTGATGTAGCCTCGATTTGAAGGCATTTTTGATGTATGATATAGATGGCTTGATTGGAAGCCATTCATTCTTTTGTACGACATATATATATATATATTCATCATTTTGTGTTATGTGATTGTACTTATGCATTTAATTTTGATAGATATAGATAGATGTTATGTAATTTTGATGGACATAGATACATGTTTATAGAGGATAGATGAATAGATGTGATGTGATTTGATGTGATTTGATAGATTGATAAAATAAACATGTTTAAAATGTTAATTCAATTTAAATGAGATAGATAGATGGATTCACATGTGTTTTTAATACATGCTTTGATGTGTTTTAGATGAAGTAGATAAGATGAGCATAGATAGATGATAGATTTGACTAAATTAACATGTTAAATGTCAATTTAACTGGATGAACAACAAATAATCATGGGAAATGTCTTTTGTGAAAGAAAGTGATGTAATGATATTATCCTTTTAGAAATAAAAATCACTACACCTAGATAGGAAAAAGAATGATAAGTTAGGCCCCTAACCGACCATAAATAGAGACCTTGATAGAAAATCAAAAGATGATGCACACAAGGCCATAGATGAGGTTAAAATAAACCCGACACTAGTTAGTCACAAACCAGATCGAGGAGGTAGATAAGGATGAGAGATAAGTATACATCTCGTCAGAACACATGAAAGATTAAATACGTGCCCATATGGGGAAAACAGATCTCCATATGATCGAAAAGGTCTCATATCACAACTTCATGATTTGTTTTTTTTTTTAGATAGAAAAGCAAACTGATCGATGTGGGAAGTTTGCTAGATATAGAAAGACTGATCGATACGGGAAGTCTTTCAGAGATGCTAAAAAGTGAACAAACTAGAAAATAGAGGAAGTTTGTTACTGTAAAGGCTGAAAATGCCATAAAACAAATAGCCATCCTTCAAGGGAGCGGTCTGTATTTTGATTTTGATGATAGCCATCCTTCGAGGAATGGTCTATATTTTTGATTTTATTTGATAAGGCACAAATAGCTGTCCTTCGAGGGATCAGTCTATCTTTTGGGACTAGGATAACATCTCTTTTTTTTTTTTTTTTTTTTTTTTTTTTTTTAGCTTTGGAAGAAGCTGAGTTTAGACCAGATAGATCAGATAGAGGGGAAGAAAATGTATATAAGCACGTACTCATGCCCCAAAGTTGTTTTGATCAAGATGAACACCTAGGGCTGGATGAAGTAGTGATTAAGGTATTCCTACCATGAGAAGGAACAAATCCGTAAGGAAAATTCCATGAGTAGAGCCATGGTACTCATATTTAAGGTATAACAGACATAACGTGAGAACCACATAGTTCCGAATCACTACGAAATGCATGACTGGTTGCAGATGGATGAAAAATCTATTTTGTGACTAAAATCATGTAAGATAGATGTTAACAATAGAAGGGCCTCAGATGCAAGGCATTAAGAGGTTCCATTTTAGGTACACCATCCATGGAAGATAGGTGATAAGCCCTAGACCCATATTTATGAGTGACAACATACGGACCCATCCAGTTAGGAGCAAACTTACCACGCTGACTCCATTCTAGTGTAGTGACATTTTGGTTTTCTTTAAGAACAAGATCACCAACTTTGAAGTCACGGTGCTGCAAGTGCTTGTTATAAGCACATTTGACATGCTCAAGATAGACTTGATGATGCTCAAGAGCATTGAGATGTCACTCATCTAGCAACTCAAGCTGCTAGATGGTTTTGACGATAGTCCTCATCAGAGACAAATTCTCTGAGAGACACGAAGAGATGGAATCTGGACTTCCAAAGGAAGGACAACCTCAGACCCATAGATGAGAGAGAAGGGAGTAGCACTAGTAGGAGTATGAATGCTAGTCCGATAAGCCCAGAGAGAAAAAGGGATATGTAAATGCCAATCCCTACCAGCTCGACTAGTTACCTTTGTGAGGATATTATTAAAGTTTTATTGGAAGCCTCAACTTGGCCATTAGCTTGGGGATAGTACGGAGAAGAAAAGATGAGTTTGATATTGAAAGCATCATAGAGGTTCTGTAAATCAATGTTTTTGAAAGACTTACCATTGTATGATGAGTTTGTGTGGACACCAAAGCGACAAATGATGTGTTGATAGACAAAATCAACAATGGGTTTAGCTTTGGTTGATGAAAGAGGAATAGCTTCCACCCACTTAGTGAAGTATTCTGTGGCAGTAATGATAGAGTGATGATGCTTGTGAAGAGTGGGGATTGATGAGACCATGAGATCAAGACCCCATTGTGAAAAAGGCCACAAATCCGTTGCAGGTTGCAAATCCTGACTAGGGATATGTGTAAGATTGGAATGTTGTTGACACTTGACACATTTCTTAGTGTATTCACAACAGTCTTGATTAAGAGAAGGCCAATAGTAACCTAAACGTAAGATGCATTTAGCTATGGCCAAGCCACTAAAATGTCCACCATAGATACCATCATGGACTTCCTGAATGGCTTTAGATGATTCAGGGGTTTTGAGGCACCGAAGCAAAATACCATCAAAACCACGTTTGTAGAGGATTCCACCCAGAATAGTATAGCGATTAGCACATAGGATAAAATATCTTCTGCCATTGGAAGTCAGATCTTGGAGGAAGCACTAAATGGGATAGATAATCAAAAATGTGTTGATACCACTCATCTTGAGTGTTGGTTGTGACGGCGTTGATTGAAGTCAACTACCTGAGATGAGATGGTTGGTCTAAACATTGAACAACCACATAAAGTCACGAGTCTTTGGTAAAAGGTGGAATAAGTGAGGCTAAAGAAGCCATTGTATCTGAATTGGTTTGCAGTGTGAGGAATAGCTTGGATAGTAAATTTATCAAAATATTGAAGTTGAAAGAGAATGATATCATGATATTTTTGAAGGATATCATTTTTACATTGATAGACACTAGTGACTTGATTAACGATGAGTTCAGAATCACCGAAGATGTCGATATGGCGAGCACCAGAGATTAATGGCATTTTGAAGACCTAAAATGAGAGCTTCATATTCAGCCATATTATTGGTACATTCAAAGTTAAGCTTGTGTGTGACAGGGATAGGTGCACCCCAAGGAGGAATCATGATGAAACCTGCACCTCCCCCTTGCTGACATTTGGACCCATCAAAGAAGAGTTTTACTTTAAATGGAGATAGACCAAAATTGATTTGTTGGATGTACTCATCTAGGAATTGAGCAAGGGGATTTGAGTGTCCGGAAGAGGAGTATCAGCTAATTGATCCATAATGACCTGACCCTTGATAGATTTTTGTGAGATGAACTCGAGATCAAACTCTATCATGAGCATGAGCCAATGAGTGATACGATCATTGTGATAAGGTTTCACATGCATTGTCTTGAGTGGATTGACACTTGTAACAATGTAAGTTTTGTGATTAAGGAGGTAGTGACGAAGTTTAGAAGTTGTGAAGAAGAGAGCACAACATAGTTTTTCAGCTTTGGAATAGCGTGTTTCATACTCATGAAGAGTGCGACTGATATAATAGATGGCTTGTTCTTTACCATTAGCATCCCGATGCGAGATCATGGCTCCCAGAGCATGGTCAATCACAGAAATATAAAGATAGAATGGCTCCCCCTCACGTGGAGGTGTAAGCACAGGTGGAGAAAGAAGATAAGCTTTGAGATCATCAAAGGCCTTTTGGCAACACTCATCCCATTCAAAATGAACATTTTTACGGAGGAGATGATGAAAAGGTTGACAATGGTCCAAAGTTGTGAGATAAAATGACACACTAATTGAAGGCATCCTTGAAGACCATGAAGCTGCTTTAAGTTGGAAGGGGGAGGCATCTCGAGGATAGCCTTTATTTTTGTGGGATCAACTTCAATGCCCCTAATAGAAATGATAAAGCCTAAGAGTTTACTAGTGAGAATGCCAAACACGCATTTAGATGGATTTAGGTGAAGACAAAAATGAATGAGTCTCTCAAAGAGAGGCACAAGAATGAAAAGGTGATCCTGATGGCATGTTTGGACTTACCGAGGAGGTCATCGACGTAATCTTCTATAGTTTTGTGTAAGAGATCATGGAAGATGTAGGTCATTGCATGTTGATAAGTTGCTCCTGCATTCTTAAGACCAAAGGGCATGACACGATAACAAAAAAAGTCCCCCAAGGAGTTATGAAGGAAGTCTTATGTTGGTCCTCTGGTGTGATGAGAATTTGATTATATCCAGAGAAACCATCCATAAGAGAAAGCATCTCGTGACCTGCAGTTAAATCCATGAGTTGGTCGATATTAGGTAGAGGAAAATCATCTTTCGACAAGCGAGATTAAGATCCCGAAGTCGGTGCAAATTCAAATTTTCCCAGTAGCTTTGGTTACTAGTACTACATTTGAAACCCATTGTGGATAGTCAATGGGTTGGATGAAGTTAGTGGAAAGCAAGCACTGCAACTCTTCTTTAACGAGAAGGGCTACACGAGGATGCATCTTACGTAGTTTTTGTTTAACTAGTTTGATGTCTGGAAGAGTAATGATATTGTGGACCACGATATTAGGATCGAGGCTTGGCATATCTTCGTATGACCAAGAAAAATGCTTGGTGATGGTGGAAAGAAAGGTGGTGAAGTCTCCTAACTCCTGTGGATTAAGAGATTGGCCGACCTTAATGATGCGAGGGTCTTTAGAAGTCCCTATATTAAGGTCGACAGTGGCTTCGTTGAGAAGCGTAGACGTGTCAGAAGGAATGGTTTTAGGAAGATAAGAATCCTCTACCCCTAGATAGGTAAGGATAGAATCATCATCCACACAATGGATAGTATTGATAGTGGGAGAGTCATCTCCAACTATTTCGGGGAAGACTAATGGTATGGAAGTGGATTTTCCATTAGTTTTATAGGTCAGTGGACCTAAGGAAATGGTATTGACTAAAAAAAAAGTTAGGTGGATGGAAATGGTGTCATCCACATCAAGTGATGCTTCCGACTGATGGGGAGAAGATGGTTCCTCAATGGAAAGAGGCTCATCGAGAATGGTGATGGTGGCTTTTGAGAGAGGTTTAAACCCTAAACCAAATTTTTGATGTGGTTTAAGAGTTGGAATGGATGCGAGGTCATGCACACCCTGTTCATACTTTCCCAGGCCAAAGCCCTTCCACGCGCATCGATATAGATAAGTTTTTGCAAACGCGGGATTTTGTAGACAATCAAACCCTGTTGAATAGGGTTTGGCCCTAGGAGGAGAATCCAGATGATAGTGAGGTGTATCAAGACCACCATAGTAGATGAAGTTAGTCTATTGATTGGGTAGACCAATGGTGATGATGCGACCAAGACCTGGTTGATATTCAGGTTGTTTGTTTGGCCTACCATACTCATTAGGTTTGAGATGGGCATCAAAAGAGAGAAGAGGAAGCTCTCCTAGTGAAAAATGTGCAACATTTCTTCCAGATTTTGTAAATCTGGTAGTTTTGTTGCAGGTATGGAAGAGGATGAAGCCTCATCAGGAGAACAAGCATTCTCCTTTGGAGGGGTAGACCCTATGGTCATGTCACATTGTGCGGAAGGGAAAGGATCTCCTGGATGAGTATAGATTTTTCCCTCATACTGATATTTTATGCATCGATGGAGGGTTGATGGGATGCAATGCATTGTATGAATCCAGGAGCATCTGAGGATCATATTGTAGTGGAATTTCCCTTCAACAATGTAAAAATCTCATGAAGTAGTTTCTTACCTACCCGAATGGGCAGGACCACAGTTCCTAAAGTAATACCCACTGATCGTTAAATGATCGAAGGGTGAAAGGTGGTGGTGACACTACGTTCTTTGGTAACTTAAGTTGCTCAAATGTGTGGGAGGAAATGACGTTGAGTGCAGCACCACTATCGATCATAGTGCATTTTAACGTAGTGTTATTGATTTGAACTGTGATAAAGAGGGGAGCCTCTAAATCCTCAAAAGAAAGGGAGGAATTTCAGAATCCTCAAGGAAATGGTGGTTGATGGTCTATTCAATCCAACAACCATCTCGAAAGGTTGGGGCTCATCTGAATTCACTGATATACGTAGATTATCAATCAGAGCCTGGCAGCGATGCTTGTGGAGATGATTGAATGAGGTCAAAAAGAGACATTTTGACCGAGCATGGGTGAGTTGTTTCATAACACTCTCCTCAACTGACATGGGAATCTGAGCCCGAGGTGAAGCATGAATAGAGACCCGAGGTCTCGGGGCTGATGAGGAAGGAGGAACTCCTTCGGGGCCACAGAAATGACAACCCATGGTCGAGAGGTTGTAGAAGATGATGGATTATCATACTGTTGTGCTCTAGTGGTGATATGAATTGTGTCGATTTGAGAAGGTGGAAGATCATCCGGAGTGGAATTAATAGAATTAGAGGCCTGAGTAGACCGTTCAGGCTCAAGATGTAGTTGAGATGATAGGAGACACTTGTTCCTCCTCCTCTTCCAGCAGAAGATCACTTTCTTCCAAGAGGTTGTTAATGACAAATTGAAGGGCTTTACATCCCTCGGTGTCATGACCTGAGTGTGGTGGTAAGCACAAATCAAATCAGAGTTGAACCAGGAAGGTTTTACTCCTTTAGGATTATAGGGTTTGATCGGAGGAAGAGATATAGATGAAGATTGGATAAGTTGGTGAAGAATTTCAGTATAGAATCCGGTAGACAAAGATGAGGACAAGAGATGATGAAGGCACCTCTTTAGCCTTAACAGACTACCGAGGTAAAAGAATCTGCATATCTAGTTTGATAGTCTTTTTAGGGATTGTTTTGCTTTTCTAGACATTGGGAAAAGTAGCCTTGGGTGCTTGAGATGGAAGCAAGTGAGGCAAGATTGATTTTGGTGGAGGAGGAGCTCCTAAGATAGATTTTAAAGATGATGAAGATGTGACAAGTGTTTTGGTCTTTAGAGATGAAGAAGGCTGCTTGGCCAAAACATATGATGATTTAGATAAGACTGATTTAGATGGGGGAGGAGCTCCCAAAATAGATCTGATAGGAGGCACAAAGGGTGCCTTGGCTTTTGGTGATGAAGATGATGGTTCTGATAAAAGAGGTGACGCCTTTCTAGTGGGTAAATCCACTTTACGAGGCACCGGTGAAGATGGTGTTGTAGAAGAAGATGCCTTTTCAGTGGATAAATCCAATCTTTTATGAGGCGCAGAGAGGGATTTTTGAGGGAAAGCACCAAGAGTCTTGATAGTCTGAAATATTGGTTTTCCCTTTTGGGGATGGTGACAACTTCGACCGCATAAGGTGATTGTAACCTTTTGGGGGAAGTAGAGGGGATGGTACCGATGATGCAACGTTAGACTTCAATTGTCTCGGTCTAAGTTCAGGAACCAAAAGTGTAGGTGCCGGTGCTATTTCTTTAGATTTTTCCTTAATAGGCAAGGCAGCACGGAGATGGAAGAAGTGGATGATGAAGAAGTAGTTCCTCTGAGAGGAAGATACTTCTGGTACAGTAATTGTGGGTGCAACTACTATAGTAGAAAAGGAAATGGGAAGAGTCAAGATCGAAGATGCTTCCGTCGGTAGAGAAGTTGGTACAACTATAGGTATGTTAACCAATGGCATAGTCATGGAAAAAATGGGAGAAATAGTAGATGTATTCGTAGTGGAAACTTGAAGGGATGTAAATGCCTCAAGCATCGAAAGAATGTCTGATGATGAGATAGATGAAGATGACACTGTCTCTAGTATAGATGGAAGATCAGATAAAGAGGCAGAGAGAGATGAATCTATCTCTAACAATGGAGGAATACTCAAAGATGGATCATCCGAAGATGGTGGAATCTCAGAGATTAACGAGAGCGGGAGGAAGTTTCGATTCAGTTGATGTGTTCATAGATGGCTCAGGTTTAGAAGAAGATCCTTCAGTAGAAATGAAGCTGATAGTATGAGTGTTTGGTTTTTGAGGCCCCAAATGTCATTGTTTGGAGAGTGATTAGGAAAAGGTTGTTTAAAGACATCAAGCACCTGATTTGGGGGAGCATTTGGGTTATCCAGAATGAGCTCACCTTTATCAATGAATTTTTGGACAAGATTTTTGAAGGTCTGACATCGTTCAATGTCATGGCCTTTGCTTCTATGATAATGACAAAAGTCATTTTCATGATACCAGAATGGTCATTCTTGGCTCTCATCAAAATTTCTAATAGGGGGAAGTTTGATCATGTGAACTTCCAACATTTTTTCTAAGATAGAAGCATATGATTCCCCCAACGAAGTAAAAGATCGAGATGATGAGGGTCCTTTTCGAGAGGATGAAGAGTCTCTCCGAGGTGTTTGATTAGACATGTTATCAGTTCATGATGTCTTTAAGATGATAGCATTCATGTGGATCCCTTGATTCTTGTCTTTGTTAGAAGAAGAAGGATTTGATTTTGTGAATCGAGAAAAGTCTGGTTTAGACTTAGAGTGAAGTTTTAACTTCCCTTGTTCAATGGCATGAGATTCAAGTTTACGTGCCATTGTGAATGCTTCTTCAAATGTATGAAAGGATTGAATCCTTAAGGTGGAAGAAATATGGTTGGTGCAAGATCGAGTAAACAACTCGATTTGTTGAGGTTGAGGGAGGGAGAAAGACAATTGATTTATTATACCTCTCCAACGAGTGACAAAAGTCTATAAATAGATTCATCATCGAATTGATGAATGTTATAAAGATCTGTAATCGAGATCTTATGTGTGATGTTTATTGAGAAGTTTTCAACAAACATCTGAGCTAATTGAGAGAAAGAAAACAAAGAATGTTGGGGTATGTTATTGTACCAGTCTAAAGCGGCCCTGCTAAAGACATAGGAAAGGTACGGAGCATAAGCTCCTGATCCTGGACTATAAGGTAGCAAGCATGCTTGAATGCTCACAGGTGTTGTTGAGGATCCTCCCGGCTATGAAATTTTGAGAACTTAGGAAGTTCCCATTGGGGAGGATAAGGCTTAAAAGCCACTGATGGATGAATCGGTTCATTACATACTTCTTCAAAAGAGTATGATGGGTGAGCCCCTTTGGTGGAGGCTTCTAGGTCTATGATTTTCTTGAAAAGAAGTTGGATGACGTCAGATTGAGGAGGGGGCATGTTGGTATGTCTGCATAAGAAGAAAATGGTAGGTTTTGTTGAGGCGTTAATGGGGGATTCATCTGCTGATTAACAGGATGATAAGAGGAATAACCAGGCATTCTGGGTGACACCTGGTGAGGTATTTGTTGTGAAGGAGCTTGAGTATAAATAGGCTGTGAGATGACAAGTGGTTGAGAGAAAGGTGGTTGAATGAAAGATGGAGCCTATGATTGGTGGGTTCCTACACTTGTCGACTGAATCGGAATGGATTGAGGAATGTGGGTGTTGATTTGATTGGATATGGTGGGAAACAAACTCTGAATGAGGCTTTTGACTACTTTGGATTGGTTATTAAGGGTGCCGATGCGCCAGAGGATGGGTAAAGGTCACTATCACTGGAGCATTAGAAGAAAGACCAGCTGGAGGATGAGAAGGAGGAACCAACTGACTCATAGGAGGGGTTGATTCACAGAGAGATACTGACCCTGAGACACAATAGATGGCATAGAAGAATTAACAACAATTTGTGAGAGCGTGGATGCACTCATCATAGCTAAAGAAGAGGGCCTCTCAAAAGTAGGTTGTGGAGTAGCCGAGGTAGCCATGGCACTAGGGATAGGCAAGATCATTTGAGAACCAGTCGACATGGTCGGTGGAAGAGAAAAAGGAGGCATAGATGCGCCACCCTCTTTCGTGGTTCGAGGTGAGAAAAAGCATGCTAACTATTCTATAAAAGCCTGGATGGTTCATGAGAATAATCATAAACTTGCTTGGATTGGTGGTCCCTGATCAGATATTCAATAGACTTATGCACTAGATAGTCCATAAGGGCTACTGGGTTGTGATCAAGGAGCACCTGAAATTCAGGATCTCCATGAGGAACATACTCTATATCAGAAGTAGATGATACCTCTGAAGGACTGGGGAAGCTGGTCGTGATGGGATCACTTTAGGATGATAGAAAGGATTATATGACCAAGATGGGGAACCAACTAACAGTGGTCTCGAGGAAGACCCGAGGGGTGCCAAAACATCCACATTAGTGGTGATCTCGGATGAAGAAGAGGCCAGTTGAGCCATTTTTCTAGATTGTGACCGGGTGATGACCATCATAAACAAGTAGAAAATATAAAAAAAAATTGACCTAACTAATGCACAAACAATTCAAGCAGCGTGGGTGATTATCTCTTTTAAGTTTTCATGCTTTTAAGAAAGAAAATATTAGGGAAGGCTTTTTAGAATAGGAACTACTCAGATAGCCAAACTAAGGATGGTTTGGGGAATGTTTTGGTGAGGAGTCCCAAGGCACTTTATAAAAAAGACCGGTACGTGGCTTGATATAGGGGCCTACCCCCACACTTCACACACCACTTGTGATAAGGGAGTCGGGTGCTTTGCCAATATATACCAGAACTTCCATGAATTTATAGCGCGGCCCGAGTACCACGTAGGCTCTTCCTCTTGGATGTCACTTCCAAGTAGGTGAGGCCAGGGAAGGAGTTTTTGTTTAAATGCTTTATACCTAGTGATTTTGGCTTTGTGTGCAAGGGTGAAAAATAAAAATCAAATAGTGTCACTACCGATTTTGATCAATTTTCCAACCTATTTAGAAAACTAGATGAAGAACATACAACAGAAATGACAAAGAAGAAGTTCTTTTTAAGCACTAAAAATGAAGTGTTTGATTTTGATGAAGACAAGTCAAACAAGTTCTTTCCCAAATGTGATTAAATTATTTTTAAGCACCAAAATCAAATGTTTGAGTGTGATAGAAAACAAACAAACAAGTTCTTTTTAAGTTCTTAAAAAGGAGAAAACACCGTAAAAGAGAAATACCTATAGATTTAGCTCTCCAAGGTGTGTGGACTTCAAAAAGCACATTGTTGAGCTCTTCCCTCGAACAATCCCATGAACAAGCAAAGTGCTCCACAAGAAAGGTTAAGCAAAACACGCAAACAAATCTAGAAAGATATATCCAGATAACTAGATACTAGTAGAAGAAAATTTCTATTTAAGAAACTAGAAAACTTTCAAGAAAATGACAATTTTGCACAAAGAGATAAATCAAAAAGTGCAGCTTTGAAATCAAATGAAAGATTTACTAATTTTAGAAATAGAAATGGGAATCTAGATATGCAAGAAAGAAATAATTTTGATTTTGCAAATTATAAATGAAAGAAACAAGACCAAAATGAAGAAAGGAAATGCTTAAGGAAAACTGATGAAAATCAGTGAAGAAAAAGAACAAAAGTTCAAAACTGGAAAAGAAATGAACTTACCAATAGGGGACTTTGGTTCAAGTCCCACTGGGTGCATGCTAGAATGTAGATCAAGAATTTCCGCTTTGTTACCTATCCAAGTTAATGCACCAAACTAAACACAAAAGTCTGAAAAACTCAAATGAAATCGATACCTGATAGTTAAGATGGGATCCAAGATGTAGATGGGAGGAAAGCCAATGTAGATGAGATGGGTGCACACATGAGCAATCCTGCAAAGTAGATCTGAAAAACCTCGATGTACAAATCCTTGGCAGAAAAAGACAACGTTAAAAGATATTTGGGTGGACTACCCAAAAAGCGGGTCTAGGGAAGCGATGAGCTTCCTCGGTGGATGTCAGTCCACATTTTCAATTAAGGAAAGAAGCATACATGATAAAATATGTAGGTAAATGTTTAGATTTTCTGATTAAAAATAAAAGATAGAATGTAAACAACAGCAGAATATAAACAAAACACAAGAAACTATGAAAACAATGCTAGACTTATGTTACCTGTACTTGCACTTGTCTGGGTTGATCGAGATCGATCGTCGACCGACTGATTGTGGTCGGCGTGTCGATTTCTTTAAGCGGCGCTGATTAGGGTAAATCGGCATCGACTGGAATGGGTCGGCAGTCGACCGAGAGGCAAGTTGTAGAAAGCTTGATGGATGATTGATGAGGACTGGATCGTAAACACCTATGGGGCTGCAAAGTTGTGGACAGAGTTTCACCTTAGCTAGATGCAGAAACAGAGTCACCAAGAGGTCAAGGAATCCTCACGATGTCGATGTTGTGAGGGTAGAGTAATGGTACACCTCTCAAGGATTGATTTGGACAAAATTCTCTCTTCTTCTGATTGACGATTCGAAGGCTCAAGGCTTAAGCTTTTGTCTCTCTTTTTCTAACCAGAACTAAATTCTAGCCCTTGTATTTATAATCGGCAGAGCCCGAGAGTACAATCGGTGCCGTTCAAAAAAATCAGCATCGACCAAGTACCACCAAGGCTTGATCAGAATAGATTCCCAAAATGGCCAAAAAGGATGAATTGGAAAGATAAGAGTGTATCCTTCTGACTCAAATATGGGAAATATCCCACTGCACGGTTTGGGGGGAGGAGAAATAGGGGGATAGATGGATAGAATTGATTATGGGAGGTTAGGAATTGATATGGGGTAGATAAGCGGTTAAGATACATGTAAAAAGTATAATTAAATAGTTAATATTTAATTATCCATGGATAAAATACAATGGGGTATAATAAACTTAGGATAGATGTTTAATTAGATATTTAATTAATACCCTAAAGGAAAAGTGGTGATATGATTGATTTTGTGATGTTATGATTTCCACATGATGTGAGATTCCACATGGATGATTTGGATTTATATTTTCGCTTTGAGTTATGTAGGTGTTTATGGATTGATCACCCACCGCGTGCATATAGAACTCATTTAGGTGTTTTTTGATCACCCATGATAGGGATCTTTTAGGACAAGAAGTTTTTTACTCATGGGATCTTTTTTGCTTTCACATATTTTAGTTTGATTTATCTTTAGATAGTTGCATTAGGGTGGTTGCATGGAGACATGGATAGATAGATGGAGAACATGGTTGGTTTTACAGGTATGGCTATGGTTGTAGTTGAAGCTCAGTACTTCAGTTTGAGTGGGAGCTCTTGCAGGTGTGTTAGTCATGATGGCTTGGTTGCATGAGGAGCTTGGTTTGATTTTTTTCTTGATACCAACAATTGGTATGGTGTTACAATTCAGTGGGAGCTTGTGGCTCCGGTTTCATGAATCAGTTGTAGCTTCGTGTAGGTTTGGTAAGTCATGGTTTTATCTTCTTGGTTTGAGAAGATGGTTTGATCTTCCTGGTTTTATTTTGAGAGAATTGTTAAAGGAAAGAATAGATGGTCTTCATGGTGTGTTGAGGATGGTGATGTATAGGTACAGGTACAGAGGTTCAATAATTTATCTCCAAGTGGGAGATTGTTAGGTTGTGGAGCTAGATTGCTTCACAATAAGCATGCTTTTACATGTTACTAGTTTTGATAGTAACCGGCATCGATCAAGGTGTAACTAGCACCGGTCAGTCAAAGTCAAGTCGTATATGTAACTCAAAGATGGTTAGGTAGTAACTTAGTGATGGTTACTGTGTGATGATGTTTTAATTAACTCTTAGGAATTAGATCTATTTTTAGCATTAAAGTAGATTTATTGTTTGTAATTGCATGGCTAAGTGCCCTAAGTTTATATACGACTATATAAGCATAAAAGCTAGGGTTTAGAAATAGAATTAAGAGAAGGATTGAATTAGATCCTTGATTCTCCTAGATTGAGAGGATGATGATAAAGAAGAAGAAGAGAAAGAAAGAACAGTTACGTGAAGAGACAAATTCTCCATGAAAGGAGCTGGACAGGAAGGAAATACCAGTACATCTGAATGGTGAGAAGAGGGTAACATCTTCTACTATATTTTCTTTGTATAGTTATTGTCTCATTGTAATGGCTTGCATAGTATGCAAAGCACATAGATTTTCTTCTTGTAGATCCACATGTTGGTGAGATATTGTATTGTAGATCCATGAGATCATGATGTATTGTTGATCCATGTAGATCTAGTCTTATATTGTTAGATCCACAAGTTGTTGTGAGATCTTGTATTATAGATCCATGTAGATCTAGATATTGTAGAGGAGGTTATCTTCATGTTTACACAGGTTATGCAGTGATGGAAAATAGACTTACTTCTTGGTGCACGATCGTAGTTGCACATATGGTAGACCCATGTGAAAGGTCTTATTGCAGATCCACGAGAGAACTTGGTAGCAGTTCAGAGATGCGGTAGTTCTTGGTTATGTGAGATCTGCTGGTGGTGTTTAGAGGCACAATTGTAGTACACTCATGGAGATCCATTTAGAGATATGGAGGAGAGGAGATACTCTTGAAGAGATGCATTATACTCTTTTATAGAAGATTTGGTTTTTACTCTTGTTGTATTATATATGAGATCTCTATCTTTGGTGGATGTAGCCCACATTGGGTGAACTAAAGTACATGTTGTGGTATGTGTGTATTTTGTTTTGATTTGGATTATTCTAGTTTATAATTCCACTACTATAGATTTTGGGAACTGTTAAGATCTTGTGTGCATGATTGGGTTTGTTATTTAATCATAACACTATTCCTCGAGTCCCATATTCCCAACAATAAGGGTTGTTGAAAATCAAGAAGTTGTAGATACTCGTAATAGGGTGAGATTGGCCAAGTAATGCCATCTAAAAGAGAGACATACTTGAAACAAACAAGTTAAACCCAAAAAGATAAAAATAAATTGACAATTGCTATGATTTTGATTAAAAATATTGGTTAACATAGATCACATTCAAGGGAATCATAGGCAATTTGGGACAATCATCGGCGATTGTGTGCAATAGTTTGATTTTTTGAAAAATGATAAAACTGACTCAGACATAGTTCTAAATGCTGATTTTGATTGATTTGATATGTTTATGAAATAGGGATAATACAATAACATAGAGGAATACCTTAAGAGTTTGAAATGGTCTAAAGATGTCTGCAGATGATGGATGAAGTTGATGGTAGATCGTTGAGCTTTCTGGGAAGACGATTGAAGGTAAAGCTTCCAAAATGATGTGTTTGCAAGAGCTTGATGTTGATTATGGACTCGATGATCACTTTGGGACATCGGGATGTGGCTCTTGGATTGGAAGTAAGGATGCAAAATTGTGTAAAATATTTCTTAAGATCCCTAAGAGAGGATCCAAAAATAAATTTTATAATTTCCAATGAATTGTTAGAATCATCGACGATCACGATAACTAGGGAAAACATTGAGAAGTGGTTTTAACCACTTCCCAAATGGGAGTTTTAGGTTTGGGGACAAGGTTAAATTATTGGGAGGAGGTTAAGGTTGATTTGGGTAGGTTAGGGTGTTAGGGTAAAATAGGCTTGAGGTGGTTAGGGGATGGTTAAGTGGTTTAGGATGAGTAAATGTAATTTAGGATGGGTAAAAGATGATTTTATGGGTGAGGGAAATGACTTAGGATAATGATATAATGATAGGTTTAATAATTTAAGTGTATGTATGTGAGGGGTACATGAGAAGTAGCGCGAGTATTAAAAACACCGGTGTCTACATGTAATAAGACTTGGCCTTGCTATGTAGGTCCCATACATGGACTTAGTAATGAAAAAGTTAAATTCTATGAAAGTTCTTTAGGGATAGAATACTACTTTGGCTAACTTAGTTTGCATGAATGAACGATAGAGCAATGTGTAGAGATTAGCAAGCCATACGGAAGAGAGAAGGATATACCAATTAAGCTTAGAATACGAGCGTAATTCATAATATAAAAACAAATCCAAACTTGTAATTTCCAAAAGATAAGTTACCAAATTTAAGTGTCTACAAAATAAAATTTGCATAGAACTATATAAGCCCTTATTCACACTTGATATGTAGCACATTACCTCCTTTGACATTTATTAGAGGAGAGTTCGTGCATCGTCTAGGCTCTTTTCTTCACAATTTTTGATTGGCTTGTAAAGAGAAACACTATATCAAGATATTCATGCAACATTACATAAATGAAAGACATTTTCACATGGTAGAGCCCAAGAAAAGCACATGTCAAATTCGGAGCACGCACATATAGTGTAGGACAAAATATATGGCATATGTTTAGAATCGACAAGTGAACTTGTCTCCTCACCACCTTTGTCCCATACAAATTTTCAAGTCACCATATTTGTTAACTCTTATTTTTATACTATTATAAACATATTTTAAATATTTTGAGTCTTCTATCAGTCGATTCAGCTCACTTTTCAATATAGGGTCTTACTCATGCTTAGCACACTTTCCCTTCTCAATTCCAACTAGTTATTTGTATCTTTAGACAAATAAATAAAACATTTGAATGTAAGATGCATAACACAATTTAGACCAATAATCCACAAATAAAAAAGCTACCATAAAATAATATTAATCTAATATACAAATAACACATTAAAATAAAAAAAACATGTAATACTTCCACATTCAATCAAAATAAATAAATAAAAAGTAAAAAAACATCAAACATTGCCTCTCCTAGCGTCCTCAAAAAATGGTCCCTTAAAACGTGGCCCAAAAACATTACGAAAAATAGATACCTTAGAAACATAACTATTACAAGAAATCGGTTTACACTATTTATTCCGATACTCCATTTAATAGTGTTATTATTACATATAGCTTGACATAGTATTCTCTCCTCATCCCTATTTACAAAAGTGTACTACATCACATATACATAAAGACCTTATTTTTTGCAGAACATTGTACTACACTTAAAAGACCGCATCAAATCCATGAACAAATAAGTCTACCCACAAAATCTAGAGATGGCTACCCTCCACTTGATTTGCACCCATGTATGTGCGGACTGCATAAAAATTACCATGCTTCCCATGGAGCTTCCCATCACATGTCATGCCACTTGGAAAGAAAACACGGCACAAGAAGAAGAGTCAAATCATGAATTTGCGGACTGCGCATAAATGCACAAAGGATAATTTATCGATTTTGTTGGCTTTGTTCAG
The DNA here is from genome assembly GCA_018340775.1 of Taxus wallichiana var. yunnanensis. Lineage (NCBI taxonomy): Eukaryota > Viridiplantae > Streptophyta > Pinopsida > Cupressales > Taxaceae > Taxus > Taxus wallichiana. The sequence goes on from CM031238.1 coordinate 748,829,449, forward strand.
TGTGTCACCGCCGCTCGCGAGGGGTGCATTTAAGGAGGCAGGTGAAAGCCTAACCAAACCACTTAATAGTGAACATATAAACATTGAATCCAAACACAACCACTTAAACATATACCAAACACCATTTTAACAATAAACATATACAGAGTAGCTTTCACTTTTGTAGAACGTAGAAGAAGAGGGAAGGCATAAGACTGAAATGCCGAATTGGGTAGACATCCATTATTCTACACCATCTATGCAAAGAAAATCATCAGTCCTCTATTTCACATTTGTAGCCACAAGGGGACGTTCCATAGACACACTCGACCTTAGTCACAGGTAATTTGACATTGAAAATCATAGATCTTAAGGAATATACAATTTGGTTTTTTTTTCATTAATTTTCTATATATACAACCATGGCAAAGGGAAATATTTTCCATTTTTCTCTATTGTCACTTTAAATATGGATCTATAACTAATTTGATTTAAAATAAAACTATGTTTATTAATTTTTTAATCAATTGTTAAATTTGGTTAATGTAATTCATCACCAAATATGTAGTTGTGAATCAAAATGTAAATCAAAATATTCTTTCAAATTTTTTTATCTACATTTTTACTATTCCCCCCAATTTCACCCTAATATCTCTATTATATTCATCATAGATAAATAAACACACCTGCTAAATACTAATACTTTGTTAATAATGTATTGTCCTTATCTAAAAATGTTTTTAACCAACATTCTAGTTTTCTTCACGAGTCAATATTATTGATGAATTCCCTAGCAAAGAGGGATAAGGGTCTGAAGAAAACCAATATATAATCATTCTTACACCGGTCCTTTTCGGTTGTATGCAACCTTAGGTTTTTTGAGATCCCTTGTCCTCACCTAATTTATCTTCTTTTCTACAAACTAACCAAGAATCCTCATTTCTCGCTTGAAACTATTATCACTTTTAGCCATTGTGAAGACATGAACTGATGAAAGAAAATGAGAGAGACCATCACTAAAACAAGGGAAAGAGAGCTCCAAAAATTGATATTATTTGGAAGCCAAGTAATGGTGCAATTACATTCAACAAGCGAGAGGGTGAGAGAGTGATGGTTAAAGGAAAGACAAAAGACAACAATACCACCTTTACGACTATTTTACCACTCTTTGGGAAGAGACGCGCTTGAATCAAGGCATGTTATTTTAATATAAATGTTATGAATATTACATACAAGGGAGAGTAGATTTGTCATGATTGATTAGGTCGATGACTAACATGAGGAAATCACAGCTTGTTCTCCATCTTGATGAAAAACACGGTGTGTTTTTTAACATGTTGAAAAACACAAGTGTGAACACGTTGAAAAACACAATGGTTTTCCACATAGTTTCATTTACAAAATTGAATTTTATGAAGCCACACTAGTATGAAATTAATATTTGAATTCATATTTGTTATTAAGAACCTTAATAATAAATTTCTTGAAATATAATGTTTGAACAATCTCTATTTTTTTCCATCTACATCTAGATATATAGTTATAAAATTCATATTTGGATTAAACAAATGTTATCAAAAATCATGTGTCAGGGGACCACATATCATACTAAATGCATAGTTACATTTTTTAGGGGAAAATTTTTTCCCTCTATTTTAGTGAAAAATAAAGGATTAAACCCATTGTCCACTATTTACCCTTTGTATTTTATGTACGTTATAAACTTTTTATATATGATAATAAATAATTACATCAGTTAAGATGGAAAACATAGCCCACTGTCCATAATTTTTTTTCCATTAAGATGGAAAACGCAACGTGTTTTTCATCAAGATGGAAAACACATTGTGTTTTTCAACATGCTGAAAAACACGTTGTGTTTTTCAGCATGTTGAAAAACACGATGGTTTTCCACATGTTCAGGGTGGCCTATTTGAGTGCCAAGTATTAGTTTGTGTTTGTTTCCATCGATCGATCCCTAATACACCTAATGTGACAATTAAACATGTATTAGGGATAGATTTGGAATCATTTATACCAATTGAACCCTAATACATGTTAAATTAATGTTAGGTGTTGTATTATAGTTTAGGGTGTTGTAATTGTGTTATTTAAGATGACAAGTTAGTGTTTAGGGCATCATATCAATGTTTGGGTGTTTAGGGTATCGTATGATTGTTTAGGATGACACATTAATATTTAGGAAATTCTAATTGTGTTTTGTAAAGTAGCCAAACTTAGTTTGTAAGGTCTCATTATAGTTTTTAGGGTTTTATATCGGGTTTATAGTTTTTTTGTTAATGCTCAAAGTATCTTGATTGTCATTTATGTTATTTAGGTTTACCCATTAGTGTTAAGATTTTTTGTAACAATGTTTGAATGTTTAATATGAGTGCTTATGATATAAAATTATTCTGTAAGGTGTCCTAATTATATTATTTACGATGATCCCTTAATGTTTATAGTCTTCTAATAGTGTATAGTGTTTCATATTAGTGTTTATCATGTCTTATAAAAATTTTCGGGGGTAAAAAATTTGTGTTTTTTGTGTCTAAATTATGTTATTTAGAGTAACCCATTAGTGTCTAAGGTTTTACATCAATTTTTGAGTGTTTATGATGTCGGACAAGTGTTTAGGGTGTCATATTAGTGTTTAGGGTGTCGTATGAGTTAATAGGGTATTACAGTGAGGATTATCATTTTGTATGAGACCAAGTGTTTCATTAGTGTTTAGGTTATCCTAATTATGAAATAGAGGATGAATCATTAGTGAATAAAGTATCATGACATTATTTAGGGTAGTGTATCGAGGTCTTTATGGTGTTAAATTAGTATTTAGTGTATCCCAACTATTTTATGTGGGGTGACTAATTAGTGTCAAAGGTGTCGTATAAGTGTTTAAATTGTCCTAAATTAATTTAATGTGGGTTACTTATTATTGTTTATGGTGAGAGAATTAGAATAATTATAGTTAATACTATGTTTTCATTCATCATTAGAATTAGAATACTTTTAGCTAATACTTGTAGACAATTTTTAAATTTATTGTTCATTTTATATAAACAATCATGCAAAAAAATTAAATGTTTTGTTATGTGGAAGGAATGCAAATCAAATCTACAATATTATCTAAACAAATTTAGTGATCATATAATCTTTCCAAGAAAAATTAGGAATTACACTAGTATGTTAATAAGTTAGATCGGTGAAAAATATCTATTACCTAATACTGTGAAAATAGGAACAAATTTATGTTCTTGATGTACACATGGATGGCCTAAGAAAATACTTGTGGAAAGTTTTTACACGATTGTTTGGGCATGTGGAGGATAGCTTAAGATAATGGTCTAGAAAGATGGCACAAAACAACCTAACAGGTGTGCCATGTTCTATGGTTAGTAAATTTAAATAAGCTACATCAATTTAGCTCAACTTGTGATGTCGATATATTATGCTCCACATGTCTTGAACTCTAAAGTGTCATGCATAAGTGAAATCCCTTAAAATTATTGTGTTATAACTACTTGTAAAACACTATGATTGCATTGCGTTTAAAACAACTATTGACATTGGGAATATTGAACAACAAGGACTTTCTTTATGAGATATCTTGAAAGTACAATACCTCAACAATATGTGTATCAAACCCCTTTTCTTCTTCAAATGATAGTAAGAAATGGATTATGGGGCTTATATTGAATTCTAATAGAATGTGGGAGGGTAATGGTTTGAAATGTATTATAGGAACATATTTATAGGCACAAAAAGTAACTACAACAAATGAAGTGGGTCACCTTCTTAATCCTCTTAACTATTTGGATGTGACCCATCACATTTAAATCATTGTGTGTTCTCAACCGGGTAAGTGCACCAAGTTGGGGGACAATTAAGTGGACATCAAATCCTGAATTTTACATTAAAAACAAACAAAACATCAAATTTAGTCTTCCGCATGAGACTTGAACCATGCCGAAAATTAGAAACTATGTCATAAAAATGGTACCATTGCATAGGGAAGACTATTAGATTTGTAGAAATACTGATTTTAAAGTGAATAGAATAGGATAAATATCATTTTATAATTTTTTACTAATAGTAGGTCTTTAAGACACTTTTTCCCGTGAATGTTTATGTCTACGTTTAAGACTACAAAATTTGTTTCACTTATCAGAATGTGATAAAACTTATACCATCCCAACCATGGTGAAATTATATACATGTTCAAAAAAAAAAATTATTTGATTTCAATATTTTTTGATGAAGTTATGGCGGGCAAACGGAAAGTTCTCTGTTTTCTTTATGTTTTCATACCACTTTCACGGAAAAAATCATAAAAAATAAAATATTACTCAAAAAAATACAAAAAAATCCATCCCAAGATAGATAGTGGCATCTAACTTCTCACCAAAGGAAAAAAATATATATTAATTTTTGGTCATCCAAATTGTGGGCAAACAGACTATAATCTTATCTGCGTTTTTAAAAAAAAATACTAATTCATTGAATTTTGAGTGTTTAATATAGCTAATCTTGTCCATTTTTTACAAAAATTAGTATTTTAGAAACTAGATTCTGGATGCTATGATTCATATTAATATAATTTTGTCTAATTTTGAGTGTATGTATTGCTAATAATCCCTACAAGTTGATATTATGTTGTTATTTACAATATGATGTCCACGGATGACCCTATATTTGTCCATCAACTTCCTGCACTTACCCAACCATCATGGTCTTCCTTGTGTGACATATGACATTTAACCAACACAAAATATGACACTTACATGTCACTTCATCTCATATATGCTCAAGTTTGTGCAAGTAACCAAAGTTGCACTTAAGCCTTTCTAACCCATTGCATGCCCCATTTTGTAAGATGTTGTAAGTGCATAATACTCCCATTATGATGCACACGCTTGACCTTTGTGCCATGCTTCAACACTTCTACACCTAGGGAGTAACTCCAACCTTTATGCAAGATGACTACTATTTATAAGAACAAAAGTCTTTATTCTATGACACTACATTGTGCATGCACTATGTTGCATAAAACACTTGTCCCTAAGTTTTTTGGGTGATGTGCATTGCTTGCACATTCTTATGCTCCTACATCATACAACTTAGGTAAGAGAAATGAACCATGAAATCTTCCTCGTGTATTCCATGAGGTCTTCAATAGATCCTTTATGTTTAGCAGGTTTGCATACACTTAACCATGTTACACCTTCAACTTACCTTCCTTTCCACTTATCTAGATACTCCTGGTATTCCCTTCTACACGTTTTCTTACAATGGTTTCAATATCTTATTCATTCTCCTCACACACTTTCTCAAGCAATCATTGTCTCCAATCCAACTCTTTAGAGATTGCACTATCATTCTATGTTTGTTTTTCCCTCGATGTATGGGTACAAATCCACAACATGGAAGATAAGTGATATAACTATCCCATAAGGAAACACTATCTCATATGTGTTGGTTGTAAATTTCCTCAAAACCTTATACGGTCTGATCTTTTTCCACTTCAATTTGTCAAATGTAGAGTATTATAGTAAATGGTACAAAGGGAAGAAATACAAGACTTGGGAAGATAATAATGGCAAGTGATATATATATATATATATATATATATATATATATATATATATATATATATATATATATATATGGAGATTTTTAGTTTATTAATTAGGGTGTAGGTTGTGAGTTTTATTCTATTCAACTACACACTAATACACTAATAAGGATGCAGGTTAGGAATTTTATTTTTCTTATTTTGTGAATAAGGTTATTTTTTGATAAACTTAGTTTGGAGTTAGGTAGACCATAGGGGCATAAATGTCGACCTCTAATTGACAAGCAGTCAGTAGCACGCTATTTAGGCATTTTAGCGAGTCAAGGTTATTTCTTAACAAACTTAGTCCATACTCGTTGCATCCTAACAAAACTTAGTGGTCGTCTTGTCCAACATAACACGTTGCCTAATTGCTTCCTCCTCTGGAGTTAGTGTCCTTAACATAATCTTGTAATCTCATGCAAAACTTAGCGTTGGTCTTGTCCAAACATATCACATTACCTAATTGCTACATCCTAGAACTTTGGTGTCCTTATTATAGCCCCACAAAAGTAATTGTTGCTTAATTTCTATCCTAATACTTTTATGATCTTGTTATGACCTTGCAAAACTTAATGTCGATCTTTTCTTTCGCAACACATTGCGTACTTACCATGCCCTCAGAAATTATGGTCCGAAATTGTAAACCTCAAAAATCTTAATATTGGTCTTGTCTAACATAAGTTGCCTAATTTCCACCTCTAAAATTTCATGACTTTTAAGGATTTGGTAGAGAATCCCTTGAGAATCATTTCTTTAAATTATTCATAACCATGAGTGGGCCCTTATACGCATGGAAGGGAGATCTCACTTTAACATATTTGAATGAGAGTCATGCTATATGTAACATGATCTTATAGTTCATTGGGCTAAACTTAGTTGATGACTCAACAATACTACATGTAACACGATCTTATAGTTAATTGGGCTAACTTTAGTTGATGACTCAATAACACTACATGAATCTCCTAAACCGACCAACACTACAAACATCTCCTAAATTAAATCTATAATGTTTGTGGAATTTGACATTTGTGTGTTTTATCTCAAAATGGCCTCTAAATAATCGTGACATTAATAAAATTTTTTATATTTGTCGATAATAATCACAAGATAAAATGATTCACTTAACACATAAACAACTTTAAAAAATTTACCCTCTAATATATTCTCTAGTGAGTCTGAATGATGAAGAACTCATACTTTTGAAAAAGAAGTTCCAAGTTTGAATCACATGAAAGACACTTTATACAAAGTGGTCACATGTAATATAAAATATCTTCTATATACCAAAAATACAAAATATAGACTCTTATATATACCAAATACAAAATATAGACTTAAATACTAAAAATAAGAAATAGTCTCATATACTCTTAATGACCTTATAAACCTTGATGACACCTTTGAAAGTATATATAAGCAATTGCAAATGAGTTGCAAGATACGACGGAGAGGGATTGAATTTTATGTGTATAATATGGTTTGGATGTAAAATATATTCTATGATCTATGATAGATGTTTGAGTGAAGAACATAAGTTACATTTTGCTAAACAGGTTCACATGTCTTTATATAAGGTTCCACATTACGCATACATGTCTATCAAAACATTTAACTACATCTAACAAAATTCCTCTATATTTTGGCACATGTTGGGAGTACTTTGGAAAATTTAAACTAATTGGGTTGGATCCCTATCATTGCATATATGGTGAAACAAGGCGAGGAGTATGCTGGCAAATGTAAATAGGAAACCACGTCTCTGTACCTGAGTGGTGCAAGTGGTTGCAGAAGCTGACGAATATGTAAAATGGGAGTAGAAGTGGGTGGATAAGAACAGAAAGATGGAGGCCTCATTTATAAGAAGTGTGGAGATGCTCTTCCACTACAACATCTTGGGTATCATTGGCAGGTGTCTTAATCTCATCTACCCACCAAACATAAAATTCCCTAGAGATATGTCATCTCATGGAATGCAGTGATTGAAGGATATTGACAAAATGGGATTATTATCTACACTTTGGGAACATTTAAATGCCAAAATATGAGATTTTGTAAATAAACGCCAAGTGTTCAACCAAATGATAGAACATGTTATCTTTTCAATGAATATCATAATTATATCTTACAGAAGACATGGTCATCGTCAAGAGACATTGTGATTGTTTCATCAAATAAAACAACTGTATATTCACCCCAATCAACTCACCTATACCAACATACGTGTGGCCCATAACAAAATAAAAGGTTTATAGAAATGTACGGACATCCATCAAGGCATAGTAGGCAATGTTTTTTTGTTGGAAGTTACTATATTGTCCTCTCCCATCACACAAACTTAAAATAGAAAAATTACAAATCCAATAAACTAAACATTGTTATCCTCTCCGGCGTAAATTACAACTCATTTATAATTGCATCGATTCTTCAAAAAGTAATTGAATTCTAGAGAAAATGCTTTAGCTCTTAATTAACATTGCTTCTTCACACGATCTGACAAAAATTTCTCGGTGGATACATGATCTCCAAAGATTTGGTTCTATTTTTTGTTAGATGGAATAATTAAACAGTCTCTTGTGGCCCCAATGTCTAGTGTGCGCCATCCGTGAGAGACCTTTTGAAAGGGGCTAAAAAATCAAACTATCACATATCCTTAAAATCTGGGCTTTTGGGACAAGGCTCTTTAAGACACACAGTGCCTTCCCTTCCAAAGTTTCTCAAGTGGCTCGCAAAAATAGAACTTGTATTGTTATGCAAGACAGCAGTGTTGCGGGGTCATATGCCACAGCCCTAGCAGAACTGGCCCAGTCTGTGAAGTCCCTAGATGCTATCAGTAGAGACATCGATAAGCTCTCTCAGTACATAACCAATAAGGTTTTTTTTAATTTCCTTGTTAATCCAATCATACCAGACGAGAAGAAAAAGGGTATTCTCGAAGACATTACAAATGATGCCAAGTTTCAGCCTTATACATTAAATTTTCTCTACATTCTTATTGACAAGAAAAGGATTGACCTGATTGGTGAGATTTTCAAAGAGTTTGAGACTGTCTACAACAAACTGACCGACACAGAGTTGGCAGTTGTGTCTTCTGTAGTCAAGCTTGAGAATCAGATTTCTCTTGGTCCTTCACAAAATCAATGCAATGTTTTTTGTCGATTTAAGTCATATCTTCTGCTAGAGTGTTTCCATAATGGCTTGCTTAAATCTGTTAGGCCACAATTCATCTATTGTTTCCCTGCACTCTTCCTCTGACAGAAGAGTTCAAGATTCTTCTACATGAGCGACACCTCTGTCAATAATAACCTGATCATGCCTTGCTTTCTTCAAGTACTTTTGCAATGATGCATACAAGTTTTGAGCACTCAAACTGAGGGAAAAATAATGTTCCACCACACTCAACAAGTCCATGTTTCCATTACTGGGCTCTCCTTCACGGCGCAGGTCAGGGAAAGGAAATAGATTTCACTCATGATGGTCTCAGGCCGGCCACTCCCAAAAGCAAGGGCACCAAAGAATGGTTATTGCCAAGTCTAAAATGTCATTTAAAGGATGTGGAGTCGAGATGAATATCTAAAATAGTAAATATCTAGGACTAAAAATATCTAAAATCCGGCAACTTTAAAGTTAAGCCACCGGAATTTGACACTTTCCAGCAATGCCTTCTTCAAAGTAAACACCTCCGGTGAATTAATTTCATATACTATAAACTATCTTACAATTTCAAAACAAGATACACCACATCAATCTTTAGGGTATTGTATCAGTCTTTAGGGTGTTAAATTAATGTTTAGTGTATCCCAATTATTTTATGTGGGGTGACTAATTAGTGTCAAAGGTGTCGTATAAGTGTTTAAAGTGTCCTAAATTAATTTAATGTGGGTGACTTAATATTATTTATGGTGAGAGAATTAGAATAATTATAGCTAATATTATGTTTCCATTCATCATTAGAATTAGAATTCTTTTAGCTAATACTTCTAGAGATGTTATGTTAATGTTATAAACAATTTGTAAATTTATTGTTCGTTTTATATAAACAAACATGCAAAAAAATTAAATGTTTTGTTATGTGGAAGGAATACAAATCAAATCTACAATATTATCTAAATGAAGTTAGTGATCATATAATCTTTCCAAGAATAAGTAGGAATTACACTTGTATGTTAATAAGTGGGATCGATGAAAAATATCTATTACCTAATATAGTGAAAATAGGAACAAATTTATGTTCTCGATATACACATGGATGGCTTAAGAAAACACTTGTGGCAAATTTTTACATAGTTGCTTGGGAATGCGTGGAGGATGGCCCTAGATAATGGTCTAGAAAGATGGCACAAACAACCTGAGAGGCTATGTTCTATGGTTAGTAGATTTAAATAAGTTACATCAGCTCAACATGTGATGTCGATATATTCTGCTCCACATGTCTTGAACTCTATAGTGTCATGTGACATGCGCATGTGAAATCTCGGTAAATTATTGTGTTCCAAGTAACTGCAAAACACTAGGAGTGACATTGCAAAAAACAACTAAATAGACGCTAAATAATATTGTGAACTATTTTATTATTGTAATATTTTGTTTAGTATATAGACACTAAATAATAGTGTGAACTAGTTTATTATTATGGTATTATTGTATTCAACCCATTTGTTAATAAATGATAGAGGATTTGATAATTTCTACAATTTGTGTTTATTAATCATTGGTATGAGACTAGTTAATTATGTTGATATTATGTTGGTATTGGTTAAATATGCATGCGATCTTCAAGCTGTTAGTTGTGATTTCATTCCTCTTAGTTGTTTTAAATTAAATACATTAGGAAAAGTTTGATTTCTTGGATGTGTTATAGTTGTAAATATTACGAATGTGGAGATCATTTGTATATATATATATATATATATATATATATATATATATATATATATAGTTGTTAAATATTGATAAATTTAATGTTGTGAATGTTTAATGAAAGTTGAAGATATAAAACTAATGTGATATCATACTCGAATCTCAATTTGGCATATGGGGGCAAGTGCCTCTACAAAGATAGGAATCGGTGCATGCTGAAGGGGCTTGCCCCTTAGGATGCCACATTGATATGCCTAACTATCGTTGCGTGATGAAGGGGCTTTCCCCTTAGGATTCTCGCATCGATAGTTGGGTGGTATACTGTGTTGAGAAAAAGTTTTTAAAGTCACCCACCGACCCTCCACTTAGGAAATGCACCCTCCCGTAATATCACAACTGTCCCTTTTGCAATGGACGGTTGTGATATTATGGGAGGGTGCATCTTGAGTGAAGGATAGCCGTTGGCATTTTTCAATACTTGAATTTTCATGGATATTGTGATTATTTTATCATATTGGATGACATATATTTGATTTGACATGTATCGTACTAACGTTAATTGTATATTTTTGTTTTGTACTAGTTACTCTTTTATGCAGTGAATATGAATACCATGAGCCTAATATCTCCGATCATGTTTGTAAAATGAAGAGATACAAAATAAGAGTTTCCTTGTAAACTGAAGATGAAGGGTGTTCACATAAAAATTTTGAAAACTGCAAGAGTTCCTAAAAATAGTCATCAATTTATTAACAATTTATAAATTATATGTATATTATAGATAGTTCAGTATGCCAATGAATACTAGTTATTCATAATGTATAGAAAATAATTTTTAATACGATTCAAAATTTTAGCACCAATTCTTATATTAAAAAAGTGTGAAAATTTTGAATTATCTATATTCCTCAATTTTAGTTTGTAAGTTCAATTATTTGAAAAGAACGTGTGTGGGTGTTGTGATAATTATTATTTTATTGTTGTTTATTTATTTTGTTTTGGCATGCATAAATGTATATATATTTTTAAAGATGTAATTAATATTTTAATTTTATTATTTGTAACTTCGTTTTAAATAAACATGTTCTTGTTTTGATAGTTTTTATTGTTTTAGCTAAATGTCACATTATAGATGACCATATTGTGATATAGTTGTGCACTGGAAGCAGTAGGGCAGTCGTATAAATTGTTATTTTCCTTGCATTTCAATACTGTCTTTTATACACGTGGCTTTTGAATTAGACAAAAATTTGAATGCTTCCAATGTTTTAAGATGGTATTCATGTTGATGATGAATCACAAGTCAAAATTTATTTTGGTAAGTATGAAATAATTATTTCATTAATGATACAAAACTGCATGTAATAATTTTTAGGATGGGAAGGAGGCCCAAATGGCAGAGCATGATCGATCTTCCTATCCAAGAGATTATAGAGGAAAAGAGTCTATTTTCATATGATGACCTAGAATGGACACCAATAGGGGAATGAGCCAAACGTCGACATTTATGCTGCCATACCGATCGCAAGACTACATGCATTTCTAAAGGGGAAGGTTCTAACAAATTTTTGAGACTACCTTCACCCCACAAATCACACATCAACAAATATAGAAAATCGAAAACCACATACAACCAAGTCCTATTCTAGGTTTGGAAATTCGCTAACAAAATATTTTTGTATGCGTTCTTTTAAATAAATTGTATAGCATTTGATGTTACCATTTTTAATGCAGCTATTGGTGTTTATATGCTCTAAACGAAAATAGAAATAAGTCAGTAACAAGTGACAAAGTGAGTAGGTGTATAATTAAAAGGGGTTGCCAATGTCATTTCAATGTGAAGGTTTTTTATGGGAGACCAACAATGGCGATAATATTATACAACCATCCATTTCATTGTGATGTAAATGGTGAGTGTTGTCATGGGAAGAACGAAAATACCATTAATGATCCTCATCTAAATGTTGCCCCGTACTTATCAAATGAATGTAAAACTTATATTGAGAGTCTTTTGTTAATGGGAGTCACCGTGGACACAGTGTATGATAAATATATAGAGGATCCATCAAACATGGGTATATCAAGCAGGAGGGATGAATACATGACAAGAAAGGACGTGGTGAATGTGTGGAAAAGAGTTTGCTGCAGAAGGTCTCAAAAGCATTCTGATGATGCAATGAGTGTGAACTTATGGCATGCAGAGGAAAGAGACATATTTTTCTACTATCAATGCCCAAATGGAACCACTGTTCCATTCATTATGGGGTTGCAAACACCGTGGATGTGTGAGAGAATGGTTCAACATTCACACAATTCCATAATCTCCATGGACTCGACATTTGCTACCAAAAAATATGGCGTAAGTAATTGGAATGAATTTTGAAATGATGTGTAATTTATGTATCATTAATATTATTCCTTTTCTATTATATTAAACCCGTGTTACCATTTGATGTCATATTTCTTGTAGTACCAATTATACACATTGCTTGTTTTTTACGAGCAAGAAGTCAAGTGCCCGTATTTACATGGGCCATTTCTTTGAGGAATAAAATTGAAGATATTTACGGGTGGTTGGTAGAAGTCCAAAATGAGGAAAATTCCGTTGTCTTGATTAGCGATCAATGCGTTCATTACAGATGATGTGTCAAGCTAAAATCCAAGCCATCATGTGTGTTTTTGGTTGTCGATATAGTGATATGCATGTGGCATGTGTGCGGGCATGGTTGAAAAATGTGCACAAGTATTGTAGCAAAGAGACTAAGTGGAAGATTTTCGAGAGACTAGGTACCATCGTGTATGGTTCGAAATTCATCATGAGCACATATTTCAAATCATTCAAGACTTCTTTAATGAATTCAAAGAGGAAACTAAGTTCCTCGAGTACTTTAGGAATACATGTTGTGAGAGCAAAGAACATGTTGGTAAGTGTGATCATTTGTGTGTTTCCTTATTAATTATCATCAATTATAATTCTTGGTTTATAATGTCACCGATTTTCAATCCGTGTCGCTTGACAACTATGTAGACACCAAATTTGTGTCTTACGACCCCCGGGGACCTGCATCTCATTTCGCAACCTAACCTCATCACCTAAACCTTACACAATTATTTATTAATTACCTTGTAATTGATAAATCCACATCACCTTACCTGCCACCTCATTTGGCCACCTCATCATGACCTAGTCCTAACCCTAAACTAACCTAATTAAGACCTATAACTTGGTCCACATCCACACCCATGACTAATGACCCCTTTCTCGCACCCAAAACCGACCTTCTAGTTACTTGACCAAGCCCTCAACTAATCTCTCGGGAGAAAAGGAGGGAAAGTTGGCTATTTTACTGAAAATAGCCCACTTTGACCTGACCGATACCGGTTCCTACTCGACCGCCGTCGGTTACGTAACCACCATCGGTTCCCTGTAAATGGGCTCCCCTAACCAAAAACAAAGGTGGAAGGATTTTTGGATCAATCAGGATCATCAGAAGCGATCAAGAGAATCCGGATCTTTACTTGGCCGAGCAGAGACAAGTGAAGAGACAAGTAGAGTTTGCAAAGGAAGGAGATCATGCCCAAGATCGCAAATCGAATAGTGAGCCTCCGTGACACTCATCCGATCATTGGGAGGGAGACATCTCATCTTCTGGGTATCAGGCCATCCTACCTAAGTTCTAGCCTTTGTCATCACAGTTCTTGACCCTGCATCTTCATCAATAACTAGTAAGTTATATCTTGCATGTCCTCTTTAGTAACATTTCTTAGACTTTTGAATCACAGTCCTCATAAAATCTATTCCTAGATCTACTACCCAGCAACACATTATACCTAACTATCATCCACTTACCTCTCATCACCCCATTACCTAATCCTGCTCATATACCAGCCTTACAAACAACACAACTATCCTACAACCGACCCTCACCAAAAGTCCCAAAAACAAAGACCCTACCGATATCGGTTGACAAGAATCGTATATCGGTTATTGTGACTCAAAACCAGAAACCAGCCTTTTCCCCTACCTGTTTCAACGAAGCAATTAAATTGATATTTTACAGTCTTTGGTGTTAATTCATATTAGCAGGGGAATTGACCACCTTCGAAAGGAAGTTTTATATTTCCTGGGCCCAAGGCAGTTCCCTCATTTATTGTCTAATCAGAATCTTGTGGTCTTGTGTTCTTATTTGCAGGTAGTCCTTCCAAGACAAAAAGGAGTTCTTCGCAATCAACCTGATCTCTCTCTACGGTACGCGCACACCATCTCGACATTCAATAGGTATTCCTCCTAGCCCTAACCCTTATCTGTTTCTAAAAGGAATGAAAGGATAGAAGCAACTCTATTCCCAAAGAGCCGAAACATTCCGAGTGAAACATTTTGGCACGCCCGGTGGGACCCATTTTGGGTTTCTTTCTTTCTTGCTTGCTTTCATATAGGGAGCATATCTGCTGTTTTCTTCTTCTAAAAGATATTCACAAGGTATTTTGTTATTTTGATAAAAGAACTTGCTTTACTTTTACATCTTGCATTAGTGAAAGTCATCTCTTTTGCTTCATCGAATATCATTTTCGATTTGGGTTTTAAAACACGTGCATCACATTCTTGCTTGTTGTTTTCAATTCTAGTGAACATAGATTAAGTAACAGGTCGTACACGTGGGGGTGATTTCCATGGTATTGACAGGAAATTAATCTTACTTTCACTGCACAACACATACCGAATCACTTCATAATTAACACAACAGCTCAAAACATCCCCCCTTTTCCGTGGTATTCCTCCGCCCGATTGAGGTAACCTTATAAGCCAAAACAAACTTGACATTTCCCCTAAGTCTTTTGTTTAGGATTCTGACATCATTCTACGTCTAAAGGCATAAGCCCACGATAATTTAAATTAACCCTAGGGTTAGTCTCTGGATTTGCGTGTGCATCTTGCTTGTTTTCAGTTCTGTTTTCTCTGTCATACTCTGTCTTCTGTGAACACCTCAGAACTATTTGATAAGTGTACTAAACATTGTTTAAAATCAAATCAGCAGCTTCTCATATTTTTTTTTCTTATACCAGTCTTATTACACCGACATCGGTTAACTGACCGACGTCGGCTATAGTCTAACCAACATCGGTTACTGACCGATATCGTTCTATCGTCTTTTACGATTCTGACAAACCAAAGAACTTACCAATTTCACCATTCTGAGTCTGTTTCTGTTCTTGATAGATTGAAACCCTACTGTGTACTCCTGTCCATGGTTGTTATCACTCGAAAGCAAGCCGCCGCCATGGTTTCACATGCCTGCTCTGTGCCTTTACCTGAATCACCCCCTTCACATTCTATAGGGAACCCTACGGACACCAGTGAGATCCCCAAAATTCCTGTAGGAGATAAGGAATTTGCCAAATTTCTGGATGCTAATCCTAGCGCTGTACAATACTATTTGTCTCATGCCCTTGACCGTACACCCGATGGTCAACTCCTTGTTGGCATGCCTATTAGTATAGCTGCTCATTTAGCTCCCACTCCACCTGATAACACCGCATTGCTTCCTGCATCTTTAGCCCCGTCTCCCAATTCGATGGCTTCAGAGGTTCATACGACACAGATTGGCTTTCCTTTGGTTAATCTTGGACCCCACATATCATTACCGCCGACTGCTCCTACCTCATCTCTCTTGCAGACTGCTCCGTTCATGACTTGCTCTCTGTCCACCTATCCACACGAGCTTTCCTTCTCAAGCTCCGCCCACCTTTTCATTTCCACGCACATATCCAAAGAACCTCAACATCTTATATAGGACATCCCTATTTGGTTGCCTCAACACATTCATCCTCCATACCTTATCAACATTTAACCCCACCATTGTTCAGCGGTGGCCCTTGGCCCAATTTGCCTCCGCTTACCACAACCACACCATCATCTCATCCAACTTCTGATTTAATTAAACAAATGATGGAAAAATGCAAAATCTGAGGCTTCTGTTTCAGGAAGTCGTAGCACTTGACATACGAGCAAGTTTGTCGGAGCCTATTCACCCTTCTCGTCCCCTTCATTCATATCCTCCTCAATGGGAATTGCCGAAATTTACTCGTTTTAATAGTAAAGAGGATCCTCAACAACACTTGTGATCATTTAGACATGCTTGTTATTTGATTGCTCATGATGATGCCTTGTTACTCCACACTTTTCCCATGTCCTTATCAGGACCCGCCTTGGAGTGGTATAGTGCTTTAACCCAGCACTCAATTTTCTCTTTTAACCAACTAGCCCAATCTTTCTTGGATCATTTCTCCATTAACATTGCCAAGAAAGTATCTATCACTGACCTTTATGCCATCCGACAATTCGAAGACGAATCTATCGCAGATTTCATTGGACGATGGCGCGGCCTTATCAACCAACTTACATATGCCTTGCCTCAGGCTGAACTTATCGAACTTTTTACGCGGGCATGTGCTAAGCACATTTCTCCTACTCTTCAAATTCAAACTTTCCGCACATTTGACGAGGCCTTTACCATGGCTCGGAAGCTAGAAATTCGAGCCTTAGAAGAAGAGAAATTGCGGTTGCGCAACAAAAACCCCAATTTCCGAACTCCAGATTCTACCAATAAACCAAACACCACCACTCCTCATGCATCCACTTCTTCTAAATCAAAAGGAGCTGTCCACGCGGTGATGGTCAAATCTCAAGCACCGTCTAATACTCCACCAAAAACCACCTATAAGTATAAAGCTGAGCCCATCAATTACACTCCCTTGGGAGAAACTTATGGTGTCATCTTGGAAAAATTGCTCAAAGCAGGAGCCATTACCTTACCTCCGGTTAAACCTCATTCCGGGTTCGATTCCACTCGCGCCATACCTTCTTGGTACAAAGAAAATGACTTCTGTAACTTTCACCGCGTAAAAGGACATAGTCATGAAAACGCAAGATGTTGAAAAACATAGTGCAGGAAATGGTTGATGCAGGGATATAACCTCGATAATCCTAATGCCCCTGCCAACCGAAATTTGAAAATATTCAACAAACCATTCCCGAATCATTCTTCTAACAGTAAACTAAACCAAGATATCTTAGCCGAGGAGAGTGTTCATGAGATCCATGCAGTCTTCGATTCCCAGCCAAAGACCTCTATCGAACAAATTCTGAATCAAACCTCTTCACTAACGCAGGAAACCGAACCCCCTTCCTCACCATCAAGACAAACTGAAATCCTTGCTTCCTTTATCCATTAAGGAATTAATTGCCTAGAGTTCCCTTCTCACAAATGAGCCTTCTTATACCACATCCTTGCAAGACTGTGAGCGGATGTTATCTAATTTATCTATTTCCCAAACGTCTCCTTCTACCATTCTTGCTGCACAAGAGGAAGGCTCGCCACTTCTTTTGTCATCCTTAGATGAGAAACCTCTTGAACCGACATCACCACATTCTTTAAACATGACAGATCCTCTCAAACACGCCCTCCTACCTATTAGTCCTTCATCACCTAAATCTTTTCAGCAACCGGTGGACCTCTTAACGCCCATTGATATACAAAAGGTGCCTCACATACCCTCAGATCACACCCACAAAGGACCGGAATCACAACCCACCTTTCTTCCATACAAAAGTTCCTATTCACACGTGAGGACTGTCATTCCCCAGAAGATAGACAGGTCCTGTGGGAACGTTTGAGTACGCCATATTCTACTCAAATGCAAATGACCGATCCTGATGCCTCTACCATATACCCGAAGTGTTTACAGAAGCTTAAAATGCCTATGTCCTCATCTTCACCCCCCTCATCTCTACCAAATACCTCATCCACTTCTATTAACCTAACCAAATCTTCCCCTACGCTTGGGACCTCACCCATACCTAGTCTAACACATCCACCTAAGCGGCTTGATTTATCTAAAAATAAAGCCGTCCATCCCATTAGGAGACAGACTCAATCTCCTCCATCTAGGCCGTTAACACAACTAAAACCCTCGCTGCCACACCTACCTTCCATATTGGGACCCCATCCTCTACCTTACATCAATATATCATACCTCCTACGTTTTCTTTTAAGCGACCTATGCCTTCTCGTACCCATACAGAAATCCAAAGGTATAAGCAACGCCGCTCACCCCGCATATCCCGTCCACCTATCAACCCTAAACAAATTCCATCATCAAAAGATTTGTTTTTCTTACTCCTATTTCTCCGTGGTTGTTTTCTAATACCACATCATCTGTGGCCTCATCATCCAACCTAGCTTCTGCGTCAAAGAAGCCACGTTTAGTTAAAACCCATTATCAAAACTCCTTGGCTAAAACACCCCCCATACGAACCAACCCCACCACGTCATCACCAGAATCGACCCAGTCAATAGCCTCATTTTCCTCTGACTTTGACCCACTCAAAGGGTCTTACGCCAAAATCCTTGCTATGTTGGTAGAGAATGCGACCATTTCCCTACCCCCACTTAGACCTTATGATCCATCTAAACCTCGACCTATAGGTTACGATGAGTCTAAAATCTACACTTACCACCGCACACCAGGACATGACGTAGAGGGATGTAAAGCGTTGAAAGCCATACTTCGTCCGTCACCTCTCTCAGATAGAAAAGTTAAGAAAGACAACTTACGAAGAGAGAGACCTTTAGCTTCAATTCCCTCTCCTATACCACCTGTCCCCGCCTCACCAAGATCTATCATTATTACAGCCCCACCTCTCGAAAACCATGACCTATCCCTACCATCTTCCTCCTCTCGTATTCACGAGATCAATATGATTAGTGTTGCTACTCGAGGGTAGAAAAACAATGGGAAAGCGAAAGAAAACACACCTGCGGCATCTCTTTCTCCGTCCAACATCCCGATTGCACCACCACCTAAAGTGGTTATTCGTGGACCCGCCTATCCCGTCTCTAATGGCATTGCCCACCGAACTATGATCAAACAACTTCACCAATCACCTATAAAAATGACACTGTATGATCTCATTCAGACTTCTGAATCTCATCGACAAGCTCTCATTGAAATCCTTCAAGGGATAGAAGTTTTACCTAATGAAACCTTTCCCGTTACCTCTATTCTAACACCCAATCACGTTGCTTTGCTCACCAAACAATCTATCTCCCCAACCACTTCTCTCTCATGACAGAAGCCGCCACTGCTCAGCTCCGAAGATGAAATTATTGACTTCGGTATCGAAGATCCCGACCCTCGCTCTTTTCATCTCAAAGCGTACGCTTGGGATATTCGGTACGCTCGTGTTATGATTGACGGGGGCGCTAGCCTAAACATCATCTCTTCAAAAGCCTTCCAACAAATGAATATCCCTTCTAGTTGCATGTGTGCTAACCCCATCATGTTGCGATCATTCAATGATGCTATTACTTTACTTTAGGCACCGTGATCCTTAACATTCGTGTAGGACCACATACTTTACCCGAACTCTTCTATGTCCTTGAGGGAGAGTTCCAATACAATATGTTATTAGGCCACCTTGATCCGGCTATGGGATGCGTTCCCTCCACCTTACATAGATGCATAAAATTTGAGTACGAGGGGAAGTCCTACACCGTAAAAGCTGATCCTCCCCCCTTCAAAACTTGCAATATGTTGTATCGCCCTAATGATGTGCTCGTACCAATCAAGACACCCATTCATCCAACCCAGCCATCTACTTCCAACGCACCTACACCTTCAACCAATGAAACCACCATTACAAATATTACTTCCTTTCCCGCAGATAACATCCCAACCTCCGACCCCTTAGTAGATGTTTTTCAACGCCTTACGCTGGGGGAGTATCACCTATATAACGTTAGTTCTTTCCATACCCCACAGGAGTACGGACAGGTACATGCACATCCTACCTATGACCGTCGTGTGGGGGAAGTAATCCCCTATGGACCACCTCATTGCCGCACTAACCTAACATATGGGGGTGTCGATGCATCTTCCGTAACCCCTGAACCTCCTCTTGGCGTGGTTCCCTTCCAATCTGATTTTCAATACCTGACAAATCATCATTTCGCCCTTACCTTCTTGACTCGCTGTGCTTGGAAAGGCTTTGGTTTTGGTCTTTATGAACAAGGCCGACATACAATCATTCCTGTAACTACTCGCAAACACAATGATCGTAGTGGTCTCGGATTTCCGGGAACACTTACACCGAAGGAACCTCGTGTCAGTTGTCTTCTGGAAGATGACAACGTCACCCCTACCGAACCATCATCACCCATTTTGCCTTCATCACCCACAGAGTCGATAGATCCTGAATCTATCCCTCCTAACTTTTTTTTTCATAAATGCTATCTTCCTAGGTCCTCTCACTTATCAACGTGATAATGAGGACCCCTCTTCTATTCCCCTTCTATATCCAGATATGATTGAAGAGGACTCACCTTCAATTAACGTTGTTGAGTGCCAGGATGATGACTCCATCCTCACTTACCTTGGTGCGGATGACTCTTATATTCAACGCGCCTTACCATCTGAAACTCAAACCATGCTGAACGAGTCTACTATAGAAATCAACATCCACATAGAGGAAGATCCTCACATTGTGAAGATCGGACAATCCCTTAACGCATCAGAACAAGCCGCCTTTACTACCTTTCTCCGTATCCGCAACCAAGCTTTCGCTTGGTCCTACGCTGACATGCCAGGAATTGATCCTACCATTGCCGTCCATAACATCACCCTAAACCCCGATTCCAAACCAGTCAAACAAAAACTGAGAAAAATGCATCCACGCATTGCCCTCTTGGTCAAAGAAGAGCTTCAACGACTTCTTTCCATTTCCTTCATCTTGCCTATTGACTATCCTCAATGGATTTCTAACATCGTACCCTTTCACTAAAACGACGGGGGACTTCGATATGCACGGATTTCCGAGACCTTAACCTCGCTTGCCCCAAGGATGACTTCCCCCTCCCAAGTATTGATCAACTTGTTGATCTCACTGCGGGCCATGAAATGCTTTCTCTCATGGATGGTTTTTCGGGATATAATCAAATTTTGGTAGCCCCGCCGATCAACATAAAACCGCCTTCATAACTCCTTGGGAACCTTCATTATCGTGTCATGCCATTTGGCCTTAAGAATGCTTTGCAGTGCGACCTATCGGGGGCTATGACTTACATTTTTCATGACATTATGCACACTATCCTTGAAGATTATGTCGATGATCTTCTTGGAAAATCTAAACATCGCAGTTGAACATCTCGATGTTTTAACCATTATTTTCGATCGCTTGCAATATTCATCCGCTTCAACCAAAGAAATGTGTCTTTGGTGTTCTTTCAAGAAAACTTCTTGGCTTTATCGCCTCTTTGCGTGGCATTGAGGTCGATCCATCTAAAGTCAAAGCTATCCTAGAAATGCCCCACCCAAAACCTCAAACAATTACGTAGTTTGCAAGTGGTAAACTTCAATCCATCCGGCGTTTCATCTCCCAACTCTGGATCGATGTCAACCTTTTCATCACCTTCTTAAAAAGGACATTGACTTTCAATGGAGCGAAGAGTGCCATCAAGCCTTTGAAGCTCTCAAAGCTTATCTCTTGCAGCCACCCGTGCTTATCCCACCTCAAGACGACCACCCTTTCTACCTTTACCTTTCCGCCACTGACCACGCCGTAGGGGCCATGCTTGCACATCGTGACTCTGAGAATCGAGAACAAGCCGTTTATTATATAAGTCACACTTTGGTGGACTATGAGACTAGGTATACACATGTAGAAAAGTTGTGCCTAGCCCTATCATTCGTGGCCACCAAACTCCGACACTACCTTCTGAATCACAAAACTTTCGTCATCACCAACACGGACCCCATCCATTATATGTATGCCAAACCCCATCTAAACCAATGCATCGCCCGATGGCTCATGCTCCTCACCGACCTCGACCTTGAGTTTGTCCACCAGAAATCAATCAAAGGACAAACCATCGCAGACCAACTTGCAGAAGCCCCTTTACCTGGGGAACAATTTACCAATTTTACATTCCCCGATGAACTCATCGCCACTCTTTCACTCAAAGAGGAATCGTATCCAATGACCCTCTTCTTCGATGGATCCAAATGCCAACACGGTGGAGGAGCCGGCATTGTTCTCATTCCTCTCGACGCTGAGCCTATGCCTCTCTCATTCCGACTCGATTTCCCCTGCACTAATAATACAGTGGAATACGAGGCCCTTGTTTTGGGTCTCCAGGTTGCGTTACACTTAGGTGTCAAATCCATCAATATTTTTGGCGACTCTCAATTGGTAGTCAATCAAGTTATGGGCATCTACCAATGTAAAAATGAGGAACTTCAAAAGTACAAACACTACGTGGATTCACTTCTAGCCTTCTTTACTCACTATTCTATCCAAACCATTCCCCGCTCCACTAACAAATTTGCGGATACTATGGCTTGCCTAGCCTCGCAAATTCCAGCTTCATCAACTGACTCTGACATTTTCATCTTGGTCCAACAACTCTTTGCCCCATCTTACTCAAATTTCCTTGTTTGTATGATAAATAATGTGTCTCATAATTCTCGTGGATACCTGGTATCACCAATTTCATGACTACCTTACAACCTCCGTTCTCCCACCTGACCTTACTAGTACCGGAAAACGCACTTTTCTTAAACGCGTTTCTCGTTATGTCGTTATGGGGGGACTCCTTTATAAACGTGGCTTTGATGGCATCCTCCTTCGATGTCTCACAGGCGCGGAGGTCACCTATACCATCCAACAGGTCCATGACGGTCTTTGTGGTGGACATTTTAGCGGCCTTGCCGTGGCCAAACGAATCCTTCACCTAGGTTATTATTGGCCTACTCTTAATAACGATTGCTACGAATATGTTAAGCATTGTGTTATGTGTCAACAACATGCCAACCTTCAACATACTCCAAGCCACCCGCTACAGGTCGCCCGAGATCTTTGGCCTTTCTCACAATGGGGTTTAGACCTTATTGGTGAGATTCATCCGCCCTCTTCGCAACGTCACCGATGGATAATCACAGCAACCGAATATTACACAAAATGGGTGGAGGCTATTCCACTCATTTCAACTAAAAAAGAAAAAATTGTAGAGTTCATTAACCACCACATTATCTGTCATTTTGGTGTTCCTCATCGCCTAATAACAGATAATGGAAAATCTTTCAAAAATAAGTTGTTGCAAGACCTTTGTGACAACTTTGGTATCAAACTTAGTTTCTCATCACCCTATTATCCACAAGCGAATGGACAAGCTGAATCTTCTAATAAAACCCTAACCAAAATCCTTATGAAAGTTGTCAATGAGTCCGGAAGAAATTGGCACGATCACATCCCCTTTGCCCTTTGGGCTTATCGTACTAGCATTCGTACCTCCACTAATGCCACACCTTTTTCTTTGGTATATGGTACCGAGGCTGTCTTGCCTCTCGAAATACAAATACCCTCCCTCAGAATATCTCTTCAGGATATTCTTACCAACGATGATTTCCGCCAAGAGCGGTTAGCCCAATTGGAGCTTCTTGACGAGCGTCGTCTTACGGCTCTTGATCACCTTCAAATCTACCAGAAACGCATCAAACGTGCTTATGATAAGTGACTTCATGAGCGTACCTTTAAGGTTGGTGATCTTGTCCTCAAAGAGAATCAACATGTAACCAAACTAGAAAAGAGCAAACGTGGAAAATTTTCTCCCAATTGGATTGGGCCTTACATAATCACTCACACTTACGGATCAGGCACTTATCGTTTAGCTTCGCTTAACGGTAAACTCCGAGCCTGAACCCCTTAATGCCTTGCATCTTCGACCATTCTACTATTGAATTTAGTGTTATATCACTTCTTATCTACCTAACGCTCGTCCCTTGAGCTCATTTACCGCTACATACACTTTGTTTCCTACATCTCAAAATAAAATCAAGCTCACATAGTTTGATTCTCACCTCCCCTTAACGATGCCTTCCCTTTTTAGTCTAGTCCATGACTTCAAAGTATTAAAATAACACATTCTTATGGGATTTTCTTGAGTCAAACTTCTTACCAAACTAGATGCTTCACGCCAAAAGGACATCTAGCTATCTAAATTATATATAGACTGCTCCCTCGAAGGACAGCTATATGCCAAACTATTGCTGCTATTATATATAGACTGCTCCCCCGAAGGACAGCTATACACTCAAATCACAGCTGTTACTATAAATAGACTGTTCCCTTGAAGGACAGCTATACACAAGTCAGCCTTTAGCCGAAGCTTCTCGTATTGATCAGCTTCGTGAAGACCTCAAGAATAATACAATTAATATCCCTTGTAGACTTCCCACATCGATCAGTCTATATTCAGTAAAGTAAAGCCACATTCAAAAGAACTTTTGAGTCATGGACTTGTCTATTTAGGGTAGGTTCTCTTTCGTCAGAACACTCACTTTGTACCAAGTTCTCCGTACCTCAGCTATACCATCCACCTCACCTCACCATTTGTTTAAACTCAAGGGACGTGACGTACAATCGATATATTGTGATCATACAACTCTTTTCACCTATTGACTTCTCGTCTATGCACGGTACCTAGGGATTCAAGCTGGTTCTACGTTATTATGTGGTTTGTTTAGCTCTTTTCACCTACGGAACACTCTTTCCTCTTTGCCTCGCATCTAGGATTATGTGTTGATCTTAATCAGGACATGGTTCCCTACCACTTGGGTAGGCTAACTTTCGCTTCCCTTATACCTACACCAACAACGTCCATCCCTTACCAACACCAACAACATTACCCTATCAATATCAATATTTTTACCAACCGACAAATTGCCTAACCACAATCACATTGCCTGAATTCACCTCTCCCTGGTCCTAAGGGAGAACTACATCGGTCTGAGGCCCCTCCTTGCTTTGTGCAATGGGCTATGTAGGTAGCACTTCGGAGACATGGGGTCTCCCAAGGTTAGCTCGACCATCCCCTACCATAACCTATCATGTGTAAATATTTTTGTGTATTTCTATTTAATCACATTCCTCTTTATCCTTTTTTCAAAACACCGAAAGTCAGAACGAAAACATTCTTATTATTATCATAACTCAAATCAACATACATATCCAGTTTTATTTAGATGTTAAACAAATACATCTTCTCTATCATCGACACGCAGGTCGGCATCCTTATTTATTCTTATACCTTGCTAACATTTACTTAGACCCTCACGCCTCATCCCGAACCAGGGGATGATCGTGATCGTCGACGCCTCTCGCCAGGCCTCTCTGTCCTCAAAGGTACCACGGCTATTGGTACCACCCACTGATCTGCCAATCTCTCCTGTAACATATGAATACGCTCCCTCGCATGGAGGTATCTCGCCTCTAGTCCCTCTGCTCGTGACTCCGCAACCGCTAACAATCCTCTTGCCTCATTCACCTGCGTTCGGAGCTGATGAACTAATCTCTGCAGACGATCTCTCTCTGCTGTAATCCTAGCTATGTCAGGACGATCACGTACACCTCGCAGTTCTGTTACCCACCATAATCTATAGGCCTTTGTCATTCCTGCATCCATTACCCTGCGATCGGCTGCTATCTCCTCTGGCCCTTCTGGAGGTGTCGGCCGGGGAGGTGAGAATGCTGCCTCGGCGTCGATCCTCATATATGGTCTATAAGCCAGGGGTATATCCTACACAAATCCAAATTGTCGCCGCACACGATCTAGAGGAATCCTCTCGTACTCACCCGGCCTATGCCCTGCGATCCACCTCAATCGCTCTACACCCCTCAACTCCTCAGCTATGTGCTCTGTCACCATATAGTTACCGTACGGCCTCCAACAGATATCCGCCATCGTCACCATCTCCCATACCTACCTATAATACTCAATGTCACCCGTCACGGCCTGGGATCTTGCCTCTTGTTCTGTCTGGACCCATCGTCTGAATCCCAACCTCTGCACTCCGGTCTCCCCTGACTGGATGGGTCGGCCTATTGGTCACACACAAACAATGTGCTCATAGGCCCAACAATGTAATAAAAATGAACAATCCAGTGTCGTCCTGTGATTTCACCTACAAGCCCATAAACCCCTGTATAGCTCCGCCAAATATGCAGGTGCCCATGCAAAAGTCACGTTCCTTTCTATCATCTCCCAAATAACACACATCAATGCTTTTGGAAATCTTCCCCCATCCACCCTCGGCAACGCGTAATACCCTACCGTTATCATTAATATCACTGCTAACCTTGTCTCCTCAGGGTGTGCTGCATACATTATACCATACGTGAATGTCAAACCTCGCTGTGTCAAATCTCATGCGTATGGACCAAATACTACTGTTATCGCTCCCCGCGCCGCGCTAGGTAATGCCTGATATACTGGTCTTCCTGTAATTGGGAGTCTCAAAATACGGAACACATCTTCCAATGTCACTGTCATCTCCCCTGTTGGTAGATAAAAGGTATTTCTTTCTGGATTCCATCTCTCAATCAACGCCTGCAACATAGCATGGTTACGAGCAATTCGTGAATAATAGCGGATTCCACTTAACCCCAAACGATTTATCAGTGTCCATTCAGCTGGTGTTACATCCGCTCGATTCGTGACAACAGCTGGTACACTATCATTCATCCTCAGCCCTGCCTCTGCCTGCATACGTCCAAACAACAAACAACCATTCAATCCATCAAATCCCCAAAGGTTTTTCTCACACTCTGGAAATTCCTGCAGTAACCGGTATCGGTTATAAACAACCGGTAGCGGTTTTGTAACCGATACCGGTTATCCTCTAACCGCTATCGGTCACTGTCAATTATATACACCTTGCCTAAACACGCCACCTACGACAATAATTTGATCGTTTACCCCTCTCTGTACATACAAACATACCCGAAAACCCCTGATTACATACCCCATTACATTCACCCTATCCCGATTCATTGTCTATCACCTTTTTCTTTCTCATCTTTATCTACTTAACTCTCCCTTATCACATGCAAGAATCAAATTACTACCAAAACGTTTACCTCTTGGGCTGCAGCAGCTTGAGGTGGCACTTGTCTTCCCTCTCGTCCCTGCCTGCTGGATGCTTCTCCTCGTTCTGCCATGTTCACCACCCTTTTCAAATTTGCCTTTCTGCCTTCTGAATCTCAGATCACATTCACTTTCCCAGTCTCTTTTCTCCTTATCACTCAATTCTCTCATGCAATTACTTGTCTCAGGCGTCAAAAAGTGTCGCATTCACGTATTTAACTTCTTGCATGGCTCTTAAAATAAGAACTTCAGTTGCCACCCCCACTTTTCTATTTTTAGAAAAGCTCCTTTTCTGAAGATAACCGGTATCGGTTATCTAACCGACATCGGTCTATTTACCACCGACATCGGTTATCTAACCGATATCGGTCATATACCTACCTTTTTTAAACATAGTCCTTTTCTTTATTTTTTACCTAATTTTTTGTGGCGCCGTCCCTTTTTTCCTGCATAACAACACCGTTATCTATAAGCATACATTAAATCCACCTCTCATTACAATTTCATCAATATCATCTATCTACATTACAAAAACAAACAAGCCATCAACAAACGATATTGAAAACCATCAATTTATACACCATTTGGATCCAACTTAACAGCTACATACATTCAATTTCACAAAACCAAAACATACAACATTTCATAATATAACATGTCAATTAAACTCATCATTTATATCTATATACATCCCATCAACAAAAGACATCAACATCATTAATATATAACACCATGTAAATCAAACTCATCATACATCACATATCACAAACCATCGACAAAACATTTAACGCATTTTATGCACAGCATGTGGGTCAAAACATCATATCTATATATATACAAAGTTTCCAATATACAATGTACCCTGCATCGGGGCCTCTGTAATCTCATAATACAACAAAGCCGGCACGCAGCCCCAATAATCACAATAATCTCGACTCGCTCGCAGGCCGTCCCTCATATCAAAAATACATACTCGGTTTGCAGCCGGTATCAATCATGATAAACCCGTACTCGACTCGCAGAGCCAGATATACAATAAATGAATGAATGAATACATATATATAGGCATGCAGGCCTCTATAAACACAACTGGTTCGCAGACCGGTGCCCATGTCCAATATACAAATACAAAATATACAGGACCCTCGGCCTCTCCACCGCCTCTCGCTCTGCTGCTGCTGTCCCTGCTTTGCCTCTCGCCTCCTGCCTGTCACAGACCCACCAGCTGTGGCTGCACCTCCCTGAGATCTCTGGCTCCGAGAGGTCTCTGCTCTATGTGCCGCATATGGCTGATAATCAGCCCCGGTACCATCAAGAATATCCTGATAGTATCGGGCCTCCGCTCTAGCCTCCATATAACGCTCTCGAGCCACCGTAGGTGCTGGGGCTGGTCCCCTGACTCCTACTACCAAAGGCTGCCCCTCGTGCTTTGCTGCCGTGCCACTGGTGGTACTCGTGGCTGTGGTGGTACTCTTGTACTGGGTCGGCAGTGCCGGCCACCGGTGGTGCCGCGGTGCCGAAGTGCTGTGCTGCAGTCAGCACTGCACTCAAGCTCGCATGCCTGCACTGCACTCTATTCTAAGCCTATTCTAGCCGCCTCGTAATAACCGTACGCCCTCCGAGCTGGTCCTCTCTCTGCTCTAACACTAGCAAGTAAGTCTAGCTATGTGGGTCACTTATCCTCGCAGCTCTCTCTCCGCCTCACCAAACCAAAAATGCTCTGTGTAGCCGGCATCATCTACATATCATCTCGCCGCCTCTCAAGAACTAATCTAGGTCCGCGGGCTGTGGTGCAGGCAATGGAGCCTCTACATCATCCCTCCGGTACTGAGGGAAGCGAGGGGCTCATCCTGTCGTAGCCCCATCTGCCTGCGTACCCTCTCTAGGGGTATCCTCTCATACTCTCCCGGCCTCCGTCCCGCTATCCAGAATGTATACTGGATCCACTGCAACTGTCCTCGAGCTCCTCCGTGAGGGTGATGACCTCTATACGGTCTCCATACAATATCTCTACCGCTATCGCCCTCTAATAAATGTCTCGTAAATAAGCAACGCCCCGCCCGCAAGCCTTGCCGTGGCTGGCCCATGACCCCCAACCACCTCTGAAAGCCGTATCTATAGATGACCTATGGCCCTGGCTGCTGGGGCAGCCCTACTGGTCTAATGCATATGATATGCTCATATGCCCAACAGTGAAGCAAAAACGTCGAGCAAATCCCGAATCGCCTCATCCGGCGATAGCCCCACAGCTCTCGGTATAACTGCACCAGGTATACTGGTGCCCAAGCATAACATGTGTGCTCCTCCACCATCTCATGTAGCACCCCCATAAGCGCCCGTGGAAAGTGGCCTCCCTCTGAGTCTGGGAGGGCGAAGCAGGTGATCCCAATCATCATCAGCACGGCAAGCCGTGTCTCATGGCGGTGGGCTCGGTACATATCCCCATACGCGATACTCACTGTTTGTGATATGTCGATTGCCACACCGCATCCCGAATACGTGTAGGATGTTGTCCATGGCGGTCTCTACGTCCACCTGAAAGACTGCCTCTCCATCAATCGGCAGTCTAAGGATGCGGTACACATCCTCCAATGTAATAGTCATCTCCCCAGTCGGGAGATGAAACACATTGGTCGCCGGATCCCATCTCTCGATGAGGGCGACCATCAAACTGTGATCTCTCTCTATGGCCCTATAACGCTGGACTCCGCCAAGTCCCACCTCGCGCATAATGGCCCACTGCGCTGCGGACACGTGTGGCCACATCCGTCTCAACAGCGGGGGCATCCTGTCCCGCATCGTCAGCTGCTGACGTGCCTGCAAAACCAACTCACTACATTAGCCCTACTCTTTACAACAACAACTACTTTACCCCTCTCTATCCCCTTTCTTATCCACCTAACCACACCACGACTCCATAACGCACATCTACGCCCACCTATCTTACCCTAAAAACCTCTACGATATCCCCCTCCATCTTCACACCCAACACATAAAACCCAATCATACACAACAACAAACAACCTAACATGCCATCCCCAACGAGAACTTCACACCCAAAACCACCACCGAATGACGCAACAAAAATAGAAAATCCTGTCTAAGGACCGGTACCGGTCACCCATAACCGACCCCGGTCCCCTTCCCACCGACACCGGTCAAAGACCGACCGACACCGGTCGCCGACAAAGCCAACCTTTCCCGAAATTTCGTGACCGATGCCGGTCGCTTAGTGACCGGCATCGGTCGCTGTAAATTTCTGGAGCCGAACCCCGCGCGCCCCCCCAACTACATTTTTTCCTATTTCTACCAATTTACCCACCCAAATACCCTAAAAACCTACCCACCCTGCCGCCTTGACCTATTTAACCCATCTACCCTCTCCCTTTTTCAAATCATTTCCATTTCTTAATTATTTTCTACAAAATGTACATTCCTACCCAAAATCCCAAATATAGCATAATGCAATAAAATGCACACAATGAGGGGTTTCGAACCTACCCGTACGATGACACGTCATCGTGGTGGGATGGGTGGTGGTGGTCCAGCTGGTCCAGCCCCTCCTGCTCCTCCTGGCTGTGCCATGGCTCTAACTGTCCTCTTCTGAGTCCTCCACCAATCAACTGCTGCCTCCTCCTCACTCGGGCCCACTAACAACTCACTCCTCCACTAAAATAGCTCCACCTCAATCAACAAATGCTCCAATCTCAACTCTCCACGTCAGACAACTCAAATTGGTTTTCAAATTGCAAATGTGACAATGACTGGCCGTATTTTTCTTTTTATAGGTTTTTGACCTGTAACCGATATCGGTTTTATTGTGCCCTAAGGAACCGGTATCGGTTTCTTAACCGATATCGGTCATAGACAATCGACATCGGTTTTTCTCCAACCCTTCCCCCAACTTCTACCCCTATTTACTAATCGCCCTTTCTCATAACATCACCTATATCAACCTTTGCTGCAACCCCCTTTGTTAATCTATTCGGCCTGACCCAAGGCCGCAACCACCTAATCCGGCCCGACCCAAGGCCTCCCTCTACCCATCCGGCCCGACCTACGGCCCTCACCCAACCCATTTGGCCCGACCCCAGGCCGCAACCTACCCATCCGGCCCGACCCAAGGCCTCACCCTACCCATCCAGGCCCGACCCAAGGCCTCACCCTACCCATCCGGCCCGACCCAAGGCCTCACCCTACCCATCCGGCCCGACCCAAGGCCTCACCCTAACCATTTGGCCCGACCCAAGGCCTCACCCTAACCATTTGGCCCGACCCAAGGCCTCACCCCAACCATTTGGCCCGACCCAAGGCCGTACCACTTAAATACCCCACCCAACATCAACAACATACACTTTTATCCACCCATCATGTAGCTTTTTGTTCAATCGAGCTCACTTGTTCGTGTTTTAGCATGATTAGGGTCCTTGACTTGATCTGTCGACCAACTTTGCCTAGACCTAGACCGTGACATTTATCTCAACCAAACCAACCATTTGGTATTGCCGAACAAGCCTAAACGTTCCTGTACCTTCCCATTATATACCCTAGGAGCTACTTCCTATGCCTTGGATACCAGGATTATATCACCCTTGTTTGGATAAACTATCGACCTTTGCCTATGCATTGCTGGTTTGCTCGTCAAATCATGTACCCTAGTTGCACTAATGCATTTCAACGTGCGTTTGCTTCCTTGGACCTACCCCACCATCTCACCATCATCTCTACACCATTTACCCTTTATCAACCCTATCCCTACTTTCACGCTACCTCAATCTGTGATAGATTTGAGGGGGATTACCTATACCCTTAACAGAGGAAACCACTTCGTATTATTGTCCGTGCAGCTTTATAAAACAAACTACACGACAATAAGGGGCTAATGTAGACACCAAATTTGTGTCTTACGACCCCCGGGGACCTGCATCTCATTTCGCAACCTAACCTCATCACCTAAACCTTACACAATTATTTATTAATTACCTTGTAATTGATAAATCCACATCACCTTACCTGCCACCTCATTTGGCCACCTCATCATGACCTAGTCCTAACCCTAAACTAACCTAATTAAGACCTATAACTTGGTCCACATCCACACCCATGACTAATGACCCCTTTCTCGCACCCAAAACCGACCTTCTAGTTACTTGACCAAGCCCTCAACTAATCTCTCGGGAGAAAAGGAGGGAAAGTTGGCTATTTTACTGAAAATAGCCCACTTTGACCTGACCGATACCGGTTCCTACTCGACCGCCGTCGGTTACGTAACCGCCATCGGTTCCCTGTAAATGGGCTCCCCTAACCAAAAACAAAGGTGGAAGGATTTTTGGATCAATCAGGATCATCAGAAGTGATCAAGAGAATCCGGATCTTTACTTGGCCGAGCAGAGACAAGTGAAGAGACAAGTAGAGTTTGCAGTGAAGGAGATCAAGCCCAAGACTGCAACTGAATAGCCAGAGCCCTGTGACACTCATCTGATCATTGGGAGGGAGACATCTCATCTTCTGGGTATCAGGCCATCCTACCTGAGTTCTGCCTTTGTCATCACAGTTCTTGGACCTGCATCTTCGTCAATAACCAGTAAGTTATATCTTGCATGTCCTCTTTAGTAACATTTCTTAGACTTTTGAATCACAGTCCTCATAAAATCTATTCCTAGATCTACTACCCAGCAACACATTATACCTAACTATCATCCACTTACCTCTCATCACCCCATTACCTAATCCTGCTCATATACCAGCCTTACAAACAACACAACTATCCTACAACCGACCCTCACCAAAAGTCCCAAAAACAAAGACCCTACCGATATCGGTTGACAGTAACCGGTATCGGTTATTGTGACTCAAAACCAGAAACCAGCCTTTTCCCCTACCTGTTTCAACGAAGCAATTAAATTGATATTTTACAGTCTTTGGTGTTAATTCATATTAGCAGGGGAATTGACCACCTTCGAAAGGAAGTTTTATATTTCCTGGGCCCAAGGCAGTTCCCTCATTTATTGTCTAATCAGAATCTTGTGGTCTTGTGTTCTTATTTGCAGGTAGTCCTTCCAAGACAAAAAGGAGTTCTTCGCAATCAACCTGATCTCTCTCTACGGTACGCGCACACCATCTCGACATTCAATAGGTATTCCTCCTAGCCCTAACCCTTATCTGTTTCTAAAAGGAATGAAAGGATAGAAGCAACTCTATTGCCAAAGAGTGAAACATTCCGAGTGAAACAAGCTATGTGGGCAGCAAATTTTAGAAACTTCTCCCATACGCAAATCAAGAAACAAACGCATCTATTGAGTCCTACCATTATTTTTAAAGACTAGATACTTGTGTGATAGAAAAAGAAATCTACTCGCCATATGGACTATTTGTTCTACACACTTGTGTAAAAGGTGGAGCCATTTTACAAACACAAGAGGGAGTTACAAAATCGCTTCTGACCAATTTCAAAAAAGAAATACATCTAGTGACAGGTGGTTGAGAGAAAAGAGTATTCTTGATCTTGATTTCCTTACAATTATGCCTGATTGCAATCAATTATGGGTTGAGCCAAACAACTAGAAGCTCATGGTATTTGGTAAGGAAATGCAGAGCCTTGGATGTTTGCAAATGTGCTTGGGCCATCAGAGGAAACACATGTAAGCACATGTTGAAGGCATTGGATTTTCGCAAGCAATATGTGTCGATGTCATCATATCAAGCACCAGAAGTGACAGGTAATTCAATGCCATCATATGTTACCGATGTAGATTACTAATCATAAGTCGTAACAAAATAAGCATCATGTTGAATTTCTTTTCATTTCACATGCAAGAGGCAATACTTATGGGGAGACAAGTAGGGTAAATGAATACACGTTCCGACATGGCCCCTCTTCATCGTATCCAACATCAGAAGTTGAAGGTAATTTAATGTCATTGTATGTGGCAAGTAGTGATATAGATTGCTAAGAATAAGTTGTAATGAAAAAAGCATCGTGTTGAAAATGTTTTCATTACTCGTGCAACAGATCAATACCTATCGCAAAGACAAGCACTAAACAATGGCATGTTATGGAATGGCCCCTCCTCACCACCTCGACACTCACTTTGACAATTGATGGTTAGTTGTTAATGCCTTGATAAATTAATCAATGCTAATGATAATGTTCATCATGCATATTTATGATTAGGTGGCGGTTCGTATTCATTTCTACGCTGATATTGAAAACCTAGTGTATAAATAAATAATTTTCTATAATGTCTTATACATCACAGAACTCCTAAAATAGTTGGGGCTGGTGGTTTGATGATAGAAAGTGATTCAGATTTTATGGAACACACATCTAAAGAATTATTGAATTCATTCTTTGATACATGACCGAGTACAGATGGAATGAGAAAAAAACATTATTTAAATGTGTTCAAAGGTTTAGGAGAGACATATAAGCATTAAATATGTTGTATGTTGCTTTGAAAGGAGATGTCAATGAGATTGCCACCACCCACATGCGTCCATGGTTTAGTGCAAGTAAAAACACCACTGCAGTGGTGAGTAAGAGGCTAGTCATTGTAGAATATTTAAACAATCACGTTGAAGACTACAAATGCTTCTAATTTCCCAACGGAAATCGTGAAAAGAGGAGAGAAACCACACAAATGGATCATACATGTTAAAACATTGAACTATTCGAAAGAAATTTTAATTGTGGAGGTGAAGACTAACATATTGATCATTTATTTTTTAGGTGGTTCAAATACAGCTAAAACATCTCCCCACCACCGCCTATCTTTTAGCAATTTAGCATATGCGCAAGGTGTGAATTGAATGTCCTTAATCTCATAATAGTTTTTACTATATGTAAGGTAAAAACCTTTGATACCTTGTCTAATATTTAATTCATTGTGTTAGAGATGCAACGGATGTGCAAACGGTGTATTTTATAGAATAAGCAGGTTGAGCTTTGGAAAGTAAATGTATGGCATGTTGAGTGGGCCTAAATTATAATTGTAAACATTTCCAATTCATGTATATGAGATT
The DNA here is from genome assembly GCA_018340775.1 of Taxus wallichiana var. yunnanensis. Taxonomy (NCBI): domain Eukaryota; kingdom Viridiplantae; phylum Streptophyta; class Pinopsida; order Cupressales; family Taxaceae; genus Taxus; species Taxus wallichiana. The sequence continues at coordinate 748,864,906 of CM031238.1, forward strand.
GTATTGTTGTTGCAAATCAGTAAAGCACCCTACGGATGTTGATCGATTTCTAGTTTGATATTTTAGACATCTAGTGTGATAGCACAACATTGAATCCTCTCCCCAGTGTGTGGGACTTATAAAATGGGAAAGGAATCTCCAGATTAGAGGTTGGTTCCTCAACTCCTCTGATCAGCTAATTCACTTGTACAATTGCAGAGGTTTAAACTCCTAAATCTACTCTAAATTCCAAGGAGACAGAGATAGAGAATGCAAAAAGAAAGAACTAATGCTAATAGGTGATGCACCAAAGGAGTTGTAGACACCTGATGCTACATGAAATACACAATCCACAAGGAAACACAACACAAAACATGCACAAATGCTCAAAATGTAATGAAATATCAAGAAAGCAATGATAGATATATGAAAGGATTGAGGATTTTAATCACAGAACATATATCAACATCTCAGATCCAATACAGTACATTACAGTGATCCAGAGGCAAGAAAAGGTGCTGCATTACATGGAAAGGTAAAATTTCTTCACAAATTCTGCCAAGGAGGAAGAAAAAGGAAGTTGCAGAGCTGAAAAAGTGTCTCTCTTTTGCAAAATGAACTCATTCTAGCTTTTACAGTGCAAACCACGACCCCAGGAGAGAGAAACATGGGAAAAAGTGCAAGGGGTTCAACCATTGACCAAAATGCCATCAAAACAACATGGGCACCTGACAGACCCATTCCCTAACATTTTTAACCATGCTGGGAGAGAATGCGAGCCATTCTTCATTAAAAACGGTGGTTGAAACGTCATTTTTGTCCATGACCACGTGCCAGAAGCGTTTCTTGATTTTATCTCTCCAAACTCCACCAAAATGCAAAAATGACCCCAAAATCTTGTAGATAATTTCACCATCTTTCCATTGATATAAAGAACGTGAAAACCAAGCTCTAGATCGAAAGATATGGCGATTTGAAGTTTTAGGGCAAAACAGGGCCAAATCGGGTCGGTGGGAAATTTTTTTGAATTTTTACCTTTTTGGTCATTTGGAAAATTTTCCAAAATTTTCCGCACTCCACAAGTCTAGGTGCCACGTGGTAAGTTTTCATTAGGCGCAGGCCCCTCCTGCTCCATTTTTCTTTGTTTTAGCCTTTGGAAGATTTTCCAAAATTTCCCTGCCGTCTTGCAGATTTAGGACACGTGTCACGCTCTGATTGGGAGCGGGCCCATTCTTTCAAATTTTCATGTGGGTCACTTTGATATTTTTGGCTTGGACACATGTCAAAACCCCATTGGATGCGGGTTTGACCCTCCTAAATTTCTTCATGGGCTTGCTCTGAATTTTTTGCCCCACCTGGACACGTGGCGAGATTCTATTGGCTCGCAATAAGGGGGGCGGGTTTTCCCTTCTGAATTTTCCTTTATTTTCTCCTTGGGAAAATTTTCCAAATATTCCCCGCACTCGCCACTCCTTGACACGTGTCCTCATGTGATTAGTTGGCGGAGACTCCGCAGGCATTTTAACTTTTGCGCCAATGTTTTGGGAAAAATTCCCAATTTCCACCCGCGCTCCACCGGTCTGAACCTCCTTGGACATGTGGCATGTTTCTATTGGCCGCGGGGCCATCCTTAAAAAAATTTCTTGCGCCAACACTTAGTCGATTTTTTCAACTTTCTCCCCTGGGCACGTGGCAGAAAATGATTGGTCGGCGGGCCCAGAAAAATTCTTCCTTTTGAAACCTTTGCCAAAACACTTGGTAAAAAACCAAGTTCTCCTCCGACCCCCGCCACTTTCTTGGACACGTGGCGCGTTCTCATTGGCTGCGGGCCTTTCAGGGGAAAATTTCCCACAAAAACTCCGCCGAGCCATAACTTGAAAAATACATGGAGTTAGGAGGAAAACTTTACCTTTCTGGAAAGCTGAGAAAGAGCTCTATCCAATGGTACCACTTCCAAAAGGTTTTGAGTGCCTAAAAGCAAAATTTTGTGATCGAGGCACGAGAGAGGAAGAATGGGAGGAGTTAGCCATAAAATGAGTAGGGGCACATTTTGGATAACATGTACATTACGTATATTTAAAATACATAAATATGGAATGTGTACAACTGACCTACTCTTTGATTATTTTTAGAGTGTTTTTAAAATTGCTTGGTGGTGTTAGCCAACGTAGAACCTCTCACGTAATATATGGATAGTATAAAATATTTTAACAAACAAAAATTTGATGTAATTATGATGAAATGATGTAATCAACAGTAAAAATTATCATGTTGAATTTTAATTACTACTATCAAGTGCTGAAAAATAAACCTTTTTCAACAATATTATTTCAACAAGCTGAAAAATGCACGATGTTTTTCAGCAGTTTAAACCCCAACCACGTTCTCCAAAAGGCACAACCCATGGTGCTTTTCCTTCTTGTCAAAAACATCGAATCCACATCAAATACTTTTCAGGTGGAGAAGGGTTGATATTTTTCCAATGCGATGGAAAGTGGGGTGTGTTTTCTGCCACGTTGAAAAATGTACGGTGTTTTTCAGCAGTTATAAAAACTCCGACCCCGCTTCTCAAAAAGCTGCAAACCATGGTACTTTTCCTTCTTTTCATAAACATTGAATCCAAATCAAAACTTATCGTGGATATGGGTTGATTTTTTCTAATGTGATGGAAAGTGGGGTACATTTTTTCCAGTTGAAAAACGCACAATGTTTTTCAACAATTTGAAAACCTCGACCACATTCTCCAAAAGGTGTAACCCACGGTGCTTTTCCTTCTTGTCGTAAACATTGAATCCACATAAACTAATTTTCAGGTGGAGAAGGGTTGAGATTTTTCTAATGTGATGGAAAGTGGGGTGTGTTTTTGCCACGTTGAAAAACACACGATGTTTTTCATTAGTTTTAACAACCCAACCCGTTCTCAAAAATCCATAAACCGTGATGCTTTTCCTTCTTGTCGTAAACATTGAATCCACATCAAAAACTTTTTCGTTGAAAGGGTTGAGTTTTTCAATGCGATGGAAAGTGGGGTGCGTTTTTCACCATGTTGAAAATGCATGGTGTTTTTCAACAGTTTGAAAAACCCGATCACATTCTCAAAAAGGCGCAACCCGCGGTGCTTTTCCTTCTTGTCGTAAACATTGAATCCACATCAAAAACTTTTCAGGTGGAAAAGGGTTGAGATTTTCCAATGTGATGGAAAGTGGGGTGCGTTTTCTACCACGTTGAAAAACGCACTTTGTGTTTTCAACAGTTTGAAAAACCCAATCACGTTGTCAAAAAGCTGCAAACCACGGTGCTTTTCCTTCTTGTCCTAAACATTGAATCCAAATCAAAAACTTATCAGGTGGATATGGGTTGAGTTTCTCTAATTTGATGGAAAGTGGGGTTCATTTTCCACCACGTTGAAAAAATGCATGATTTTTTTAACAGTTTGAAAAATGCGATCACGTTCTCCAAAAGGCACAACCCATGATGCTTTTCCTTCTTTTCGTAAAAACATTGAATCCACATCAAATACTTCTCAAGTGGAAAAGGGTTGAGTTTTATCCAATGCGATGGAAATCAAGGTGCTTTTCCACCATGTTGAAAAATGCATGGTGTTTTTCAGTAGTTTGAAAATCGTAACCACGTTCTCCAAAAGGCACAACCCACTCGTGTTTTTCCTTCTCATCGTAAACATTGAATCCACATCAAAAACTTATCGGGTGGAGAATGGTTGAGATTTTTCCAATGTGATGGAAAGTGGGGTGCATTTTCCATGACGTTGAAAAACGCATGGTATTTTCTAACAGCTTTAAAAACCCGACCACGTTCTCCAAAAGGCAACCCGCAGTGCTTTTCCTTCTTTTTGTAAACATTAAATCCACATTAAAAACTTTTCGGTGGAAAGGGTTGATATTTTTCCAATGTGATGGAAAGTGGGGTGCATTTTCTAGCACGTTGAAAAATGCACACGGTGTTTTTAGCAATTTGAAAACCCGATCATGTTCTCAAAAAGCCACAAACCGCAATGTTTTTCCTTCTTTTTGTAAACATTGAATCTAAATCAAAAACTTATTAGGTGGATATGGGTTGAGTTTTTCCAATGTGATGGAAAGTGGTGCATTTTCCGTAATTTGAAAAACACATGGTGTTTTTCAACGTTTGAAAACACGATCACGTTCTCCAAAAGGCACAATCCGCGATGCTTTTCCTTCTTGTCAGTAAACATTGAATTCACATCAAATAGTTCTTAGGTGGAAAAGGGTTGATTTTTCCCAATGCGATGGAAAGTGGGGTGCATTTTTCACCATGTTGAAAAATGCGCGGTGTTTTTCAGCAGTTTGAAAATCTCGACCCTGTTCTCCAAAAGCTGCAACCCGCTGTGCTTTTCCTTCTTATCATAAACATTGAATCCACATAAAAAACTTATTAGGTGGAGAAAGGTTGACGATTTTCCAATGCGATGGAAATTGGGGTACGTTTTCAGCCACGTTGAAAAAATGCACGGTATTTTTCAGTAGTTTGAAAAACTCGATTACGTTCTCTAAAAGGCACAACCCGCGGTGCTTTTCCTTCTTATCATAAACAATGAATCCACATAAAAATAAAATTAGGTGTAAAAGGGTTGAGATTTTTCCAATGCAATGGAAAGTGGGGTGCGTTTTCCACCACGTTGAAAAACACACGGTGTTTTTTAGAAGTTTGAAAACCCAATCACGTTCTCAAAAATCAAAAACGCGGTGCTTTTCCTTCTTGTCGTAAACATTGAATCCAAATCAAAAACTTATCAGGTGGATATGGGTTGAGTTTTTCCAATGTGATGGAAAGTGGGGTTCATTTTCCGCTACATTGAAAAATGCATGGTTTTTTTTTAGCTTTGAAAAACACGATCACATTCTCCAAAAGGCGAACTCGCGTTGCTTTTCCTTCTTGTCGTAAAAATTGAATCCACATCAAAAATTATCAGTGGAAAATGGTTGAGATTTTTCCAATGCAATGGAAAGTGGGGTACATTTTCTGCCACGTTGAAAAATGAACGGTGTTTTTCACCAGTTTAAAAACCCCGACCACGATCTCCAAAATGTGCAACCCACAGTGCTTTTCCTTTTCATAATCATCAAATCCACATCAACTACTTTTCAAGTGGAGAAGGGTTGAGATTTTTCCAATGCGATGGAAATTTTGGTAGGTGCATTTTCTACCATGTTGAAAAATACACGATGTTTTCAGCAGTTTAAAAACCCGACCTCGTTCTCCAAAAGGCGCAACCCGCGGTGTTTTTCCTTCTTATCGTAAATATTGAATCCACATAAAAATAATTTAGGTGGAAAAGGGTTGAGATTTTCCAATGTAATGAAAAGTGGGGTGCGTTTTCCACCATGTTGAAAAATGCATGGTGTTTTTCAACAATTTGAAAAACTCCGATCACGTTCTCAAAAAAACCCGCAAACCGCGGTACTTTTCTTTCTTGTTGTAAACATTGAATCCAAATCAAAACTTATCGGTGGATATGGGTTGAGTTTTTCCAATGTAATGGAAAGTGGGGTGAATTTTTCACCACGTTGAAAAATGCACGGTGTTTTTCAATAGTTTGAAAAACCCGATCACGTTCTCCAAAAGGTGCACAACCCGCGGAGATTTTCCTTCTTTTCGTAAAAATTGAATCCACATCAAAAAAATTCGGTGGAAAAGGGTTGATATTTTTCAATGTGATGGAAAGTGGGGTGCATTTTCCACACATTATAAACACATGGTGTTTTTAAGCGTTTGAAAACCCGATCATGTTCTCAAAAATCCGCAAAACCATGGTGCTTTTCCTTCTTGTCGTAAACATTGAATCCAAATAAAAACTTATCGGTGGATATGGGTTGATTTTTTCTAATGTGACGGAAAGTGGGGTGCATTTTCGCCACATTGAAAAATGCATGATATTTTTCAATGCATTTGAAAAATGTGATCACGTTCTCCAAAAGGCGACCCACGATGCTTTTCCTTCTTGCGTAAACATTAAATCCACATAAACTAATTTTTAGGTGGAAAAGGGTTGATTTTTTCCAATGCGATGGATAGTGGGGTGCGTTTTCTACCACGTTAAAAACACATGCACGGTGTTTTTCAAAGCTTGAAAATCACGACCACGTTCTCTAAAAGGTGCAACCCATGGTGCTTTTTCTTCTTGTCGTAAACATTGAATCCATATCAAAAACTTATCAGGTGGATAATGGTTGAGATTTTTCCAATGTGATGGAAATTGGGGTGTGTTTTTGACACATTGAAAAATGCACAAAGTGTTTTTAACAATTTTAAAAATCCGATCACGTTCTTAAAAGGTGCGACCCATGGTGCTTTTCCTTCTTATCATAAACATTAAATCCACATCAAAAACTTTTTAGTTGGAAAAGGGTTGAGATTTTTCCAATGTGATGGAAAGTGGGGTGTGTTTTCCACCATGTTGAAAACCACGGGGTGTTTTTCAGTTTGAAAACCCGATCACATTCTCAAAAAGTTGCGAAACTACGGTGCTTTTCCTTCTTGTCGTAAACATTGAATCCAAATCCAAAACTTATCAGTGGATATGGGTTGAGTTTTCCAATGTGATGGAAAGTGGGGTGCATTTTCTGCCACGTTGAAAAATGTACGGTGTTTTTCAGTAGTTTGAAAAACATGATCACATTCTCCAAAAGGCGCAACCCGCGATGCTTTTCCTTCTTGTTGTAAACATTGAATCCACATAAAATACTTCTCTAGTGGAAAAGGGTTGAGTTTGTTCCCAATGTGATGGAAAGTGAGGTGTGTTTTCCACCATGTTGGAAAACGTGTTGTGTTTTTCAAAGAGTTTGAAAATCACGACCCCATTCTCTAAAGGTGCAACCCACGGTGTTTTCCTTCTTGTCGTAAACATTGAATTGACATAAAAAAATTTAGTTGGAAAAGGGTTGAGAGTTTTCCAATGCGATGGAAAGTATAGGGGTGCACATCATACGCAAATAAAAATAATGCACATTGTTTTTCAGCATTATTAGCAATACATACACTCAAAAACCCGATCACGTTCTCCAAATGAATCGGCATCAAGAATGCTTTTCCTTCTTGTTGTAAACATTGAATCCACATCAAAAAAAAATCAGGTGGAAAATCGTTGAGATTTTTCCAATGCGATGGAAAGGGGGGGGTGTTTTCCACCACATTGAAAAATGCACAATGTTTTTCAAGAGTTTGAAAATTTTATTTTTTATGATCATGTTATAAAAACATAAAGCAAAACGAGCACTTTCTTTCCTTCTTATCATAAACTTTGAATCCAATAATCAAAAACTTATCACCACAGGTGGATATGGGTTGATTTTTTCCAATGTGATGCAAAGTGGGGTGCATTTTCTTAAAGACCTATGTTGAAAAATGCATAAAATGATATTTTCCTCTTCTAGTTTTAAAAACTTAGATCACGCTTCTCCCCCTACACAATGCGTAACATTTTTATGTGTTTTTCCTTCTTGTTATAAACATTGAATCCAAATCAAAAACTTTTCGGTGGAAAAGGGTTGAGATTTTTCAAATGCGATGGAAAGTGGGGTGCATTTTCCGCCGTTGAAAAATGCATGGTTTTTTTCAAGAGTTTGAAAAATCCGATCACGTTCTCAAAAAGCCACAAACCAGGTACTTTTCCTTCTTGTCATAAACATTGAATCCAAATCAAAAACATATTAGGTGGATATGGGTTGAATTTTTCCAATGTGATGGAAAGTGGGGTGTGTTTTCCACCATATTGAAAAATGCACGGTTTTTTCAGTAGTTTGAAAAACTCGATCATGTTCTCCAAAAGCCGCAACTTGCGGTGGTTTTCCTTCTTGTCATAAACATTGAATCCACATCAAAAAAATTATTTGGAAAAGGGTTGAGTTTTTCCAATGCGATGGAAAGTGGGGTGTGTTTTCGCCACATTGAAAAATGCATGATTTTTTTTGAGCGCTTGAAAAACCCGACCTCACGTTCTCAAAAAGCCGCAACCCACGGTACTTTTCCTTCTTGTTGTAAACATTGAATCCACATCAACTACTTGTCAGGTGGAAAAGGGTTGATTTTTTCCAATGTGATGGAAAGTGGGGTGCATTTTCCATCACGTTGAAAAATGCATGGTGTTTTTCAGTAGTTTGAAAAACCCGATCACACGTTCTCAAAAGCCATAACCCGTGGTGGTTTTCCTTCTTGTAGTAAACATTGAATCCACATCAAAAAAATTTCAGGTAGAAAAGGGTTGAGTTTTTTCCAATGCGATGGAAAGTGGGGTGTGTTTTCCACCACGTTGAAAAATGCAAAGGTGTTTTTATGCAGTTTGAAAACTCCGACCCGTTCTCCAAAAAGCATAACCCACGATGCTTTTCCTTCTTGTAATAAACATTAAATCCACATCAACTAACTTTTAGGTGGATATGGTTTGAATTGTTCCAATGCGATGGAAAGTGGGGTATTTTTTACACCATGTTGAAAAATGCATGGTATTTTTTAGTATTTGAAAAACACGACCACGTTCTCCAAAAGTCCCACAACCCGCGGTGCTTTTCCTTTTTGTCGTAAACATGGAATCCACATCAAACTACTTTTCAAGATGGAAAAGGGTTGAGTTTTTCCAATGTGATGGAAAGTGGGGTGTTTTCAACACATGTTGAAAAATGCACATTGTTTTTCAAAGATTTGAAAATCATGATCACGTTCTCCAAAAGCCAACCCACGTAGTGCTTTTCCTTCTGTTGTTGTAAACATGGAATCCACATCAAAAAATTATCAGGTGGAGAATGGTTAATATTTTTCCAATGCGATGGAAAGTGGGGTGCATTTTCACCACGTTGAAAAATGCACGTTGTTTTTTACCAGTTTGAAAACATGATCACGTTCTCCAAAAGTTGTAAACCACGGTGCTTTTCTTCTTGTTGGAAACATGGAATCCACATCAACTACTTTTCAGGTGGAAAAGGGTTGAGTTTTTTCTAATGTGATGGAAAGTGGGGTGCATTTTCAACCATGTTGAAAAAAATGCACGTTGTTTTTCAATGTTTGAAAATTACGACCACGTTCTCCAAAAGGCATGACCCGCATGCTTTTCCTTCTTGTCATAAAAATGGAATCCACATCAAAACTTATCGGGTGGAGAATGGTTAATATTTTTCCACTGCGATGGAAAGTGGGGTGCATTTTCTGCCACGTTGAAAAATGCACGTTGTTTTTCAGAGTTTGAAAAACACGACCCTTGCTCAAAAAATGTTGTAAACCATGGTGCTTTTACTTCTTGTCGTAAACATTGAATCCACATCAACTACTTGTCAGGTGGAAAAGGGTTGAGTTTTTTCCAATGCGATGGAAAGTGGGGTGTGTTTTCCACCACGTTAAAAAATGCATGGTGTTTTTCAGTAGTTTAGAAAACCAACCCCATTCTCCAAAAGTCGTAACCCACGGTGCTTTTCCTTCTTGTCATAAACATGGAATCCACATCAAAAAATTATCAAGTGGAGAATGGTTGAGATTTTCCCAATGTGATGGAAAGTGGGGTGTGTTTTCAATTACGTTGAAAAATGCACGGTGTTTTTTAGCAGTTTGAAAAACCGACCCCATTCTTAAAAATCCACAAAACCACGGTGCTTTTACTTCTTGTCGTAAACATTGAATCCACATCAACTACTTGTCAGGTGGAAAAGGGTTGAGTTTTTCCAATGTGATGGAAAGTGGGGTGCATTTTCCCACGTTGAAAAATGCACGATGTTTTTCAGCACTTTGAAAAACTTGACCCCATTCTCCAAAAGGCACAACCCACGGTGCTTTTCCTTCTTATTGTAAACATTGAATCCACATCAACTACTTTTCAGGTGGATATGGGTTGAATTTTTCCAATGCGATGGAAAGTGGGGTGTGTTTTCCACCACGTTGAAAAATGCATGGTGTTTTTCAACAGTTTGAAAAACATGATCATGTTCTCCAAAATGGTATAACTCGCCATGCTTTTCCTTCCTATTAGTAATCATCTAATTCACATCAAATACTTGTCAAGTGGTGAAGGGTTGAGTTTTTTCCAATGCGATGGAAAATGGGGTGTGTTTTCCGCCACGTTGAAAAATGCATGGTGTTTTTCAGCAGTTTGAAAATCGCGACCACGTTCTCCAAAAGGTGCAACCCGTGGTGCTTTTCCTTCTTGTCATAAACATGGAATCCACATCAAAAAATTATCAGGTGGAGAATGGTTGAGATTTTTCCAATGTGATGGAAAGTGGGGTGTGTTTTCTACCACGTTGAAAAATGCACGGTATTTTTCAGCAGTTTGAAAAACCCGATTACGTTCTCAAAAAGCCGCAAACCACAATGCTTTTCCTTCTTGTCGTAAACATTGAATCCACATCAAATACTTATCAGGTGGAAAAGGGTTGAGTTTTTTCCAATGAGATGGAAAGTGGGGTGTTTTTCGCCACGTTGAAAAACACACGATGTTTTTCAGTAGTTTGAAAAACATGATCACGTTCTCCAAATGGCGCAACCCATAGTGCTTTTCCTTCTTGTTATAAACATCGAATCCACATCAACTACTTGTGAGGTGGTGAAGGGTCAAGTTTTTTCCAATGTGATGGAAAGTGGGGTGTTTTCCACCACATTGAAAAACACACGGTGTTTTTCAACAGTTTGAAAATTACGACCACATTCTCCAAATGGTGCAACCCGCGATGCTTTTCCTTCTTGTCGTAAACATCGAATCCACATCAACTACTTTTCAGGTAGAGAAGGGTTGAGATTTTTCAAATGCAATGGAAAGTGGGGTGCATTTTCCAAAGCATGTTGAAAAACATGGTGTTTTTTCGCAGTTTGAAAATTGTGACCACGTTCTCCAAATGGCGCAACCTACGCTGCTTTTCCTTCTTTTGTAAACATCGAATCCACATAAAATACTTGTCAGGTGGAGAAGGGTTGATATTTTTCCAATGCGATGAAAATGGGGTGCATTTTCCACCACGTTGAAAAATGCACGGTGTTTTTCAGCAGTTTGAAAAACCCGACCCGTGCTCAAAAAGCCGCAAACCATGGTGCTTTTCCTTCTTCTCATAAACATTGAATCCACATCAAAAAATTATCAGGTGGATATGGGTTGAGGTTTTCCAATGCGATGGAAAGTGGGGTGCATTTTCTACCACATTGAAAAACACATGGTGTTTTTCACAGTTTGAAAATCGTGACCACGTTCTCCAAAAGGTGCAACCCGCGGTGCTTTTCCTTCTTGTCGTAAACATTGAATCCACATCAACTACTTGTCAAGTGGAGAAGGGTTGAGTTTTTTCCAATGCGATGGAAAGTGGGGTGCATTTTCCACCACGTTGAAAAACACACGGTGTTTTTTGAGCAGTTGAAAATCTCGACCACGTTCTCAAAAGGCGCAACCTACGATGCTTTTCCTTCTTGTCGTAAACATTGAATCCACATCAACTACTTGTCAGGTGGAAAAGGGTTGAATTTTTTCCAATGCGATGGAAAGTGGGGTGTTTTTTTCACCACGTTGAAAAATGCATGGTGTTTTTTAGTAGTTTAAAAACCACCACATTCTCCAAAAGGTGTAACCCATGGTGCTTTTTCTTCTTGTCGTAAACATCGAATCCACATCAACTACTTGTCAGGTGGAGAAGGGTTGAGATTTTTCCAATGTAATGGAAAGTGGAGTGTGTTCTCCCCACATTTAAAAACACATGGTGTTTTTCAACAGTTTTAAAAACCTAACCCTATTCTTCTCAAAACCCGTAAACCGCGGTGCTTTTCCTTCTTGTCGTAAACATTGAATCCACATAAAAAATTTATTAGTTGGATATGGGTTGAGTTTTTCCAATGTGATAGAAAGTGGGGTGTGTTTTTTCCATGTTGAAAAATGCACGGTGTGTTTCAGTAGTTTGAAAATCGCGACCACGTTCTCCAAATGGCACAACCCGTGGTGCTTTTCCTTCTTATTGTAAATATCGAATTCACATCAACTACTTGTTAGGTGGTGAAGGGTTGAGTTTTTTCCAATGCGATGGAAAGTGGGGTGCATTTTCTACCATGTTGAAAAATGCATGATGTTTTTCAACAGTTTGAAAATCGCGACCACGTTCTCCAAAAGGCGCAACCCACGGTACTTTTCCTTCTTGTCGTAAACATTGAATCCACATCAACTACTTTTCAGATGGATAAGGGTTGAGTTTTTTCCAATGTGATGGAAATTGGGTGTGTTTTCCACCATGTTGAAAAACACAGTGTTTTTTAGCAGTTTGAAAAACATGATCACATTCTCCAAAAGGCACAACCCGTGGTGCTTTTACTTCTTATCGTAAACATTGAATCCACATCAACTACTTTTTAGGTGGAAAAGGGTTGAGTTTTTCCAATGTGATGGAAAGTGGGGTGCATTTTCCACCATGTTGAAAAACACACGATGTTTTTCAGCAATTTGAAAACCTCGACCACATTCTTAAAAGGCGCAACCCGCGGTGCTTTTCCTTCTTATCGTAAACATCGAATCCACATCAACTACTTTTCAGGTGGAGAAGGGTTGAGATTTTTCCAATGTGATGGAAAGTGGGGTGCATTTTCCGCCACGTTGGAAAACACATGGTGTTTTTCAAAGAGTTTGAAAAATCGACTATGTTCTCTAAAAGGCGTAGCTCACTGATGCTTTTCCTTCTTATAGAATAAACATTGCATCCACATGAAAAACTTATCGGTGGTGAAGGGTTGAGTTTTTTCCAATGTGATGGAAAGTGGGGTGCATTTTCCACCATGTTGAAAAATGCACAGTGTTTTTCAGCAGTTTGAAAAACCAACCATGTTCTCGAAAAGGCTGACCCGCAGCGCTTTTCCTTCTTATCTTAAACATTGAATCCACATCAAAACTTATCATGTGGATATGGGTTAAATTGTTCCAATGTGATGGAAAGTTGGGTGTGTTTTCCACCACGTTGATAAATGCACGGTGTTTTTCAACAGTTTGAAAATCGCGACCCCATTCTCCAAAAATGTAACTCGCGTGCTTTTCATCCTTGTTGTAAACATTGACTCCACATCAACTACTTATTAGGTGGAGAAGGGTTGAGTTTTTCCAAATTAATGAGAAACATGTCATGTATTCCGCCATGTTAAAAATGCATGATGTTTTTTAGCACTTTGAAAAACCATTTATACATTTACACCAAAACATTTACATTGAATCTGTATAACATTGAAAAAAAACTATGAGAAGATGAGAAGTTACACTTGAACCAATGAAAACTATTTTGTAGTCTTAATGAATGGTAACACACATTTAAACTAAGATCATTCCATTGTAATGTATACATAGTATGAAAATTACATGCTTCAATGAGAACTTGAAATTTGAATTCTCTATAATATGTACATTAACTAAAAGTAACATTCACAATACTCACACATTTTAAATCTTATTCCAATTTAAATCTTTTTATTAGACTTTAAAACCTTCTTATTTTTTATTATGTTTTGATGGTATAATTATTATTAACTCTTTTAAAAACTAGAATATACGTTTAACCAACACCTGTTGATGTCAAAGGTCACATGGAAAGTGTCATTTTATTACAAAGTCATATTTTATGTCAAAGGTCACTTGGACAATCTTTCGGTGTGAGCGACTGGTACTTTTTCCTCAGTTGATGCCTTGGCCAGGATGTACATCTTCTTCCATGATTCTTTGTGATGTTCGTGAATTTTAACAATGGAATTAAAACTTGCTTCTTGGTTTTGAACACTTTTTTGTTGGATTCGCACGTTGTCTCCCAATTCTTAATTTCTAATTCCAACTCTTGAACCTCAAGCTCCAACTCCATCTTCTTCGAGGAAGCATCTAGTAATTGGTCCAATAATTCCTTATTTATCTTTGACAATTTTAAATATTGTAGTCTAAGTCTTTCACGCTCGATTTTATAAAACTTTGCCTTGTTCATTGCAAGTTTCAGTTCTATTTCCATACGAACTGACGGGGATGACTCATCTTCTTGTCCAACTTCAAAATTTTCGTTTGCAGTGCTCTCTACAGTCTTTCCGAACACATTAGTACTGGGACTATAGAATTTTGCATAGTCTTTCGGTTTCTGGCACTGGTGAGGCCTTGCGCTTTCCAACCTTCTTTTTCTTGTCATCTAATTAAACCTATATTTAAACAACCAATTAATATTTGTTAACATTCAAATGTAATTGTAACCATATACTATACATGGAAGTAAAACCCAACAAAGTAACCATATACCATTTACCGTAATCCACATTCTTAGTCACATTAATATATTAACCATATACACAGTCACAACATCATTATTTATGTAATAAATGAAATGTCACATAACAAGAATAAAAACCATCTAATGTGCTATAAATAGAACCACAAACCATATTCAATTTAACAAGAATGAAATACTAAATCGTAAACATCAAACAAAATAAAGTAACAACCTCATCACACATATATATTGTCTTCTAATCACATTTTCTCTTCCTCATTCATCACATCGCATACCGTATATAACAATTTAAATACATGATCTAAATACTAATTAACGTGCACATCATAACACCAACCGAAAAACAACCATATTAGTGTAAAATCACATACATCTAATAATCATAATTTAACCACGTACGTCTATCCATATCATCTATTATGCTACAAAGGCAAAATTCATCAAATATAACTAATTTTTTGCATACCACATAATCAATATCTATACATATATGTCTAATATATAAGTAAAATTTGTCAAATATGTAAGTGAAATATAAAAGTTCTATGACTGGAATATTCATTTGTTATTATTGTCTTGGGTGGGAGTGCGTGTTGTTTTTTTCCTCAATTGCCACCTTGGCCTACATGTACATCTTCTTCCATACTTCCTTCTGATCTTCGTGTGTTTTAAGAATGGTATTAAAGTTGGCTACATGATTTGTGAACACTTTTTTGTCTGCTTCACGCATTGTCTCCCAATTCTTAATTTCCAGTTCTAACTCTTGAACCTTGAGCTCCAAATCCATCTTCCTTGAGGCAATATCTCCTATTTCATCCAATATTTCCTTGTTTTTTTCATAAAATATAAATTTTCAAAGGGCAAAGCTTTCACACTAGTTTTGATATATCTTTGTCTTCTTTGTTACAAGTTTCATTTCTAACTCCATACGAACTGACAGGAAGGCACGTCTTCTTGTGTAGCATCGACATCTTTGTTTGTAGAGCTATTTGCTTTCTTTTTGTATGGATAAGTGTCACTATCGAATGATTCATGATCAATTGGTTCTTGCATTGGCAAAGCCTTGCACTTTCCAGTCTTCTTTAGTTTTACCATCTAAATAAACTTGTATTATAACAATCGATTATTATCTGTTACCATTCAAACATAATTAGAAAGGAAATAATGCACTTAACTTATAAGTAACAAAATATTATCATGGATGAAATATATATGAAAGTTTCATAACCACATCAAACCCAAGTATGCATACATGGATGTAGAATGCAACTATGTAACGATAAACCACAAGCCGTAATCCCTAATAAACAAAATTTGAAAACAAAATTGTGAATTATCTGCGATTAATTATTGAACACATCAAACCCAAGCAGGCATACAAGGAATAAGAACTCAACTATGTAACCACATACCAAAAAACGTAATCCACAATCCATAGTCACATTAATATGTCAACCAGATACACAGTGACAAAATCATCATTTATACAGTAATGGAATGTCACATAACAAGAATAAAAACAATCTAATGCATTATAAACAGATCATAAATGGATAACTCTATGTAACCCATAACCATAAACCATATTCAATATATCAATAATGCAGTACTAAGTCGTAAACCTCAAACACATTAAAGTAACATCATCATCATATACACATATATACTAATCTGACTCCTCACAATCAATGTTATACATAAAGATTTTCATCTCCTTCATTTCCTAGTGTTAGTGACAAACAATAGTCCATCATAAAATCTAATATGTTTCTTCTCATTTCTATGAATAGAATTTGGTGATGCCAAGAATGGGTGGGGCATCTGATGTCTTTATCTCGAGTATGGCGCATTGTCTCAGCATGTACCGCATCATCCTGAAAGCCAACCATATAGTAAATAAGTGAATGTAGATGAATCTCTCAGTTAAACACATAATTAAATTAAATCATTCATTACAAATACTTGCCTCTTTAGGAGTGTCAAGTCTGATATCACTGAGATCCCAAATAGAAAACCCTTTGACACACTCTGCCAAAGTGTTTGCAAATGTATTAGGGTAGGGCAATGGAGCAGTGGGAACAATGGCCTCAAAAATAATCACTTTGATAGTAAATTTGGGGAGTGTGATGCCATGACACTTCGCGTGCGGGCTACTATCACAAACCACTCCTCTCATGAAAACCATATCATCTGACATTAAAATGACTTTGGCCCCATCAGGAAAAGCCTATAATAACGAAAATCTCAATTGCATTAATAATTTTTTCTTAATTTCACCAAAAAAGAAAATCAATTGAGAACATTCAATAACTTACCAGTCCAGTTCCACCCTCGCTCGTACTACCAGCAATGGTGTTTGTGTCCCTCCTCATGCCTCCCCTCATCACCCTCTCTCTCCTCGACTAGAAAATAAGTTACAACTCCAGGATTTTTCATCTCCGACTCTCTTATCTCATGTGAAGCTATCTCTCCAATAAGATCGAGACCATAGTTGATGTATGAGAAGGGGGCATCTTATCGCAAACATCCACCTATAACAATCGATTCATCAAGACAATTAAAGTATCAAAAACATAAGGCAACTTAAATTTTTCAAGTGCATGTTAAGTGGTTTTTACCTCTTTCTTTTTTCACTATGAATCAAGTTTCTCTTTCGGCATAAGAGTTGACACAAGGGAATGTCATAATCCTACGCACGCCTACAGTTAGTATATACAAAAATACACAAAAACTACATTGTATCTTCAATTACGAAAGATCAATAATTTCTTACGTTATCATTCGTAGGGGGGTAAACATTTTTGCTACTTGTTCCACCCTCTTCTCTAGCTTCCTGTTCATGATAGAATATCAAGTTTTTGATTTCCAACCAAACATAATATATAAAATACTAAACTAATCTTAAATTTACCTCTGTTCTCGATATTTGAGTTTTTATTTCCTCTCACTCTCAACCAATGCTCCTCTCTCACCTTTCACATATCCGCTGAATCATAGGCACGCATTGCATCATCCACCTCACTCTTTCCTTCTCGGCTCAACTCCTTGAATTGATATTTGCATTCTTTTTTGCAAACTCGATCGATAACCCTCCTCTGCTGCAAGTAGAATCATTGCCTCAGGACGTAGTTCACATCCACCTCCCTCTTTTACATGTATGCCCTGCTTCTATCTTGAGATATAGGTGATTGTTTCCCCATATGCTTATGACCATGCTTACGAGGTTCCACGGAGGGAAGATTGTGTTCTACTTGGCGATGTCTATTTAGTCTATACAACTCGAAAACCTAACATCCCCACTATTAGCACATGATCCATGCTGACAAACATAACAAATACGACCATTAACATATTTGGTTCTATACTCTACGAGTGGCTCATGGATATATGAGTGAATGGGCTCGAAGGACCATATGATCGTATATGCCATCAAACTCTGTTGGAGGATCATCTCCCTTTGCTTCCTCTGTGATGCTTGTGAAATGCGTACGTGCCATGTGATGTGAAGGTACTTGTATCTACGGAGTCCAAGTGCATAACTATTAGCCCAACATAAAATATTAAGTATTTTGCAAAAGAAGTAATGTTCACATATTCAATATTATCATCATGGAATGTGAAGAAACCTGTATGAAAATACAACGATTTCATAATTGTTATCCCTAAAAATGACATAATTGTTACTATGACAAACAATTAATGTTCACAAAGTTATATATTACCATCTCATTATTTATGTCTTCCCCGAAAACATAAGAATGGATTGTGAACATGGATCGACCCATGTCATCGAGCTTCCTGATGGATGAACTCACATGTTTCGTTCATGTGCATTGTCATAACCATCGTTGAAGCGATGCATTGTAAATTAAGTTAAACTGAAACAAATGGTGCATGAACTTATTTATTCATATTTTGCATGCATATTGAGAAAATCATGCACAATAAACGATTTGTGACGAAACTAGCCACACACATTATTTTTTTCAAAACTGGATACTTGACTCTAGATGTTTCCAAAGTAAACATGAAATGTGAATTGTAAGTGTGTTAAAAGAGAAGATAGGATAAAGCATGATGTATCCAAAATGCCCAGTTTATCAACCAACACTATATGATGTATCATCATATTATCCACAAAATATATAATATATACGCTAGAGACAATTCACATAATATTAGTTATTCACAATCTAATAAATAATGTATGTCTACCATTACGCAAAAAGAAAATACAGTGTGTACATATATCATATTGAAATGTCCTCCATGGCAAGTGCTAGCAAAGCTACCACTTCTTGGTTTATAGTGTCCCTAGACACTTGACATACATCTAACCTACCTCTGTTAACTTTTACATGCACGTATGAACATTTCACAAAGCGAGATACACTCTCTAGCACTTGAACTCGAAGAATCAAAATATTTACATTGTTACATTGGTATACACCAGTCATTTGTTTCACAACCATATCATGAGAAAACACACAAATGTTCCAAACATCGTGGCGTATCGCTTCCTCAAGACCCAATATCAACGCCCTATACTCAGCCTGGTGGAAGGTCATAGTGGCATTTCTAAAATTGTACCTCTTTCTACTATCTTGCTTCCATCAGGGTCGTATAATATGAACGATGAACATGCTAGATTTTCGAGGTATTCGACACTCCATGAATTTCCAATCTCCAAATGAAACCATGCTTACCTTTACAATTGACAAAAATATATCATAAGAAACATAAAAAAAATAGAATGAACACTTCACAATTGACTTTTTCAATACAAACATCAATGGTAAAATGTACGTCTTTACCTTTCGACAGTTCATTCATTAATAACGTATTTATTATTAGAGTCAATGAAGTACCTAAATAATTTAAAAATGCCTTAGAACTACACAAGATAATTAAACAAAAGTACACTGACCTAGCAAAAGTCTTAGAACTACACAAGATAATTAAAAAAATAAGTAAATAATCAAAGGGGGTATATGAATACACTAAAATGATTGAAATGATAATCACACCAATCACAAACATAAATTAGACAAATGATCATAACCCATACTTAGTGAATTAGAAAATCATTTACCATTACACATTTGGTACCTAAATAGAATTTTAACATAAATGAATTTTAATAATTTAAACTTGCTATAAAATATATAAAAATTAGTAATTTAAAAATATAATCCATAGAAATACATATTAATACTAAGGAAAACATATTTAATCCAATGCAAAACATTATATTTAATATTTAAGCTCATGTGAATCAATAATATATTTAATCAAACAAAAAACAAATATATTTAAGTTTATGTCTGGTGTGAATCAAAATTCAACAAAAATTAAATATTTATATAGGTTTTTTTCAAACACGTCATAAGTTTTTAGAACAAAACATATAAAAGCAGTAACTATTTTTTTTGTTTTTAGCAGCAAACTTGGAGTTGCTTCCATGTGCAATCTTTTTGCACAATTTTTGGATCTATCACCGGTTTTATGACCGAACTCCCATCTTCCTCAACTTATGTGGAGGCTCATACTTCTAGGCATCCTCCATCATGTCATAAGCTAGACCATACCCTCACGAATGGGGCCCTATAGTGTGGAACTTAGACAAATAAATAACATAAGTTTTTGCAAATTAAGTCGGGCCTTAACCATGGCTGTGATTTCTAGTTTCGGTGGCTTATTTTGTTGATGATGGTCTATAT
Organism: Taxus wallichiana var. yunnanensis; assembly: GCA_018340775.1. Classification (NCBI taxonomy): domain Eukaryota; kingdom Viridiplantae; phylum Streptophyta; class Pinopsida; order Cupressales; family Taxaceae; genus Taxus; species Taxus wallichiana. The sequence continues at coordinate 748,884,842 of CM031238.1, forward strand.
AGACCACAAATGTGGACCTCTTAAAGCATTCCTCCCTTTGGAATTTGGGAGTTGTCAATGTTATCCCTACGGGATTAGGAGGAATTGAGCTTCATGTATTCATTTTCACCACACAAAAGACAAACTGAATACAAAAAAACACATGCAAACATAAATATACAATTAATGTTAGTACGATACATGTCAAATCAAATATACGTCATCCAATATGATAAAATAATCACAATATCCATGAAAAATTCAAGTATCGATAAATGCCAATGGCTATCCTTCACTCAAGATGCACCCTCCCATAATATCACAACCATCCATTATAAAAGGGACGGTTGTGATATTACGGAGGGTGCATTTCTGAGTGGAAGGTCGGTAGGTGACTTTAAAAACCTCTTGCTCGTAGAACATAAGATACCACCCAACTATCGATGTAGAATCCTAAGGGGCAAGCCCCTTCATCACGCAACGATAGTTGGGCATATCGATGTGGCATCCTAAGGGGCAAGCCCCTTCAACACGCACCGATTCTTGTCTTTGCAGAGGCACTTGCCCCCATATGCCAATTTGAGAGTTAGGGTATCATATCACATAATTTTTATAGCTTCAAAACACATCATAAAAAATGTAACTAATAAACAATTCTCTATATAAAAATTATATATGCACATTACCATTATCTACAAATATAATTAGTACAAAAAAATCAAACTTACTCTAATGTTATTCAATTTAACACAACTAAGTTCTCTCAATCATATTAAAAAATTACTTAACGTTTACAATTAATTATATTACGAAAAAAATTAAAACTAGTCACAACTATGTCTATTCAAAGATAAATTACTAAATCAAACCAAAATAGTACATGAATAATAAAATTGGAATAATCACAATAAATAGATAACATCAAAAAATAAATAGAAATGCATTTACTCTCATATGTAATTTTTTAAGAATAAATACCAATGCATTTATATAACATCAAAAATGAATATTTACATTTCAAAGCCATTTATTATGCCATCATACAAATAATAATGAAACAACTTACAAAAAATTATTTAAAAATTAGGAATATCTTCAACTATAAAAACAACTCAATCATCCATAACGTATGAGGTGAAATTTATATTCAAAATTAACTAAACGAATAGTAGTAGTATCATAAAACATAAATACTTATATTCAATATTTTTATCTGATTTGTATAAACAAAATAGAAGTATAAATCAATTCTGCAGCTTCTATACTAATAATAAAATCATATCAGAATAAGTGTTTTCAAATACTTTAATGGTTTCATGAGAATCCAACCGTTCAATAATAATATATTTGTGTCATTCTCTAGTTTGTAGAAAAAAATTCTTCATGTGAATTTGGGCTTTTGGTATGTGGGAGTAAATGTTAATCACTAAATATTAATGAACTGACCAAACCTACGCATATACACATACCTAATATAAGCATGTTTAATATAAGAAGATAAATTATAAAATATAAGAATCTTAAAGTGTACAACATTTCAAATGTATGTGTTGTAAATTACAACAATAATTTAACTATATCATTATATAAATAATATTTACTTCTATAGATGTGCCTCAGAAATAATGTTTTTGTGTGGTTTGATTGAGAACAAGGTGCTTTTTATTCTTATAAATTGAAAGAAAGAATCTAGTTTGTTTTCTACCATTCCATTCCCTCATTTTTGAGTTTTTATGAGATCCAAATAATTTATAACCATTATAACTATTTAAAGGTTGAACTTAATTCATATCAGGATAATATAGATCCAAAAATCAAGGTTTTAATATGTGATTTACCCAAACACACAAATAACTCCACAAGTTAACACTTAGTCACATAGTTCCAAATTGAATCTATATTAAATATAGCATTATACAAACATTCATCATCAGGATTTTAAAGAACTTATCATATTAAATATAGCATTAACATCACCCTTTGGGTGGTTAAAGTATATATAAATATGATACTCAACCATCTAGTTGCAACTTTTTTTGTAGATTGTAGGAAAATTGATAAGCAAACAAACTCATAAATTTTTCCTATAGGTCTATGATGGGTTTATGTGTTTTGTAACTCCTCCTCAATCGATTGAGGTTATTTTAAAGGTTGAATCTATTGAACCATTATTTAAATGGTATGAGAATAATTGTGTTATTTCTTATTATTTCATCTACTTCAACTTCTAGGGATCGATAAAATTGGATTAAACACCCTTGAGAGGCCAGTGGAATCGAGGTTACTAGGGCCTAGAACCTCACCAAGGTATTTTTCTATTTTCCTTTAAGGAACCTTCAAAAGTGTAATTTTTTTGTCATTATTTTGAGGTATTGGTTCTTGCTTAATACCTTGATGATATTCCGTTACAAAATTTGTGAGTTCTGAGTCATTAATAAATTTTCTCGAAATGTCTCCATGTGGGTCAATATGTTTAGTCTGCCTGTTCCTCTATGGTTTTTAATCCTCAATATAGTAAAACCCATTACGTGAGTGATATGTAACGAAGCCAATCATTTTTTCTTAGATTTATCAAATAAACAAGTTTGTGTTGAGGTATGCCTAGTGAAATACCTATAAAACTCCATTGATATCCAAATAGAAATAAATAAAAATCCGTAAAAGGTAAATATTGATGCATTTTTGTACACGGGATCTGACGTAAGATGATAATTTAATCTCACTAATTTTAGAGCCCCCATTGGAAATATGGTTCAAGGTACTTAATACGGTGGACATATAACTTAGTTTTATTTATGCAACCTTTGTTACATGCTGAGAAGTTAATCATCAAAATTGAATAACCAACACGAATATTCAAACCTCTGATTAATCATTCTAAACTGGGACACAAACTAAATATTAACAATTGTTTTTATCTAAGTGGAGGACTTTACAAGATGGGTATTCACAATGATTATTAACAAGGTGAGTTTTGGAGCATTAAAAATCCACAAAAGAGAAGGAAGGGTAGGGAAGAAAATATATTCAAATGTTAGCCTCATCTTGACATTAACCATGAAGAAAACAATGCAAGCCTAATATGAGAGAAAAAAAAGACCTAAATAATCCAATTCATTACTCAAATCCTCACGAATATTAGATGTGAGTCTAAGGAAGAGTAAAAGTTATTCTTGCATACACAAGATTAAACCATACAAATAATGTAAATTGGTTCTTCACAATTTATAAAGCTACAATAATGACTAAAATCACAATTAGTCCAATTTAGTCAAATTAAAACTAATAATAATGAAACCAATTTAATACTACACTCTAACATTCAGTTCATTAAAAGCTACACAGATTGCCTAACTACATGTAATGAATCATGCATAGGTTGCGGTAAAAATACTTTCTTAAAATGTAAACATCAGATTATGCCCAATTTTCATTCATTAATTACAAAAAAATAATCAAAGTTTAACTCTTAATCAGTTCAATACATGACAAAATTTCAAATAGTGTAGAAGACAAGATACATAGATGTGCAAGTGAACACATTTACTCCTTGCTATACTTGCAAAACAGAATATAAACTAGTACATATATCTTATAAACATTTATCTAAAAACACTAAGAGATATCAATTTGAAGAATATCATGTTGCATTTTCCACATATCATGTTGACTAATAACTACATTACATTGTTTGTACTAATTTCCCATTGAGTGGTGATAAATTGCATCAATCTAGCTATAACATTATGTCAGTCTCAAACTGATTAATCCGGAAAAAGGGGCTCCAAAATCTTCCATAAGATCTAGATATTACTATTTTTTTATTGACTTCCTCGAGTAAATGACGATAAAAAAGTTGTAAATTTTGAGCGTAAATTATGTTGTGATGGTCAAATGGATGTTAAATTTAATGTCGAGAATAAAAGTGAACTGTGCATGCCATTACATCTTGGTTTCCATTGTAGAAATGCCTCCTGACATAGTTGAAAAAATATCGATTAAGAATATTTATAATTAATAGAGATGGATTGCCACCACATCTTGTTTTCTCATGCATATTGATAATAGAGCTACCTAAAACTAAAACTAAAACAACTAAAAAAAGATTCAATTTTTTCACATACTAATTTACGACTCTCGATATTACTAACTCCTAAATGACATGCTCCAACTTTACAAAAATACTCATAAGTACATCTTAGGAATAATTCAAACCATTTTACATAAGCTCAAACTCATATCCTTAAATGGTTTCAAAATGTCCACTTTGTCTCTTTTTAATCAAACAAAGTTCTCACACTAATATATTTGTGCTCTAAATTTGATTCCATTGTGCTCTATGTTAAGGGTCTTTCAGGAATGAATTGAAAAGGGTAGTATATGTCTATTCAAACTCAAATGATACTGGAAAAGTGTTTAGAACATGATTTAGTCACCCTTCATAAGTGTGAAACGTATTGGAGGATTTATCCCTATTCTAGAGCTTTGAATGAATTGATCCTCATATGTATGGATACCCACTAGATCTCTAAGTAGGAGATAACTTGCTATATAACTAAAATAATTCTGGAGTTTAATGGTCCATACAAGCTTCTTGGTTGAAGTTAATAAAGGATGCATTGATGAAGAATGATGTTTATGAATATCCAATGTTTATGTGTAGGTATTAATATATTTCAAGAGCAAATGCTCCTAAATGTTTGTACCTAGACAATAGTCTTCATTTATGAAATCACCATGATTATCCCAACAGTGTTTTGAAAGTTAAGTTATCAATAGGAACTATAGAATTTAATGTTTGCACTTGAAATTTTCTGATTGGGAGTACATTTTGATTTCAAAGTTATTGATGAAAGGTTGGGATAAATGAACATTGTCTGTTCTTGAGTATGATTAAGATGTTTATAAGGCTTTAAGATTGTGAGAAGTTGATTATGCTTTTTGTCTTATAAAAGCATCACAAATGAATTATCTTATAGGAATAATTCATTCATGACCATAAGGATATAAAGGACACTTTAAATCCTCAAATTTACAACCCTTGATAGAACTCAATATGCTAAAGAATTGAGGAAGTATCTAAAGAGGATTAAAATAAGCCTTTTAGACACAACAAAGTGATCTCAAGTATATATGCTTGTTGGGGGAGTTTTTGATGTCATGGAATGTGAGTAGGATTAGAAAATGATTAAATCACCCTTCATGCAAATGGCATTTGCAGGTGTAAATCCAAACTTAGTTGACATTTTCATTCTTAGCATCCTTCCAACATGTGCATAAACCATAGTTACCAAATACGACCGTTTTTTATAAATTTTCCGTATTTTTGCGTTTTCTCCAGCTCACCGTATGGAACTCCGAAAAATGATTTCGGAATTTGATTGTTAAAAATTTAGAAAAAGCTCAGGAAAAATGCAGCTGTAAATAATTACAAATTTAACAAATCTGTTCACCAAAAAGCAAAAGCCAAAAATCGTGGAACTATCTAGAATCCAGCCAATCTGATTGGAAGTTGTTATTTTTGTAATAGCCCATACCATATTAATTAAAAACAGTTACAGACATAAAATATGTTATTTCCATCATTTTAGTTAATGCATATATGTTTTAACTTTTAAGTTTAAGCCAGAAATCTTTGCAACTTCAATAATTTTTAATTTGTTGTATAGTTGTGTGTTTCATTATTAAAATTATCATATTTTTATAGATACAAATATGTAAAAATGTTTTCGTATTTAAGTGGATATTTTATGCAAATTATTTTTTTCCATATTTTGTGTCCACTGTTTAATACTTTCCTACGAAAGTTGCTACTATGGCATAAACGATGGCTTCGGAGCAGGGTATGGAGATCCATTAGAAAATATAAAAAATCTTGTTTCAGGGACTGCTATGGTTATAGGATATGTACAAAATGGTGCTCTAGATGAGGCTTTACCTGCTAATTTTTTTCATTTTAAATGCTTAATGCGGATTGGTAATGTATAAAGAAAAACAAAGAAAATTTGCCCCGATTGGTAACAAAGAAATGTGAATGATTCAATGGTAATGTATAAAGAAAAACAAAGTTTTTTTGCCCCGACTGGTAACATCCTCATTCAAAGGAAATGGATAAAGGGTATGGGCACTTACTATTGTCGTGGGATCCTTCACCTTCCTTGAACGCTTTCACAAAATCACAGCGATGGATCCTTCCTCTTCCTCGAACGCTTTCACAAAATGGATGCTTTGAGATTCCTTGGTTCTGAGATGCTTCGAAGGATGCTCTGAAATTTCTCCTTCACTAGACCTTTCAGCAATGAATCAATGAAACTATAAAAACAGATGTCCAATGTGGAAATGATTCAGAGGTCCTCCTGGGAATGATGCTTTGGCGCAGAGGGGAACCATGACACTAATTACTATAATTAAAATTTGTTTGTTTCCCACCGCCCATGCCACTTGGCCTCCACATCGATCGAGGTTCGTTTCTGGCACGCTGACATCAAATTCCCGACGGAGACCGACTACGAGGATGGGGCATATGCCATGGGGACCATGCAGCCGGGGCACCATACATAGGTGCATTTTCAATGATGGGTAGCCTCTGGCCAAAAGCCTACTCATAGTTTTAGACAGTATTATAGAAATGGGTTTGTGTTTCAATGGCATATCAAGAATAACACCATGTTATTTTCTATTCATCGTGGTGTTTATTTTCTATGGGAATGTGCAAGTTTTATCCAAGTCCACCATATAACCTTGTGATAGAGCCGACACCTGCAATGCAATGGTGGGCTACAATCTCCCCATCGGCCTCAAAATTGTTGAAGTTGCATCAAGGTTCCAAGTAGACCTAGTTTCCTTCTGGGTGCCAACGGCATTGATGTGTCATATCCAGACATAGAGAACCAGATAATCCCTGAAAAGTACTTTGTGATGGTTCCTATCACCTGTAATTGTATGAATGGCATAAGGAAATGCAAGTCTGTGAGCTATAAGGTCAGGGCAGCTGATACTCTATACACCATTGCAAATAGTGTGTTTGGTGGCTTGGTGACTTTGAGCAAGTGAGAGTGGCTAATAGCATTGGAAATCCTAACCTTATTGACTTGGAGCAAACACTGACCATTCCATTGCCCTGCAGTTGCTTCAATGGGACTGATAATGGATTGCCTGCTATTTATTTGTCATATGTTGTGCAACCCGGGGATACACTTTCCGGGTTGGGGATTAAGTATGGGACTATGGTTACAGATCTGATGAAAGTCAATGCATTGGGGACTTCTGCTATCAAGGCTGGGGATATCATTGCTTTGCCTTTGGCAGGTTGGTAGTTTTTGTTTCTCTGTTTTGTTTTTTTCTTTAGGGGAGACGATATGGTCAAGTATTTAAAAACAAACATACCAATTTTTAGTGGAGAAGGCATGGTCGAGGATTTAAAAAAATTATCATACCCATTTTTGTGGAGACACACCATGATCGATGATTGCAAAAACTAGCAGGGGATATGGTATGATTGAAGGTATTCATATTTTATGAGTGTGGAGATAGAATAACATGATTTCTATTTTTCTGGAGAGATGGTATGATTGGTGATTTGAAAACCATTAGGGGTGATGGTATGATTGAGGGTATTCAGAAATTATGAATAGTAGAGATGGATTGACATGGTATGATATAGTGTTCAACGTATAGCTGCAACATTCTAGCGAGTTATGGGTACACCGTGAGGGTTGAGAATGCCATTTTACTATGTAATGTTTAGTCTACAGTAAAATTTAAGCTGCATGTAGACCTTGAGGGTTAAGAATGGCATTATATTATAGAGTGCTCAGCCTATGGCTAAAAGAGCCACATTCCAGTCAGGTATAGCTACACCTTGTTTGAGTCTTTATCTTCTCTTTAGAGAGGAGAGATTAGCAAAGATGAATTTTTGACCATCCTTTTTGAAGGGGAGAGATCAGAAAAGCTGGAATTTTTGATCAAAATTAACAAAGAAAAGCTTAGGAACCATTCATGGTAAAATGACTCCATGGAAAGTATAATATCTCTCGTGTTTATATCATTGAAAATGCCATCCCCATTTTCAGGGGAGATGGTATAAGTGTGAATACTTATTATACATTAGGAGTGAGGGAGGCAGAAGGACATTATATCACAAAATGCTCAACCTATACTTATAGCTACATCAAGCAGGTATAACTACATGTTGAGCCTCTGAGAGTTGAGAATCCTTGTCCCCTATCAAGAGGAAAGATTGACCATTTATAGTAAAATGGTTGTTTAGAATATAAAATATCTTCCCCCTGCTCCATTGTTTTGGGTTTTGCATTCAAAACTCTAAATATTTTAACTAAAGCACAACCTGTTTAGGTTTCCTTGTCAAATATAGTTCTAAAGTTATTTTGGAAGTTGTTGCAAACCTTCAACATCCCTCCTTTGGAAGTATGTTGATTGGAACTTATTTGTATTGCCCTATTTTAGAAAGTTCACAGAGCCACCCGCTTGGGAAAAAGAAGCAACAACGTCTCCAATCTTGCCCTGTACAACACTCTGTGTATACTCTAGTCCTTGTAATTGGCCTTCCACCTAGCCATATGCCACACCCACAGGCTATTAAGGTTACCAGCAGTTCCACCTGTCTCAGAGACATCATTTAACTTAAGGGAATGCATCTTCAGAGGCTTGTGTCAAGCCCTCGGGTCTGAGCTATTGGAGTATCTCATGGATTTTTTCATTTTTGTCTATAGGGGGTTTCTATTTTCAGCTAGCAAAGCTATAAAATATGTACTTTGGTCTCAGGGCAGAGCTTGAAGAGAATGTAGGGTGGACTTGCGTGTTTAATATTAGTACAGGTACACACACATATCTGTAAGTTCAGAATTTTACCTTCAAGTGCCCTGATATAGCCACATGCTGTAACATGGCTGAGCAATGCACACATGCATTGCTATAACTCCAACCCTACCTCCAGGTGACTACTTGGTAATGGGAGATGCTATGATTGAGGGTAACTATTTCATCAAATTCACCTAGGATTTCAATCAGGTCTATTAATATATCTATTCTGATTAAGGATTCAATATCTTATGTAAGTAGTCACCACCAAGGGGTTTCAGTGTTGTTGCCGTTAGTGGTACCTATAAATATGTACTCCCCTTTTTCACTTTTGAATCACGACTGTAAAATAAAATATCATCTTCTAGTGCAATGGATAGAATGCTGTTATTTCTTGCTCTTGTACTGTTTTAAACAATGACATATTAGGTAAACTCTTCTGTAATATCAACTGCACAAACAAGGAGACATGTCTTCTGGGGCTTGTGAACCTTTGTCTAAGCACCAAGACTATCTAAGAATGACCAATTGAATTTTTCTTGTCGTTAATGTGAAAATATATACATATTTCCATCTTTAGTTAGACCCTTTGGGATCACAGTCCCAACGTTCTTTTGCTTCCACTTATTTCCAACTGGAAACAATTACAAAACCATTGCCAAAATTCTACTTAATTTTTCTAATAGCATTCTTAGCTCGAAGTTCTAACAATAGGTGTTACAATTTTGTAGCTTGTTCTTTGAGTATTTTGAAGTATTCGTCAGATGCTGGTCTTCTTGTTGCAAATGGGAGCTATACAATCACCGCTAGCCATTGTGTGCAGTGCAGCTGTGGATCAGGGGATTTGAAGTAAGATGCCAACTTTCACAGTGCTTTCATACACATATTTTGTTCGAAAACAAATAGGCTTCTCAACTAACTCACTAGTGGATATGTCAGTTTGTATTGTGCCCCAGCGCCGTTGGCAGCATCCTGCTCTAGTATGCAGTGCAAGAACAGTGATCTAAGTATTGGAAACACCACTGCACAGTCCATAGCTGGTGGATGCAATGTTACAACATGTTCATATGGAGGCCTTCTGAATGGCACAATCCTAACATTGTAAGCCCCTTTTCTTCATCCCTTCTAGTTTTCTTGCTTTCTAAGATCTTAAACTAGTCTCTCAAGAAAGAAGTTACAATTTATAAAATTTTACATCAGTGTGAGTCACTTTCTATAGCTCATTTTGATTCATGTACTGTTCTTACTGACAACTTGTCTAATGCAATTCAACCATGATGCCCAGGTGTGATATAGATTCCCTAGTTTAGTTTTTGTCAGCTTTTCTATATGACTAATGTCTAATCTGGTTGGTTTATGTTGGTTAACTGTAGAGATTTTGTTAAGAGCTTTAAAATTATTGTATACTAACATTGTCATTGAAATTGCAATGCAGGTATATATGTAATGCCAAATTTTACAAGACCACCCTCAACATTGACATCAATAGCACCATCCCCTGCAGTTTTATCAGTACCCAAATCTTCAACTCATGGAACATCTTCAATACTAGGAGGACTTGCTCCTACAAATGGGCCAACTGGTAGTACGTCCTCTGCTCTAAATTCACCTAGATGGATCTCATTTACAATCTTTCTGGTTTTAGTCTCACCTTTTGTAATCCATTATGGGGATTTTCAAGGTCATCACTAAATTATAAATGGATTTAAAATTTGCCACTTAGGCTATTCACAATATCATTAGAGGCATGCACTTATATTTCAAAGAAATTTTATGAAGCAGTCACCACCTTGAATGGCTATGCCTATGGCATAATGTAAACTTTCAAGTAAAGTTCATTTCATCATGTATGTCAAATGTCTGTCATATGATTTAATGTACATTCATGCCCAAAAATGTTTAGTTGCAAATGATGTTCAACTATTTTTGGCTCTTCTGCATTGCGAATGAGCACCCTCAACAAACCATGCTAGGAGTTCTATTATTTTCAGAGGTCTGTGCTTATGACTCAGTCCCAGACATTGTGTCTTGGCACTATGAATGAGGGAATGAGAGCCTATCATGTTCTGTGGGATGGTTTCTTTTTTTTGAGTATTTTAGTGACTATAAGAAAATCTAAATTCATAGTGGGGTCCTTACGCTTACATCTTGTTCAAGTTTTTTTATAATTAAGTTGTATCTAGATTTTTTTGGCTCTTTACATTGCAAATGAGTGCTCACAAAATATCATGGTAGGAGCTATGTTATTTTCAGAGGTATGTGCTTATGACTTAGAGTCACCATCATCTTGTCTTGGCTCAATGAATGAGGGAAAGAGAGCTTATCATCATGCCTTAGCTTGCATCTTGATTAGGTTTTTATACAAGAAAGATGTATCTAGATTATTTAGAACCAAATGGCACCTAATGTGATTTGTGTTTGTTCTTTGTTAATTGATTTGCACTGAAAATCTCTTAAGAGAGATAACAAAACAGATTGATAATTAATTTTGCATGTATTATTTCTAAAAATGTTTGATTTAGCTCCTATGAAGGTTGTTCCCTGGGATTTCATAGGTATTTGATTTCCACTTTTTTGGTGTGCATTAACATGTTTACATTATGCTCGGTGTGGTTGGTTGATCACCATGACCAAATAGTATTATTTTCATTTCTAGAAACTGTGGGATGATCTCTGAAAGCCTGCTTCATGTGGTTTGTACCTCATACTGTAGCTATCATGGCTGATTTCATCAGAATATATTTATGATGGTCCAATTGCAGAGGACATCTAAAACAATACATGACTATTATACTTTTGTTGTAAACAAAAATTACATGATTGATGATATCACTTATTATGGAAACGATAGGGTTTACGTTGTAGTTATGTCATTAACCTCACAACTTAGTCTTTCTTAAATTAGTTTGCTGCGGCCTTACTGATACGCATAGAATAGGCTGCTTGACTAAAATGTCAAGAGTTTATTAAAAATTGGATACCCAGAGAAACAATCTTCTAAACTATTAAAATCACTTCGATAGGACCTCACAACTTAATCCTTTTTAAACAAGTTTGTTGCGGCCTAACTGATATGCATAAATTAGACCCCTCGATTAAAATTTCAAGAGTTAATTAAAAATTGGATACCCATAGAAACAATCTTCTAAACCAGTAAAATTACTTTGATAGGACCTTAAACCTTAGTCTTTCTTAAACAAGTTTGTCATGGCCATATTAATAGGTGTATAATACATGCATAGAATACTTTCATTTTGTAGGATCGCTCCAACATTCCATTACCATTGCTTCGATCATTACACACATACACAAAACAAGGTAATGTGCAATACAAGTCTCTTTGTGTATTGATTTGTAGGTTCTACACTCATTATTACAAAGGAAGTTCTATATCAAATAATTGGAATAGTTTGTTTCACAAAACAAAATAGTTGTTTTGTAAACAAACTAATAGTTAGGAAAATTCTTTAAAATTGTGCATCAAACAAATTGCATGTATATGTGAGGAATTAATCCAACAATATAAAATCTGTAAATTTAAGCTATCTTTTTTGACGAGTGTGAACATGGCTTAAATATAGCTAGTTAGAAAAGATCATTTATCTACTACCTAGTGTGAATGTAAACATATCAATACCCTCCCCCAAGTTCGAATGAGAGAGGAAATAAAGATATTGATGGGTCTTGGAAAATAAACCTAATTAAGTACCCATGTACAAATGCACGAGAAAATATTATGTCTTTAGAATAACCTATCCATCTTATTCGAATACACGGATGTTGAGTTGTTGTGATTATCAAGTCAAATAGGAATTGGTATGTTGTACAAGTTTCATTAAAAAAACACTAATCACAAAATTGGAAAAAAAGTTAACTTGAATGAATTATGTCATTGCAAGGTACCCAAAAATTAGCAGAAACAACTAAAGTGGAGAGAGAACTTATGTTGCAAGGTGGACCAAGAAGCACAACTCAAAGACTTGATACAATGTTGAAGTAGATGTTTGGTAGACAAGAATTCAATTAAACAAAATTACTAACATTACAATTCACAAGAATAGCTCCATTTGAGCATTGTCAACGACGTCGATATTTCAAGAGTTTATCAAACTTAATTCAACTTATTGCCAAAAGATTTGGTACCCAATTACAAAAATGCAATTACTAAAAGTAAATGGCACAACACCCAAAGAATCCCAAAGAAGCAATATGTATCAACACCATATTCTCCATATTGTTGAATGGTTGTATTGACACCGCAAATTTGTATGAGTGGATGAGGCTAATTACTTGAACATGTACAAGTTGACATTGGAGCTTCGCGGACTAGCTACATTTCAAAAGAGAATTTACTCCACTACTGATGCCAAAGTAGACTATTAGTTCAAAGATGTGCCAAAGATACAATCAAAATATACCTCTTAAAAATATGGGCCTAGTGGTGATGTGATAGTTATGCAATTGAAGTAGAGAAGACAATGTTTAAAAGAGTGCACACACATGAAGAGAAATTGAGCTAAAACAACAAATACTCCATGGCTCTTTAGACTTAGTGTGAATTCAAAATGATCCCAAAAACAATTAACCTCGCCAAGTGATGCATAAAACACTCCAAAATGTGGTCAATTTCTAAAGAACGCCATATGAAAGCAAAATATTTTCTCTACACCTATAAAAAATAGAGCTCAATCAATAAAAGTAGTTGCAAATGGTAGGAGGAACAATAAGAGGATTGAGAAGTTAAAATATGGAGGAACAATGAGCTCGATCAATGAATGCTTATTTTGTCACCACAAGCGATAAAAAATCTATCCCAAATAATTTGAATGGTAGAAGAAGATTACCGCATATGATTCAATGCAAAGTGCAAAATTGGTGCACATGAGGTAACATCTGAATGTGTGTTAGGTTGATCATGCCCGACAACTGTAGTCTCAATATTCTCAAGCATGAGTGAAGGAGCAATAGAAATATGTAGCTCAAGATCCTCATATAGAGTCAAGTGAACAAAAATATAAGCTTTGACATCAAGTGATCCCAAGAAGATTCAACACCTACTTCATTATCGATGTTGTGTGAATTCTAGCCAATACGCTAATCTAGAGCAACAATGCCTTAATGTCTACTAATACCTTTGTGTTTAAGGTATTTTTTTGGGTTAGTGCTATAAAATACGAAAGTACCTTAAACTCGAATGATCGGGGTTTATTGATACCTATTTATGCCGACAATCGTAATGTTGGGATGATAGGGTGTTCAGAAAAGAAAGAGTCCCCCCATTTTGTTGAGTGACAATACTTGTAAACAAAGACAATCGGAAAAAATATATTAGAAAAATGTGGAAACAAGTTGCTTAGTAAAGGCCAAACCCATGAATCCAAAAGAATTTCCTTGAATGGTGTCAACTTGTTTTCATACAATTAAGTAACATTGATAAAGATAATAAGATAAATAATGATAGAGCTAAAACTCCAAAGGGATAGTGAGGCACTACTTAGCTTCATAAGTGGCCCAAGCTAGGGTTGTGGCTAGCTCAAAGTCTTCAAAGTAATCATACTAGTACTCCTTGGTTGCTTCTCATATTTCATGGAGGATATCGAATAACTCTTCAATGTCCTTGAAATTTGGTGTGAATGCAATGGTGCACATGGTGAGCTCATGGAGGATTTTGAATCGCTTCGACACGAACGTTTGTTGGACGATGGATGAGAGATACCAAGAACAATCATCTACAAAGAAGACATGGTTGCAGATAGTTTGATTAGACCAAAACAAATTAGATGAAGATGCTAATTAAGATAATAAGAGATAAATTATTGAAATTTGATAGTGATCATTAGTGATCAAGGGGGATCGTGTAATACCCTTGTTGTCTTATCAGTCATGCTTGGATTTATGTGTTGGTTTGACATGCTTTTATAATGGAATTGTATTATGCCTGGAATTCTTTTTTGGGATCAGTATGTGAATGCTTTTCTGTAGCATGATGAGACAATTTGATTTTACTCAATTAATCTAGCATACTTGCATATCTTGGTTATTAAGATTATGTACTTGATGATATGCTATTAGATATGTATGAAAATTGTGATCACACCGTTGTTATTACTTACCTTTGGTTCGTTGATCATTTTGATAAGTTTAGTGACTCCGGGTACTTGGTCAATATGATCCGGACTCGGGAGCGGAATATTGTTGACATAGCTCGAGGTAAGATCTATAGTGATTACTATTGTGTTGTTTAAACAAAACATGGTCTTAGTAAATATGATCCTAAGACCAAGTGCTAATTTAATTAAGGACCTATTTGATCATCATGTAAAGATGATGCTTCAGAATAATACCACTGTTCAATTTGTTAGGACTTAGGACATTATCTTGATTCATCATGATGAATTGGATTTGTAATATGATGGCATTGCTTAATTTTCCTAAGGCTCTAAGGTTACTATATTAATGGGTCTAAGTTGATAATGAACCTAATCTTGATCTAAGCTAAGCTTTATGAATTTGGATTATGTGGGCTTGTTTCTATACTAATAAAGCCTCGACATATATTTATGGGACCTATGTGTGAGCACCTATGTTTGTGTTCGAATTATTAAAGCCTACCCTAAGATTTATAATGTTGGGGGCCAATGTTAAATTAATTGTGGCATTGGATTCAAATGGGGAGCCTATTAGTAATGTGGTGATCCTTATCAACATGTACTATGCTATATTTATGAGTTGCATTTATTGATTGGTACCACCATTTTTAGTGGAAAACCTAGCTAAGTTAGTGGTCACGACCACAGTCATGGATAAACCAATTAGTAAAATAGATGTTAAGCTAAGTTTACACTTCTATAAATTTAAAATGGTTAAAGTGAATGACATGAAAGGTGGGAAGGACTGACAGTCCTCACATGTAATTAATGTAGGGACCTTGAACCACTCCACCATTTTGGGGAATGCACAAGTGGTTTTGTGGAGGAAAGATTGAATGGTTGTTTCATTTTGTGGTTTCGTATTGATGGCTCATGGAGCTCTGCATGTTGATTGTTACTCCTATTTTTGTTGATGGGCTATATTCGAACTTGTGTATGTATTTTTCTGTGATTGTGAATGAGGAATTTTAGGAGCTATTATTAGCTGTGAGTAATAAATAAAAAGGATGGAAGTTGGAGGATTTTGGGGTTTCTTTGGATTCAATTTTGGGTTTTTTTGAGGAAATAGATTGGAGTCGAGCTTGCACAGGAGAAGAAAGGAAAGAAGAAAGAAGCACTACCAGGCATGATAGGCTCTATCCCTTCCTTGATATGTTTCTCCATCTATTATTTTCATGTACAAAATTTTGTATTAAGCTTTGTTTCACTATGTGGTTTTGGGTGTTGGTTATTCTGTATAAATATGGAAAATATATCATTTTATCTTTGTGTATGAATGATATGTGCAAATGAAATATTATTTCAGTGATTCTATATGGTATGGACTTAGAGGGTTTGCTTGTAAATGTGCTTTTGTGGCATTATATTGAAATCCATTAGTTAAACACAAAAGGTCGTATTTGGATGAACTTATGCTCGAGGTTTGTTTTATTGGGGCTTATATATGTGGGTATATTGAATCCCTTCTTCTTTAAGGGATCTGTGTATGTATAGTCGATATGGTTTTTAATGTTCTGAGTTGTATGAAAAATTTGTGTACTTCATTTAGGTATTTGATACAATGGTTGAAGCTTATTACTCCTCACTGTTATCATGGTTTGATATCATTTATATATGGGTATATCTTCGAATTCCTTAAATGTGATAAATGGTTGGAAGTTTATATAGCCATACCCACTATCAACTTATAAAGTTGGCTATATACATGTAACCAAAATTGAAATCTCGAAGATTTAAATACCCAGTCCTTGGTTTTGACCGGACATAGTCATAAACATTGTGACCTGATGGTTTATTTGGGGGCTCTTTAACAATTGTGTTTTATGGTGATATTGTGAAGTTTCTTTATCTACTGTTAATTCATGAACCCCTCATATCCTTGAGGTTTGGGGTGTTATTCTTGTGAATGGTAATCATATCAGACTTAAGGCACTGTTGAAACGAAATCTAATCGATTTCATAGACCTAAACACTACCCTTTGGTGCTTGAAATGAATATTGTGATCGCCTTATCAGTTTTCATGAATGCTAAGGTATTTGGAATTAATGGGATTCCTTAAACCATAGACCTTTGCTTTGGTATTATCTATGAACTATTATATTTCATTCGGAATTATGGAGGGACTATATGCATAAGTTAATCATGTTTACAATGAACCATGTATGATTAAGGATCAATTAAGTAGAAGCTATGGGATTGGTGGTTGATGATTTAGGGAGCTAAGCTCTCCTTTAACTAAATTATAATGTTGTGTTTTGAGGATGGTTCAATGTTAATGCAAACATTGATATCCATTGATTTAGAAGTATGTATAATACTTGATGTACAAATTATAAATAAATATTAATGAAACTTGTATAAGTTATAATATTAGATCATCATTCAATACTAATAGCCAACAAGTGGAACAAAGACCGTTGGCTTTGTATAGTTTTACAATGATCCAACATTATGCTATACTAGTAGCTTTTAAGTGGGACAAGGACTCGCTTGACTTATACAAATTATAGGAATCTAGTATTAATCAATACTTGTATCTAATTGAATTAAACAAGAATTGTGAAATCTTGTATAAGATATGAGTATGTAGTGTTTTAGTAACATTGTGTGTGTGTGTTTGTGTGTGTGTGTGTGTTATGATTATACACACATACTAAATTCAAGATAATAGTGATTGATTGATTGATCTTATTGGTTATGTTATGTGAATGTGAGTTCTGCATTTAAGAAATTACATTCAAATATAGTAGACAACCATGCACATGCATGTGAATTCTTGAAATATTATAAATATGATATGTGATCTTTTTAGTCAATTATGTGATTCTAACTTAATGCAATATTTCCTATATGTAAATACTAGATGGTGTAAGTTATTATGGGAGATATAGATCTTATCATGCCAGTTCTTATGAACTGACAGTTGCTAACAATTTTACAGATGGACTACTTGAAAGGTGAAAGATGGATGAAGTTAAAAGATTGCATTTGTTCAATTTGACTGAAGAAATCTGAATTATATTACTTGTATTTATCATTAAATGAAGTACCATTGTATTGTTTTGATAAATGAAAGGCCAAGTTAGCCTAGTTATTGTATCAATTCCAAAAAGGGAATTTGCAAGGATTATTTTGTCTTTAGTCAATTCTGTTGTATCTGATTTCAAAGAAATGAATAAGAGGCTTCCTTAAATTCATTGTGTATTAAATTGCATTTGTTGTGAAAAGGAAGATTAATAAACTTAGTACATATATGATTTGTACTTAAGATGCAAGATTATAGTATATTGATACAAGTGTGAATGTATTATATACTTGGCATACTATAAGCTTCTTTGTATTAATGTTGATTAAAGTGATAAGTCAGGTTGTCTTTGCAAGCAATTAAAAAAATGACAATAGCCTATTATGGTGCTTCATATGAACATGTAATTGAATGATATATATATATATATATATATACACACACAATCATATTGGATGAACATAAATTGATATTGATGTAAGGATTGTGGAGTAAAGTTAATTGATTTAAATAATTATAATGTTTTACATTAGTACTTCATCAAGTAAATGGAATGATTTATGATACATGAAAATAAAACCAAAAGCATAATTATATCTACAACTCCGCAATTAATTCAGACATGTTGTGCTATCTCTAAAAAAGTAAATGATATTCATAAAACTCTCGTTAGATCCTTAGGTACGGAAACTACCATTGAGAGTACCATTGTTTATCGTGGATTCACAAGTCAAAAATTAATTAAATTAACTAAACTTAGTAAGATACGATGTTTCGATTAGTGGAACTCGGTGGAATATCTCATCATAGCTGTTGTTGCTTGTTGTCACCCTCAAAATTCCTTTCATTTTTCAAGTCTAGACCTAAAATTTTGAGTTGGTGCCTTTTGAAAGTGTTAAAATAGAGTATTTGGGAATTTAGTACTTTATAATGACTTAAGAATGTTTGTAAACAAGTTCATTGGATGGGAAATTTCTTCCCCTTTCCAAAAAGGTAAAGAAGTCCTTCTAACTCCTTGTACTTTGCAAGTTATGGCTCAAAGTGGACCTAAGTTGGTGTTTTTGCCAAATACGGGCCGATGGAGTTGAGGAGTTACTTTGGAACTTTGTTCTCTTGGTGAAAAGTGCGATTGGCCATTCTAGGCCCATGAGACCCACATGGAGAAGTAAAATGAATGCCTAAGGCCTCGCGGCCCCAAAATAATAAAGTAAAGCGCAAGCCCACATCCACTCAAGATGCCGATGTTGAAGCCTACATTGAAAAGTCAAATTGGAGGCACGGACCGGGTGGTGGAGTTTAGAACTTTGAGCCCTTTCTAAAATGGTTCAAATTATCAAATTAAGCACATCCCTATAACCAATCAGAAGTGGACACGTACATGTGTTGAAAATTCAACTCGGAGGTGTGGGTCGAGGTGGAGTTTTGAGATTTTTAGCTTCTACGAGGATAAAAGTCAAAATGGTAGAATTAAAGCGTAGCATAGCCGTGACAATCTAGTGGCGCCACGTGTCACGTTAAAAATTCAACATGGAGGCGTGGGCCAAAATATCAAAAAAATTACCAAATCTCTATAAAGTCATAAAATGCAAAGGTGTCTCCACACCCATGCCAATAGGATTATGCCACGTGGATGGCTCGATTTAATGCTTTAAAAATAGGATCGACGACCCATATTCAATTTATGAAAGGAATGTAACCATTGCATTATGAAAGTCTATTTTTTTTTCGTCATTGTTGTTACTCTATAAATCCGTAACCTGAAGGGTGCGAATGATTTTCGAGTTTATAACTCGCATCTCATTTTACTTGACAAAATTTGTAACTATTTTCTGTGGGCTATTTGATGGTTTTTCAAAGCCATTGTACGGGTTGGAATTCTGATACGATAGAACTATAATTTTGAACAGAAAAGAAATCAATACAAGGGTTTTCCCTTTCTTCCTCTGCTTCTCTCTCTTCTTCCTGGTTTGATTTGTGAATCATTCAATCTTTGCATGCTAGAAACTTTGTGTTCTTGTAAATGTAATCTCGAGAACTTTGTGTCTGCGGGATTGTGTCTGATATAAACATGAATGGTTCTATTCTACACTTCATTTTGCTCAATACATATTAGGGTTTTCTCTGTTATCTCTTTTCCCTAAAAGTATTGCATTCTTCTACCTCCCTCACCTCTTCAAATCTTCTATCCTCTTGTGTTGATAACTCTTATGGCATAAAACTCTTTTCAAGATATCAAAAGACCACATTATGTTGAACATTGTATACTTGTATATAGGTTTTTCCTTTTGTTTTCAATAAGGGAACCTCTCCCATTAAAGAGGAGGGACTTTCTTGTCCCCTAACTGTGGTTTCATTCAAAGTGCAAATCTGAAACCCAATAGTTTTTGTGACTCCACTGGGGATTTATTTCAACAAATTTCCTTTGTGAAAGAACAACAATTTGATCATTTCCTTGATCTGGAGACTCCAAGATATACTGGGGGTAGAAGAGCCCTAGGGGTTGAAGATTCCCATTTTCAAATTTTGATCAACAAGGTTTTCAACTTCCTCCAACAAGAAGAAACAACAGAGCTTGTTCTATAAGCACCCCTCCTATTTAAGATAGAAACCCTAGGAGTGGTACTCCTCAGAACAACTCAGCCCTAATCTTCATGCTCTTATTCTTGTTGGTGTTTCAGTTCCACTTCAAACAATTTTTCCAAGGATGGCAACACATTTTCCTTGGGGAAAAATGGTTGGGCCTCTTTCCCTCCCTCAACCATTACATGAGTTACCTAGAGGTAACAGAAAGAACTTTCCTAAGTTTAGAGGTGATGGGAAAGTTCATCTAGATGAATACATTTTAACCTTCATTATTGCATGTGGGGTTCTTAGAGTTGAGTATGAGGATGTCTCTATCACGCTTTTTATGGAGACTCTGCGAAGATAATGTTGTTGATTGGTTCTATCATCTACCTACTAGCTCCATCACTGATTGACTTCCATGATAATTGAATTTGAGTAACATTTCAAACCTACAGAGGATGTGCATGCTTTACTAGCCCAACTTTCTCAGATTAAGAAATAATCACATGAACCCATGAGAGATTTTGTGGCCAAGTTCAAAAGATGGTCAAAAAAATTCCATAAGCCACTCGGCTTGTAGATAGATTAAATTTAAATGCTTCTTCTTGAATGCTCAATTGCTAGAGTGAGTTATGCCTAAGGAGGGCTAACTCGGAAACTTTGGATGCTAATCGAGGTTGGCAATCAGTGTGGAAGATGATTTGATCATGTCTAGTAAGTTGAAAAGAGACTCCTCAAAACCCAAAGCATCTTCTTCTTCTTCTTCTTCTTCTAGAGCTAATGTAGACCAGTTGGTGCAAAATCTTACAAATGACCTCATTGCCCTCAAGAAGTAGTTGGCTCAACACACTCCATATCAATATGCTCTAAGAAGAACTTTCACCCCAGAATAGATTGCCTACTTCTCAAACCAGATTGGCCATTTAAGTTCCGCCTCTTGAGGTGTTATCTACACTAAAATTTTCCTTCATAATTTCTATTTCATTAATGTATGTATTAGGAATAGGATGTTGTTAAGTATAATTAGTAGTAGTATCCGATAGAAGATAACAACGTTGCCGGTACAATGCCGCCAATAATGTATAGTACAATAATAGTCAAAGTACAATAGGAATGTTGTGGTAAAAAGTAAATATTTTTCGTAAGTGGTTTGGTAATGTTAAAATGTCAAAGTTAGGGTAAGTAGAGAAGTAGGGTCTACATGATTAGGAATTAGAAATATTATATTAGTAATAAGGACAAGGAGTGATGTCATAAATATTTTGTGTATTTTATTTGTAAAAAGTCTAAAAAGGTGGAACCCATGTGAAATGATAAGGTTTATCTTATCTTAAAAGATAAGCTTACATGTAAAGATAAGAGTTAAGGTATGGAATATGATTCGTCAGAGTAGATTTCTTATCATATCTTAGAGATAAGGTGGATAAGCCTAAAAGTTCTATAAATAAAGAGGCCACCCCCTCATTTAGCATAGAAGGAAGTAGTGAGAAATATTGTATGAGTAAGTGTGTTAAATAAGCCATTAAGAGGTGTAATTGTGAAGTTTCTCCCATAGTTATTGTTGGAAGGCAAGTGAAGTTAGTAACACTTGAAGTACCTCATGGGTGAGATTGTAACAATTTCATGTTGATATTATAATTTACACTTATATTTCAGATTTGTCATCATTCCTTCGTATCATAGTCTATGGTATTTGTGTGTTATGTTTGTTGTTATGTTTCTAGATTACAACCTCAAGACTAAAACTTGTGCATTAGTAAATAATCATAAAGACAAGGAGTTCCTAGTGGATAATTATCATAGTGTCAGATTGGTGATGATAGTACTGTCAATGCTACTAATTGTGAAGTTCAAGAACCTCAGCATAAGGAGGAAAATGACTTTGTGCAGAGGAGGAAGAAGTTGATGAAGAAATAGAAGAGCCTGGTGGTTCCAGAGTGCACTTCCTCACCACTGAAGGCCTTGATGATGAAGATGACTATGCTGAAGTAGTAGCAAACATAAATAATGAGTCATATGTTTTCATGACTCATGAGCATACAAACAAGAAATAAAAGGTGGTGCAACCTTCAAAGAGATCTAAGGACCCTCCTACCACTATTCTAGTTATTGCAAGAAGAGGAGCTCCTATTCCCACTACCTCCACACAAAAGGTGAGTTCTACTAGTCCTTTCCCCTCTACTATCGCTTCTAAAACTCCTAGTTCCTCGGTTCCTAGGAATGATAGGTCTAAGGCTCCCCAAGCTTTAAGTAGTGATGCCCCATCCACCTCTGGATCCTTTGACATTATTGACCATCTCAAAAAGACCAAGATTCAGATTTTAGAGGCTGAATTTTATCAAACCCATCCCAAAGCCTTTGCCAAAATGGTTAATTTTTTCAATTCTAAGTCTAAAACCCCATCACCCACTTCTAAAGGACTCTTTCCTAATCCTTCCTCACCCAAACCTAGCTTTTGGCTGTAGTCACTTCACCCAATGAGAAAATCAAACCTTTCTATATGACTCTCCTCATAGTTGGTCATCAACTTAGTAATTGTGTCATTGATTCTAGTGCATCAGACAATGTAATGCCAGCCAAAGTGGCTCATGCCTTGGGCCTAACCCTAACCCACACTTTTGGCTCTTGTTATTCCATGGAGAGTAGAGAAGTGCCCTTGGCTGGGAGAATCAAGGATGCACAAGTAGCTTTTGCTACTTTTCCAGAGAAAAGGGTTTTGGCCACTATCTTAGTAGCTGATATCCCTCCTTCATATGGCATGTTGCTGAGTAGAAAATTTTGCAAGGATGTAGGAGGTCAGATCCAAATGGATTGGTCCCATGCTTTGATCCGTTAATGGAAAGATGAAGAAGCTTCTACCTAAAAATCAAATTAAATACATTATGTAGAATACCGATGATCCAAAAGCACAAATTATTTATGAAGACATTGGGCATGGGAACTACATGATCATGTCTCCGATGAGACAAGTCTGCCAAAGGAAGTGTTGTTTGATTCTAATGGTGTTTGGACCTTGGAATTTGATGGTATCTACTCCTTAGTTGGTTTTGGAGCTGGTGTGGTTTTGGTCTCTCCTGAGGGTAATATTTATCCTTTCTCTTTCAAGTTTTAATTCAAAAATACCAATAATACTACTGAGTATGAAGCCCTCATCCTTGGGTTGAGCATGGTGAAGGAGATGGGAGTGAAGAACCTCCTTTCTCTTGGAGATGGAAAGCTTGCAGTGAAGCAAGTCGGTCGAGATCTTTATCAAGTAAAAATAGAAGGTTGAAGCACTATAGGAATATGGTCTGGGATTCTATTGAGTTCCTTGATGCCTTTTCCATTGAAGTTATGCCAAGGGAGAAGAACACTAGAGCTGATTCTCTAGCTATTTCAGGGTCTTTGTTGATACCTCATCCTGAATTCTCTCAAAAAAATTTACCATTGAGATGATTCACACCTAGTGTGCCTGATAATATAGATAACTAGTAGGTATTTAATGATGATCAACATTTGCTTTCCTTCTTAGAGCTTAGGGACAATTTTGATCAACTATACTTTGAAGGAAGTAGCAATCTTCCTAGAGAATGTGTATCATCTAATGAGGAAGGTGTCAAGGAGGAGATGGATCAAGATGGCTGCATTAAACTGAAAGGTAACAAGATTCCTAGGGGCTTGGTAAGTTTGGAGGATCTCTTTGATAAGCATGATAGATATGTCAAGTCCAAAACTTCCAAGAAAGCTCAACAATCTACTGAAACTGAAAAAGTGAATATTGGGAGCCTTGATGAACCCAAAATGGTGAACATTGGAAAGTGCTACACTCAGGAGGAGAAAAGGAAGGTAGTAAATCTATTGAAGAGGTATGTTGATGTCCTTGCTTTCTCATATAATGATCTCAAGGATTTTAAACCTAAGGAGATGCAACATTTCATTCCTCTTAAGCCTGGGATAAAACCTTTCAAACAAAAGCAAAGACAATACAATCCAAAGATTGTTGATACCATCTTCTAGGAGATACAAAAGTTGTTGAAGGCCAAGATCATCTTCCCAATTCACCATTCAACATGGATTGCTAATATTGTACCTGTCAAGAAGAAAAATGGTGAGATTTGGATCTGTGTTGACTTTAGAAATCTAAATCAAGATTCTTTGAAGAATAAATACCCCTTCCCCATGATGGACCAGGTATTGTAAGCTATCACAGGATCTCTAAATGCTATCCATGTTGGATGGATTCTCGAGATATAATCAAGTAGAGGTGAATACTACAGATCAACATAAGACTACCTTTACCACCCCTTGGGGTACATTTTCCTACAAGAGAATGCCCTTTGGTCTCATTAATGCTTGGTGCTACTTTTCAGAGGGCCATGGATTTGGATTTTATTAGTTTAAAGGGGAAATGCATTGTGGTGTATTTGGATGATTTGAATGTGTTTTCCAAGACTAGGTTAGATCACTTCCAACATCTAGAAACAATCCTTCAAAAGTGTAGAGAACATGGAGTCTCTTTGAACCCAAAGAAGTCAATCTTTTGTGTCACTGAAGGAAAGCTATTGGGACATGTTGTTTCTAAAGAGGGAATTAAAATTGATCCAGAGAGAGTTCAAGCCATCCAAAGAAATCCCTCTTCCCACAAGTAAGAAAGGTGTCCATTCTTTCTTTGGTAAGATCAACTTCTTAAGAAGATTCAACCTGATTTTACAAACTTACTATGAGCATTTCTCACATGATGAAGGGGAAGAAAACATTTGGTTGGTCTCCTGAAGGAAAGGAAGCATTTGAGGATATTAAGAAAGCTATTGCAAAGACTCCTATCTTGGCGTGCCCTAGATTTTAGCAAGGATTTTAATAGCTCCACTAAGAATACCCTAGCTATTGTGTTAACTCAGAAGAATGTTGAAGATCATGAACTCCCAATTGCATTCATGAGTTATGTTTTGAAATCCCATGAGCTGAAGTACACCATGATGGAGAAGCATGCATTTGCAGTTGTCAAAGTTGTCAAACAATTTAGGTTTTACATTCTAAACTCTCATTCTATCATGCTTGTGCCTGATACAACAATTAAATCCATTCTTACACAACAAGAATTTGGAACCAAGAGGGGTAATTGGGTGGAAAAAGTGCAAGAGTATGATCTTGACATCAGGCCAACAAAGCTGGTTTGGGGAAAAGGCTTGTGTGAACTCATTGCTGAAGGAGCTGATAAAGAGTTGTCCAAAGATGGAGCTGATATCCCAATTGTTCTCTTCCTCGGTTCTACTGATGAATGGTATGCCAACATGGATTTTTTCCTTACCTATGGTGAGTGTCCATCTCACTTAACTGCCAAGGAGAAGAGAGCCATCAAACTGAGGTATGCACAATATGTTTTGTGGGAGAATGCCTTGTTCAAAAGAGGCATAGATGGAAGGTTTTTGAAATGTGTAGACAAGGAACAATAGAAGAAGTTGTTCTCTACTTTTCATGACCAATCCTATGGAGGTCATTTCTCTTCTATTGTAACAGCTCACAAGATCCTTCGTGCTTGGTTATTATTGGCCAAATCTATTCAGAGATGCATCAAAGTGGGTAGGCAAGTGTGAAGCATGTCAAACATTTGTTGGAAGACCTAAGTTGGCTACCTTGCCTCTTAAACCTGTGGTGATTGAGGAACCTTTTCAACAATGGGGTCTAGATTTCATTGGAACACTCAACCCACCTTCTAGTGCTGGGCATACCCATGTGTTGACTACCACAGATTACTTCACCAAGTGGGTGGAAGCCATTCCAATCAAGAGTACTACTTTTGAAGTAGTATGTAATTTTATTAAGGAGAATATTATGGTAAGGTTTGGTATACCAAACAAGATCATAATTTATAATGCTTCCCACTTTTCTTCTATTGAAATGATGGATTTATGCTATGGGTATGGAATCTCCCTTGCTCATTCTTCAGATTACTACCCCCAAGGGAATGGACAAGTAGAATCAACCAACAAGAACTTGGTGACCATTGTTAGAAAGCTTGTAAATGAGTCTCAGAGGGATTGGCATAAGAAATTATATGATGCACTATGGGTTGATAGAATCACACCTAAAAGAGTAATTGGTATTTCACCTTTTCAAGTGGTGTATGGTGTTGAGGCCCAACTACCAATGATGGTAGAATTTCCAGCTTTGCATCTGATGAAATTTATTAAAGATTCAAGTTTCAGTGGGTCTTTAGACAAGAGGATCATGTACCTTCAAAATTTGAATGAGGACAGGTTGCAAGTTGTTGATAGAATAACAGCCTCATCAATTGAAAGTGAAGGCTTTTTTTTACAAGAGAGCCAAACCCAGAGTTTTCCAAGTTGGAGACATTGTCCTTGCTATGGGATAAGAGACATGAGCCTCATGGAAGTCATGGTAAGTTTGATTCCCTTTGGCTTGGCCCTTTCAAGATAAGGCATTTTGCTAGTGAAAACTCCTTTTATCTTGATTACATGGATGGAACTCCTCTCCCACTTCCTTATAGTGGGTAGTACTTAAATTTGTTCAAGTCCTAGGTGACTAGGAAGTCCTTTTGTACATTATGTATAGTCTTTGGTTTGGTTTGTTTCCCTTTCTTTTTCCTTGTTGTGTGGTGTGTTTTTTTTTTTGTTTCTTTCCCCGCATTGTGTTAGTTTTACCTTTGACTTCGGTTACCCAATGGATAAGAAACTA
This sequence comes from Taxus wallichiana var. yunnanensis, assembly GCA_018340775.1. NCBI lineage: Eukaryota > Viridiplantae > Streptophyta > Pinopsida > Cupressales > Taxaceae > Taxus > Taxus wallichiana. The sequence goes on from CM031238.1 coordinate 748,912,056, forward strand.
GTCTTCTTTCCCATAGAGTTTTCTAAATTTCTTGATCTTGCCTTGTCTTTTCATTCCAAGATAGGTCATCCTCGAAAGAGCCACTTGTTGTCACCCTCAAAATTCCCTTCATTTTTCAAGTCTAGACCTAAAATTTTGAGTTGGTGCCTTTAGAAAGTGTTAAAACAAATTATTTTGGAATTTGGTACTTTCTAAGGACTTAATGATTTTTGGAAACTATTCCATTGGATGGGAAATTTCTTCCCCTTTCCAAAAAGGTAAAGAAGTCCTTCTAACTCCTTATACTTTGTGAGTTATGGCTCGGCGGACCTAAGATGGTGTTTTTTGCCAAATACGAGCCGGGCGGAGCGAGGAGTTACTTTGGAACTTTGTTCTCTTGGTGAAAAGTGTAGTTGGCGATTACGGGACCACGAGCCCACATGGAGAAGTAAAAGGAATGCCTAAGGCCCGCGGCCCCTAAAGAATAAAGTAAAGCACAAGCCCATAGCCACTCAAAGATGTCACGTGTTGAAGCATGCGTTAAAAGTCAACTTGAAGGCGCGGGCAGCGGTGGAGTTTAGAACTTTGAGCCCTTTCTAAAAATGGTTCAAATTATCAAATTTAAGCATGTCCCCACAACCAATCAGAAGTGGACACGTACATGCGTTGAAAAGTCAACTCAAAGGTGCGAGCCAACAAAGGTGGAGTTTTGAGATTTTTAGCTTCGTGAGGATAAAATTCAAAATGGTAGAATTGAAGCACAACCCCATGGCCAATCAGGTGGCACCACATGTCACATTGAGAATTCAATGTGGAGGCATGGGCCAAAATATGAAAAAATTCCAAATCTCTATAAAGTCATAAAATGCAAAGGCATCTCATGCACTCCACACCAATAGGATTTTTCCGTGGATGGCTTAGATTCAACATTTTAAAAATAGGATCAATGACCCATATTCAATTTGAAAGGAATGTAACGTTGCATTATGAAAGTCTTATTTTTCCCCGTCATTGTCATTTCTCTACAAATCCGAACTCGGAAGGGTGAGAATGATTTTAGAGTTTGTAACCACATCTCATTTTGCTTGACAGATTTGTAAATCGCTTTTTTGCAAGCTATTTAATGGTTTTTGATGTCATTATAGGGGTTGGAATTCTAATACAATGGAACTATAATTTTGGAACAGAAATAAATCAATAAAAGGGTTTTCCCTTTCTTCCTCTTCTTCCTGGTTTGATTTGTGTATCGTTCAATCTTGTCTTGCTATAAACTTTGTGTTCTTGTAAATGTAATCTCAGAACTTTGTGTTTGTGGGATTGTGTCTGATAAAAACGTGAATGGTTCTATTTTGCACTTAATTTTTCTCAATACATATTAGGGTTTTCTCTGTTATCTCTTTTCCCTAAAAGTATTGCATTATTCTACCTCCCTCAACTCTTCAAATCTTCTGTCCTCTTGTGTTGATAACTCTTATGGCTTAAAACACTTTTCCATATATCAGAAGACCACATTATGATGAACATTGTATACTTGTATATAGGTTTTGCCTTTTTTTTCAATAAGGGAACCTCTCCCATTAAAGAGGAGGGAATTTCTTGTCCCCTGATTTTGGTTTCATTCAAAGTGAAAATATGAAACCCAACACTGCATAGTACCCAATTAATGAATTAGGTCATTACTTGGCTACTACGGAGCAACTAATATGATGTGATAACTCATCAAGCTCCTTTAATTATAACTATCGTAAAGCCATGGACTCAAGCATGTCTTAGGTACAAATGCAAATTTTTGTATGGTTAAATCGATGTCATCTTATGATGACTATAGGAAAGGGAGTGGACCCGTAGATGACACAAGTCATTTTGGAGACGCTTACTTCCCCTTAGTCATCCTAATCCACATATCAAAGCACTTGCCCATGTAGGCTGATCCAAATTAGTACCTAGTACACAACTTGAAAGTGATTGATACAATTCAAATTAGTCCTAATCTAGATAACAAATTTTCAAGTGTAGGGTGAAAGATGAATTCCAAATGACAATTATGCCATCATGGAATTGAGCATGGCATACATGACTCAAAACTTTGGCCAAAGTAATGCAAGCTACTGATTGCTATCATGATTTCACCTAGACTTAAAGATGTAAGATATCGATGGTTAATTGGTAATAGATGCCCAGATATAAAATTTAGAGAATAAAACTTGAATGCCCTTGAATGAATAAGGGAACCATAAGTATACTTAGTATACATATTTGAATAAATTGGATATGAGGGATCGGTTTTAGTCTGACTCATACAACTACATAAGGTTTACTATTATAGGATGGATTGACTAAGATAATGTTGGTTCTAAATTATGTTAATTTAGAAAAATGAAACATTATGATCAAAAATGAAAAAAAATTCCTTTGTATAAAATTCTTAAAATGCGGATGTTATAGATCGTGGGCAATCGAGAAATCGTTAGCGATCCAACATATCATTAGGGATCCATGTGAAAAGTTGATATTTATTTAATACAAATATTTGACAAAAAAAGGCTAGAAATTGATTGTTCGTAGACTAGAATTGATTGATTTAAGCTCCCATCTAGTACTCAAACAAGATAAAAACAAATTAAATGATAATGTACTTACTTTGGACCTGATGAAGAAATGAGAAGATCTGTAGATACTGGTATGAGGTCCTGTGAGATATTTGATCGCTATAAAGGAGTGCAGAGTATGTTTGGAGGTTGATGATAGTGTCACTTTGCTCTCTAACGCAACATGGATTCACTGCAACTTTTACTCGGATCCTGAAACATGAGCTTTGAACTTCTATTTATAATCACCAATGATAGGTTAGGATCGTCATGATCCAAAAATATTGAGGAAACAACTTGAAGTGGTTTTAACCACCTCCAAGTTGGGCTTACATGGGTGGGGATGCGAGGTGGAGAGGTTAGGGATGTTAATAAGTTAGGGGAAGGTATAAAAATGGGTTTAGATGGGTGGTGGATGGTTAGGGAGGTTTTAGGGTAGGTTGAGATAGATTTACAGGGGTAAAACATGATTTTATAGGATGAGGGTAATGACTTAGGTTATGATTAAAATAATAGTTTTAGTGATTTAATTGTGTGTATGGGGTGTAGGTGGGTTACCTAAGGTGATAAAAACCTAGTGTCTAAATTTTCCCTTTTTGTCAAGTGGTTTGTAATGGACAAACTATTGGACAAAAATGAGTGATATAATTTGATTTGTGCTTGGATGGGTGGTCCCTTCTCAAACTAGGGGTGATTGTGACGAAGTGCAATAATCATCAGTTTGAAATTTTTTGGATAAGATAGGTGTGTTTTGATTTAAGATGGCCCAAAACTAGGCATGGAAACAAGATTTCCACATGGTGGACTTATGCTACCATGGATTCTAGTGATAGGGGAACAGAGGGGTTCATGACCTATAAACTTATGACTCATAGGAAGTAGTTGTGGGAAATGACCCTAGATGGATATGATATCTACATAGGATTGATAAATGTTGTTGCCACAAAGGTGGGATTTTAACGCCAGGAAGTCAAGTGATAGGGGAGCCAAGGGGTTCGTGTCCTATAGACATATGACTTACTGGTGATAAGGTTGCATGATCTGAGATGGATTTTTTATAAGGGCATGCTTGATTATAGACTGATAGATAAATTGTGACAAAATGATAATTGGATAAGGTTTACGAGGCCAATTAAGGATGGGTTTGATAAACAAAAAACTAAATCACAGATAATTATGTGGATTGTGGGTGATTGGAATGAATCATTAGTGATCACATGGATCACTGAAAATCACGTGGGTGAGAAAAATAATTCCATATATAAGGTGCATGAAAGGTTCATTTGAACCATTGTGATTTTGTGATAGTGACATTGTTAGAGAATTTTTGTCATTTTTAATTTTTATTTGAGCATATGGAGGTGGTTGAGCTGAAAGAGATGTCAAAGACCCACACGTGTTGAGGTAGGTGGTGTACTTAATTTTTTCATTTTAGTTTTTGTTATATATATATTGGATATGGGCTATGGGGTCATCGGAAATATCATATGAGATCTCCAACATTCATAAGATCAACTGCGATTGGTAATGATCATTAGTGATTGTAGTGATTCCGAGCTATTTAGTTTAATTTTTGATAGATGTGTAGTGGATAAATGTTATAGTTGATTAAGTGATTTTGATTGGTTGTTGTATCTAATGTTTATTCGTTGCTTTTGTGGATGCAGGCTAGAGACCGATTGATTACACTGCAGGATAGGATCTTGAAGATTCTTGATGAGGTACATGAGTAGTTATTGGATGCGGAGTGGGATCATTTAGAGGCAGTGGGGTTGGGTGGGATGCGTCATTACTGACATATCCATAGAGATACATGATTATTATTAGATTTGTTTGAGAGGTGGGACCCTATTACATGCACTTTTTGGTTGTCAATGGGAGATGACTTTGACTTTGGAGGATGTGCATCAGATTCTATAGTTACCAGTACATGGTGAGAAAATTTAAACTATTGATGAGGTAGTTCTAAGACACTGCGATGCAACATTTGTATGGAGATGATGGTTTGGAGGTTGTATATTATGTTGGAGGGTTCTCATACGAGCCCTATATCATGATGATGAGGAGGGTCAAGCTCTAGTTATGATGATGATGTTGGGTATTAGTGTTATGCCTTACCAGATTCAGCCAGAGGGAAATTTTCATGGATGTTGACAGGTGTAGTAGGGGATATGTTGGAATTTAAGATAGTGTTTTTTTTTTGGGCTTCCCACTCTGTTGGTGTGGGTTTATAGGAGTTATGGTCTTGAGGACCAAACACAAATTTGGTGTAGATGTATCATTTTTGTTAGAGTGTTGGGCTTATGAGCATATTATAGTGGCTCGGCCGAGAGGATTTCCATGGATGAGGTGGGTTGAATTAGAGTTCCTGGTAGTTTTATGAGATGGAGATTTGATCATGGGGTATAGGGCCCACGAGGGATGAGATCTGCTATAGGTAGCTCCTGGATGACTTACAGGTAGGTGATGTGATTTGGAGGTTGTATATAGGTTTCCTAATATGGCCCAATATAGTGAAAGTGCTAGTAGCTATGTAGTAGGATCGGTGGGTGTGGGGGAGGAGGGATGGTGAGTGGTAGTTGGTCTGATTTGGCCATGTTAGATGACAATTTGGTTTAGTGAAGGATGTACCAGAGGTAGTAGTGGCTTACCAGAAAGATGATGCCGAGATAGATGTGGCACTGCTAGTTGTTCATGAGGTAGTGGATATAACAGATGAGGAGGAGTTGGTGTAATTTTTGATGCCCAAGGCATAGAGATGATAGTCATGATGATGCAGGGGGTGATAGTGGCCTCACGCCGCATGGTGAAAGGGGAAACTAGGTGGTTTTGATATACAAGTGTGGGCTCGTGTGGATGTTTCACCTCAAGAGGGTGATGGTGGCAGGGGTGGAGATGGAGGGGATAAGGTAGTAGAGTTAGAGGCTACCATATCTTGTTTGCGGGTCGAGAATGCTACATTGGTGGTTGAGAGAGATAAGTTGGGTCAACAAATTTCCATTGTATAGGGAAAGCTTACTCAGACATACCTGATTGTGATCACTATCGACATCAGCAAGAGGTCTTGTGAAATGCCCTCAAAATCAATGGTACTTCAGATTTAGGAGCTGAGCTAGAGGTGGCGAGAGCTTAGGCTAGTGGTCGATGGGGACCAACTAGTAGTGTGAGTTTGGCTAACTACCAGTCATTATGTGAGGATCTTAACTACTGATGACATGAGTCTTCATAAGGTGTTGTTCTTTTCTAGTTCCTCCATTCCTCAAGTATTTTGTCTTGGTCCCTCTATTATGGTATACTTGTGATTCCTTCAAAAATTAAATGATTCATTTTCTCATCATCATCTAGAGGTATCCTTCTCACGTATCCAGAGCATTTAATTGGTAATTAAACACCACAATCCTCATCCTTTTTCCTTCCATCTTGTTCATTTTCTATTATACCATTTTTTGACCTAACTATACTTTTCTTCTTCTCATTTATCACCTTTTCTTTTCTTTCTTTCTATTTCCTTGTGGTTTGGCTTATTTTTCTTTCTTTTCCTTTCTCTACATTTTCCTCCTTTGTTCTACAACATCCTCACACAATGTCATAGTTTCATTTTATCCCTTAAAACTTAACTTCCTTATCTCTTCTTTTTCCATTTTTTGGTTTTCTATTTTATCTTCCATATGATTCTTATTTACTTGCCATGATTTTTCATATCATGGTCTGATCGATTCTATAGATTTCTCATATACTTGTATTAATTTGGTCTCCTTTTCTGTCTGTGTCCCTTCCTCTTTGTAATATCTTTGTTCAACATGTATCTTCTTCTCACAGTCCGTAGTATATGTCCATTTTTTCCACACCAATAACATGTTATTGACCTTCTCCATTGACCATTTTCTTTGTATTTTTGATATTTTCCATCCCATCCTTTATTGTAGTTATTTCCTCCATAATAATGATGAAAGTTTCCTCTATTATAGTTATTTCCTCCATACCTCTCATGGTATCCTCTGTAATATCCTCTTTCATTATCTCTCTAAAATCTCTCATGATATCCATTACCTCTTTGATAACTCCAAAGGTATCCTCTTTCATTACTTTGATCAAGTTTTTGTCTTAGTTGCCTTAATTCATTCTACAACTTCTCCAATTTTAATACCATTTCACACTCTCTCCTCCATGGTTCCACTTCTAGTTTTGATGCCATTTCCAATGCTTCCATAATTGATATGAAATATTTTCCATCCATTAATAATATTAGATATGGTAACAATCCACAAATAAATGATCTTAGATAGGTTGATGCCTCTATAGTTTGGTGTCCCATAAATCCATCCAGTGAGTTGAGTGAGGGAACCCTTCCCTATGCTAGACATCTAAGTTCTGGTGGTTGATGCCCATATGTGACATATTTTGGAAGAAATTTTTGGAGGAAGTCCAGGAGTCTTCATCAGTTGTTGTCTCGAGGATGAGACAAGGTTTAAGAGGGGGGATAATGTTCATAGAGTCTTCATCAATTTTTGGTATAAGTCACAGAGTTAAAGGAATAGCCGCTAAAACCAAGTATGTAGCCACGAAAGGAAATAGAAAAGCCACAAATAAAGGATAAAAACTACAATACTAAGAAAAGTCATGATACAAGGAGAAAGGCACGAAAGACTAAGTAAAGTCATGATATATGAAGAAATCTGCCAAACATAGAAAGAAATTGCGTAACACTAAAAGAAGCGTGGAAGATGACATGAAACTATGGATTGAAGACAAAATGACCCGAACGAGATAGAAGCCGACAAAGGCATGAGTCAAAAGAAGTGTCTTTTGGGATCAATTGTATTTTGTATATTTATTGTAACTAATGTATTGTATAAGGGTGCATCACAAGGAATGTATGAGTGAGTGCCATTTTGAGAGATTTTTATGAGAGATAGAATACTTGAGATAGAATGAGAAGAATGTATGATGTAATTATTATTGATGAATAAATAAATATTGGAGTTTGGAGTAAAATCTATTATTTTCTTTCATTTACATTTTTGTTCATAGACTAGATGTGGTGTATTTCCCATGTACATCCTTAACTAAGGTTGAATATTCCTAAGCCTCACAAGTCTGTTGGGGTCTTAGGTCAACAACTACTATGAGTAGATAGTACAATGGAGGCTACTTGATGAGACTAACTATGCGCTATATTAGAAGTGGAGGAAGGCAAGACTGATAGGTAGCATTGTGAGTGTTGGTCGGTGCCAATAGATCTAGATAGAGGACCTGATAGAGGTCCTAGTGGTGAGAAGGGGAGCAACACTTTGAGGGAGCATCCGACTAATGGTGTTCGGCCTTACTTAGTAGATATGATTTTTTTGATGTATGCGAATCTCTTGAATCCTATATTGATGTATATTTTTGGTATATGAATTTTTGAGACTCATGATGATGTACATTGATATATCCATATATATATATGATTATGATTTTGACTCATATATTGTTGTTTATTTATTTTTATATTTGATGTTTATAATGTGATGTTCACATAGTTTCGATGTAATGTTTAGATGTGATGTTGGTATGATGTTTAGATGTTGATTTTGATATATGACATGTTGATTTTGAGATAAGTTTATATATATTTGATTGTGTTGTCAGATGTGATGAGTAGGGATGTTAATTTGATATATGATATGCTAATTTTGATGTTAATATAATGTATTCCAAAATGTACTTTAATCATGGTTGGGAATAAAATGTGAATTGTTTGATTTTAGATTAGATTTGATGCATATATAACATGATGGTAAAATGTATAATGATGACAATGCACTTTGTGGCCTAATGTAAGTTAACACATAACTAACAATAAGTAGTCACATGTAGGACCTTGGATATGGATGGAAGTGAGTTTGTATACCTTCCTAGAACATGGGCAAGGTTGAAATATGTAATTTATGTGGGAGATTAGGTTCTCCTTTTGATGGCTTGTAGGTTCATATCCCAACTACATTTTATTGATGCAAACTGATCAATGTGGGAAACTTTTTTTGATGGGAAATTTGATCGATGTGGGAAGATTTCCTAGGATGTTTTTTTTTTTTTTTTTAAAGGTTGATCAATGTGGGAAGCCTTTTTGTAATGGGTAGCCATCCTTCAAGAGAGTGGTTTACAATTTAAAATTTATGATTTATGATTTTGAATAGACATCCTTCGAGGGGTTATTCTATATTCGATAGAATTTGTTCTTCAAGGATCACCTTGTAGACACCTCAATTTTACACCCCTCCTAAATCAATTAATTTTCCCACTCCATTTCCCAAAAAACCCATGAGGAATTAATTGACATTATTCAATTAATTAATCCCCATCATTACCTTTTTTAAATCATGATTAATTAAAACCTTCAAATTAATCTAGTTTTCAAGCTATAAATAGAGCCTTACCCCCCTTTCAACATAAGGAAAAAATATCATCAAATCTCTTGCATTCTTTCTACATAGAACATCCCAGTCCATCTTGTCTTAATATCCCATATGAGCCCTACTTCATACATCCCTAAATACTTCATCCTCTCTTGTTCCTTGAAACTTTGTGATTCGATCATCTGTGCAACGCTATCTCACGCGTGGAGAAGGCACCTATAATTCATTCAATCTAGGCATGTCTCGAGTCATAGCCCAATTTGAGGTTCGTGAAGGAGACATGAAGGAGAAGGTATATAGTTCAATTACTTTACTTTCCCGTTATTAGTGATTTTTATTTGTGTACATTCTCTTTTGCACACCCAAAGGAACTAACCCACACTATGTGACCTTTGTTTCACAATTAGTGATTTTTTCAATTCTATACTTACTACTATCTATTGTTATCATTTCAATTTCTAGTACCTTATGACATCATTTGACTAATGTTCACACTATGGGAAGTTCTTTTGTTCTATGGTGTTTTGTGGTTTTGTGTAGGTTATGGTAGCAATGGATATATGGTTCTCATCTCTTCTATAACCTCCTCGGAGCTTGGTGTTTTACAATGACTAGTGGAATGAACCCACACCCTTTATTACTAATCTCTTGTTCTTAAATATTTCATCTTTTATATTATTTATTTGTTATTATGGTGAGTTTTTGCATAAAAATATCATTGTTCGACTAATTTGTACATAGTAGAAGTTTTGTTTTTTTCACTTATGTTTATCGCTCATTTCAAGTGTTTTACATGTGTTTCATTTCCAAATTTGGATAATCATGGATCAAGTTGGAATTGTTGTCACTTATAATGGTTTCATAGAGCCCGTAGTTTTTTATTTTTTCCCGACTCATCAATACACTCAAAATATCATTTCCTTATTTTGTTTGTGTATCTGGTTTTATTCGACTGACATTTATGCTTAATGGGTTTTAATGTTTATCGATCTATTATGTTTATTGTCATTATTATTCACAGTCTTATGGTGTTTGTAGGGGTTTCTTATAACAAAAAAGTTCAGATTAATTTCACTGACATTAATATTTGGTGTTTGGTGTTTTTGTTATCTTTTTTGTGCTTGCAGGAACAAGCCCGTTATAGTGAAATTGATCCAAAAAATATATTCATATGTACAAAATAAGAATATATATATATATATATGAATCAGTTATTTTTACTTCATATCTAAATTTTTTTGCTTTTTTCATCAAAAATAATACATATATAAACTATCTTAGCTTGGTCGAACTAAATTCTTTCACCCCTTTCTCACCTTATTTTTCTTTCTTCCTAAGCTACCCAAACTCCATCCTAACCTATGCTCTTCTACCCGAGCTCCCCATATATACTACATCCCTATTCTAATTTTCCCTAAAGCCTACAAAATCCCTAAAATCCCCATCTATTCCCTAGCTTAACTTCCCAAGCTACCCAAACCCCATCCCACCCCCTAGCTCTCCTACCCCCAACTAGGTGAGCTATTTTCACGAGCACCTAACCGAGCTACCCATTCACTCTTCTTACCTCTAATCCTACTCTGATACCCATCCCAACCTGATCTCCCTCAAAAGCTACCCATCCCTACTCCCCCACCCATCCCAACCCCTACGAGATCACTGCACCCACTTTCCCTCACTTAGCTCGGGCTCTTGCCATACTTCCTAAGTAGTCCCAATTTCCCTACCCCCTCGAGCTCTCACCACTCACCGTCTAACTACCCCATAAATCAATAACCCCTCACTTATAACCCACACTCTCTCTCATGTAGTCCTTTAGAGCTAATTCCAAATACTACCTATCATATGGACCAATTTTAAAGTTCATCAATGAAAAGATACACCATAGCTCCTATATCTAAGAAAACCATCAATCTCCTAACTCCTATGCATTGACTTCAACTGATCCCTATTGATTTTCACCCATTTTCCTCACCCACACCCCTTCTACTTTGACGTTGATTCCCCTCATGCCTAGTCTAACTTAGCTCTCTCACACACCCCCTTAGCTCCTCCCATGTTCTCACACCTCTACTACCGAGCTCCATATGTTCACACATTGGATGTCTTTCCAAGCACCTCATTGTTTCCATACCCATTTCACATTCTCCCTCACCATTTTATCTCATCCCCTATCTAACCCACCCCCCACCCATGTCGCTACTCCACCTTCCGCCACCACTAATCATCCCCATCTCCCACACTTTGTCGGTTCTTATCATGTCCTTCCTTTTTCCCATATTTTATGGTATTAGGTTTATTTATTGTTTTATTATTTTGTTATGTTTAATTCGTTTCAACTAAGATTTTTTTCTCAATTTAGGCTTGTTTATTGATTCATTTGTTTTATCTAGGCTTTTAATTAACTTCTTATTTAAATTTAAATTAGTTATAACTCAATTCTCATCATCATTTAGTCCACAAGCTATTAGGAATACCACATAGTTTATTTGGTCATTCTATATATGTTAAATCTTCTCATTCATATCAGATTTTTCATCGGGTCCACAACTTAGGTCATGATTATAAAGTTCATTTTAGACAATCATTATAATAAAATAATAAAATTCCATATATTATGAATAACAAAGATATAAACATATAGAAGAGGTAGTTCCTATATCTAAGGAAAACCATCTCCACAAATATCTCCCCTAACTCCTATATACGAGTGTGGTTATAACCACCACAATTCACGTATAATCAAATAATAACATTATAACCAACTAACCATAATATTTATCACATGGCAAATATCATATAGAAAATACACATGTAAATACTAATATTCTAACATTCCCCCCCTTAGTGTTTACATGGTAAAATAAATCTTGTTCTTTGATTGTAGTGTGTCACCTCTCCGTGTGCTCATGATCAGCTCCTCAACAAACGCGACTTCCGCACCATTGGCCTTGCACAAAACTCACATGCTTGTAGCCCCGTGGCGCCCTTGCTCCCAAACCTCCAGGTAGATGAGCGTATCATGTGCCAATGCACATTTCTTCAACTGATGGTTTTCTTTGGCTTCTACCAACAACCTTACCCAATTGGTTTTGCAAGTGTACCAATAACCTTTCACAATTGGTTTTACAAGTTTACCAAAAACCTTACAAAATTGGTTTTACAGGTTTACCAAAAACCTTACAAAATTGGTTTTCCTGGTTTACCAAAAACCTTCACATCATGATTGCTACAATACATTTTGATCAACATTCTACAATGTTTTAACAAAAGGGAATTATGTAGGAATATCCACAAGTGAACAGGAATTTACATCATCTGTTCTTATTTTTCACACCACACTAAAAATGTGAAAGACTGAAATTCACACCACACAACTGAAACAAATGCCATCATACCAAAAGTGTGGCCCCATCGTTGATGACTGACGAGAGGCGTTGATCGCCCTCCATCCTCCGATGCCTCCTACCTCTCTAGTAGGAAACTAATTAGTAGAGGAAATCTTCATCACTTTGATTTTATGTATGAGTTGTGTTTCCTTCCTCTTCATTCTCTTCCTTCATCAACAATCATAGCATTGTCTTGCAGTTTCCATCAAGTAAATCTTGTGCTCTTTTTTTCTCTTCAAAACAATTTGTACATATATGTCTCGATTTTTACCCTCCTTAGTCGCAATAGTAGTAGGTAAGTTGTCTCTTTGTACCTTTACACAAGTTGAACCGTATTTTGATTTCTTAAAAACTTTTTCTTTCTTGTTTCTACCGCATATAAAATCTCATAATATAATTTAACTTTCTTCGGTTCAATGCAATCATAATTCTTTTTCTTCTTACAAGTAAAGAAGAAATGATATCTTTTTAAACTAGGATTAATTTTACTCAAAGTAAAAACCATATTAGAATAACATGTTGGCATGTTATTCAATAAAACAAACTTTGCATCATCATCGGGTACATCTATTTTAATTTTGGCTCACTCCGATTTGAGATGGATCAAAACTTACTAATGTGCTCCACCATTCTCAAACTTTCTCCTTCTTCCATTTTAAGACCAAATAATCTTTTCTTCAATCTTTGAATGGAGAAGACACTCACACCCAATGGTCAGAATTTTCTGTTATTTTCAGTTCTTCTCTTGCTTCCTTTTTTGGCTTTTTCTTCGCTTTAATTCATTAGAACCAAACAATTTGTTTAATGTATTACAAATTGTATTCTCTAACCTTTTCGAGGATTTAGACAAATCTATATGATGCGAATATGCATAGTTGATAATCATAAAATGAGTCCAATGATTGCCTATACCTCTTTGTTCAAGTACACCAATGGTCTTTGCTCTCCCATTTTGTTGGAGTTTCTTTGTCTTTATATTTATCTGGTTTATTTATTTTCCTCAATGATATTCCACAAATCTTTATTGATCGGGAAATAGTTTTGTTCAAACTTGCCATGTGTGGAAATCATTTCCATCAAATTTTTTGAAGTATGTTTTGAATGGAGCAAAGAACATGACTTAATTTCTCCATAACAAAAAACCTATCAATAAATGCTGGAGTATATATGATTTAACCAATTCAATGTTGGATCCATGCATGTGATTGTGTCACTCACTTGCTCACAACAATGAAATGGCTCTTCTCAAAACATTATCTTTTCTCTCTCTTGTGTCTTTTCTTTAAACTAGAGCTCAACCCCTGTATATGACTTGGCACAGAATCATCATTGAGGTGTCCATAAGATCATAATGGGTGTCGTGACAACCGGTGATACTGAAAGAGTGTATAAAAAATCCTTTAGACAAATGAATCAAACGTAGATCTCTGCATATCTATCTCGCACTCCGCAGCTTGTGTGGACCGGAGATCAATGTAATTCATGGATCTATGCACCTACAGCTAGATCTCTTCCTTAAATTTCTCACATGAAATCTTGCTCCCTAATTTTGGCACATGCAGGTCTTACTCTTTGTTGAAAAAATCTTTTATTATGCATGCATATTTGCACGAGGGCACGTGTTGATCCGAGTGCAGATGGGCACGTCTTTTATCTGTCTTTTATTATGAATGTTTGATAAAATAGATCACAAGAGGAAAGTGTTGATCCGAGTGCAGATGGCCAGTAATAAATGCATGCAGGTCCACTCCAAATGAATTAACAAATTAGAAAATTGATTGAAGGCTGCGACCTTACCGTGGAGGCCCGGGACCATGGAAATAACGTTTTGGCTGATTTGGAATGTCAACGCCAAATATCAAATATATCAATACTGTAGGGGTTCGATCTTTAATGCCTTGTTTTACTCTGGAGACCTTTTACAAAGTATCCAAAGGAGAATGACGACCGCCACAATGCAAATGATTAAAAAATAGAACTGGAACTCATAAATATGAGACAAAGGTAAGGCATTTCCTCATAAGTATAAGCACTCTTCCATTACACAGGATAAATGATCGCTCTAATTTACCAAATATAAAGTTCACTAGCAAGGGATACCTTTTACCGTCAATCATTATAATAAAATAATAAACTTCCATATATTATGCATAGTAGAGATACAAACATATAGAGAGGTAGCTCCTATATCTAAGGAAAAAAGTGTTGTAGTTGAGTGATGTCTCCACAAATATCTCCCCTAACTCCTATATACGAGATGTGGTTACAATACCACAATTCAATATAATCAAATAATAACATTATAACCACCTAAAATACGTAATATTTATCACATGGTAAATATCATATAGAAAATACACACTGCAGAACCTAGCCTAAAGTGTGTGAATGACAAGGGTTAAATTTGACGACCGTTTAGACATTTTTGTGATTTTAGCCATAAAATACTTACAAATATTTGTAATAACCATCACATGTAACTTGCATATTTAAAATTTGACCGTCATATTTTATATACATTTATATGTAAATTATATAGATATGTATACATATATTTTTAAATAATTAAATATACATAGAATAATTGACAGTATAAATCACCACTACCGGGTAACGCATCATTTGTATTTTTTAAGGTAAATGATTTGCTTCCGTACCAAATATAATGTTCTTAGTCACTTATTAAAAATTACATAGTAGAGATACACTAGGAGAGGTAGCTCCTATATCTAAGGAAAATGTGTGACAAATATAACTCCTATATACGGTGTGTGGTTACCCACCACAATTTACGTCAAATTTTAAACCCTATTTATCACATGTAAATACTAATATTCTAACAACAATCACATCATATATAGGTTAAAATTTCCCATTCACATTTTGGTTTGTCCTTTTCCTTAACCTCCATACTTAGGTCGCACTCATCATATATAATATCTCCCTTAAAAATTCATATTCCACTTGGGTTTGTCATGTTTCGTAAGTCCTATACTCAAGTCATGCTCCCATATAATATCTAAGTTAAAGTTTCATATTCCACTTGGGTTTGTCATGTTCCTTAAGTCCAACACTTAGGTCCCACTCACATATCCTATATACATTAACACTTACCATTCCCATAGTTCTTTGTTATGTTTATTTCTTAATCCAAATTTTATAACTTAGGTGTGTAATTTATTTCTTTGGTTATTTTATTTGATACTCTAATAGGCTACACCTTCCTTAAATGTAGTCTTTTTAAAACCTTTTCTAGATGTTATTTATAACTTCGATTCCTTTAGGCATACCAATTTATTTCTTTGTTTATTTTGTTTAATACTCTAACAAGCTCCATTATCACTTTAATAAGATCTTTTAAAAAAGCCTTTTTAGACGTTTTTTACATCCTTTTTCAATCCGTATCATTTAGGAAAATAATTTATTTATTTGGTTATTTTATAACTTAATGAACTAAATTGTCACAAGTAAAGTCTTTTTCAAGCCTTTTTCACCATTATTTATTGATCCGACTCATATCAAAGAAACCAATCTAGCTAAAAATAAACTTTAGGTCCTCTAAATGTTCTAGTTGGTTTCGAGGATTGGTGTGCGAAAATTAACGCTCTTAGAGATTACTTTTTCAAATATTGATTTTGTGGCTTTTTGTACGACACTTAACAATTTTAGAGGCTGATTTTTTGAGATCACTTTTGTAGAGTTTTATGTAGGCAAAATGTTAATTATTTTTATAGGACCCTATTTCTACAATTTTAATTATTTCATAAACTTATTTTGCATTTCTCTCCATTCTAAACCATTTTTGAACACCGGAAGCCACTCGGACCCCACCAAACAATATTTTTCCTTACATTAAAATTTTCCACATCGACAACTCGACCTATCATTTGAAATATCTTATTCAAGTTATCTTGTGTTGATTAATCATTTAATTTGAAATAATCTAGTTAATCTCACAAGTATCTTTTTATTGAACCAATTTCATTTTTTTCATATTGTCGTCTTAATCATTATTCAATTTTATTTGTCGTCACTAATGGACTAATTATGGAGCTTGCATTTATAGGGTTATTGAACGTTCTCTTACCCTTTTTATGTCACTTCTTCATTTCCTTTCGTAACCATTTAATCTTTTTGTGTGGTAAAAACTACTACTTTATAATGATTTTGGCTTACATTTTGTTGTCATTTTTCATTTTTGTGAGGCTAATCACACCGCAATCATGTGTATGCTCTTTCCTTGCACTTTATAAGTGATCTTGGAAATCAAAACGTGATCATTTTCAAAGTCATGTTTCAGTATTAAAATTTTCTAATCAACGTTAGTTTGCATGTATGCTCTTTCCTCACACTTTTTAAGTGATCTTGGAAATCAAAACATGGGATAACTTATTTTATTTTCTTATCCACCTATCTTAGGAAAACATTAAAACTACTAACTACAAGACTCGATGATCAAAAAAACATTCCAAACGTGAATCGATATCTTGTGTTAACTAATCATTGCTTTGCAATTAGCTTAATTAATCACCACATTTTACTAAATTTTGCTTCATTTTATGTAATCTTGATCATTTCTATATTTTATTTGCATTTGTAATAGTTTTTATGATCATGACCATGTCTTCTCTTCTCTTGCACTTTCGAGTGATCCGAAAATAAAAATGGCCATGATAATTTAATTTCTTCTAACCTTCTGAATGTATGATAACTACTAATTTGTTTTACGTAGGTCCACGTCACTTGGAATTCTTCTCAAACACAAAACAAAACTCCTAACACTTCCTCTATATTTACCATGGTCAAAGAATAAGTGCAGACACCGCTAAAAAAAACAAAACAAAATAATACACTAAGGTACATTTTCATTTTCTCGCTCATGTTTTATTTCCATTTGGAAAGAATTTTTTTAATCACCTCATCATCTGTATTTGCATGTAGTAGAATTTAATTTCACCACCACCTATGCTATACTCGATGATGTGGACATCATTACCACACATGATAACATTCACATTTGCATTACACTCGAGACCCAGTCTCTATTGGTGTGAGGTGCATTTCCACCTCATCAGTGAGTCATCTCACTTAGGTGGGAGCATGGATCATGGGTGTCATGTTAGTTATGATAGATTCCCTCATGGAATCTATCATATGTGTAAGTATGTGTCATAGGAGTTGCATTCCCTGTCGGGAATTAAGTACTATTCTCCATAATGGAGGCATAATTAGTTATATGGGAGTTACTCGCACTCCCCTATATGCACACCTTCTCTTATGATCTATGAGCATGGATATTGAGCCTTTTTCCCTTTAATGCATGCACATTATCTCAACGATTTAGTTCTTTCTTGAATCTTGAAGTTTCACCATTCAAGTTGAGTGAAACTCCTAACTACACACGATTCCCTCCAAGTCTTCATCCTTCCTCCCTTCATCATGGTATCAAAGCTCAAGGATCAACATTGTATTACTTGCTTTGGTTTCTTATGACTCACTACCTTTTAGTTTTATGTGCAAGTTATCAACTCTTCCTTGTTATTTACATGCATTTTTCAAGGGATTCTCGTACTTGATTGTGTGATAGGTGTATTGTTTCAATGCTGGTACTCCATGTGTTCAAGTTCAAAAACAAATATAGGTTTGAAGTGCAGGGGTTTGGGGTTTTTAAAGAGGTTAAAATGTGGTTTTAAGGGTCCAACTCAGCCCCAACTCACCAAGCTAGGAACCGAGCTCCCCAACTTGCTGTGCTCAATCAAGTCGTGAATTGTTTGCATTGGTGATCGTGGTGCTTGAGCTCATATTTTGTTCAGCAATTTAGATTTATATTTTTCTCGGGATTTGCTTGTGTGTGGTGGTTTTGCATTAGTTTTCAACTCAAATTGTGCATTGATCAGATTTTGCTTTATCTTATTTGACTCGGCCTTGCATTACTTATTTTTGGGCTTGTGTATTGCTCGGTTGCTTGTGCATTTTTTATTCACACCATTATTTTCCACCTTTTCCTCACTTCAAAACTTTGTTTACCTACTTACGTCCACAACTCGTGGTTCATAGCTCATGTTTTCAATACTCTAAGGGCTTGGTTGGTGCTTGAATCCTTCGTTTACACTCTTAGTACTCATCCTCACCGTGATTTGGTTATGTTGCTCGTGTCTATCTGACCCTACCTTTTTGGATAACTCGTTGTGAAACACCTCGACTTCATGGTTTTCCTTAAGCTCTTGTTCCTTGTGCCTTGGTCTGAATATTTCAACCTCACTGCGAGCATCCTTCTCTAATCCAAAAACTAGCCAATAATTTTTTTCTTAACCATGGACCCTTAAAGGAAATTAATAATCGATAGACATGATTGGGTTAGGAATAAGAACCAATGTCATTCAAAGCTAACCGACATTAGCGAGACAAGATCGGGTTCGTAATGCAAAACCAATCGAACTGGAACCGACGTCGGTACTCCTAGAACTGATGTCAGTAAGGCAATCGGCGTCGGTCGCGACAACGAAACTATGATCGGGTTACAGTTACCAAGGTCGGTCACTGAAAGAGATTGACATGAATGTGCCATACGTACATAACGATCCACAAACACCCCAAAGCTCGGTGAGAAGGTCACAAAGAGTAGTAGACCTCTAGAGACATTTTCACCTTCCTTTTCTTATTTATTACTGACTGATAGTGGTGAACCAGAAATATTTGAAGAAGTAATGTAGGTAGATACCCACAAGTAGTGGGAGCATGACATGGATGAGGAGATGGACTCCTTAGAACAAAATCAGACATGGGATTTGGTTAAGTTGTCAGCATGTAAGAAAACATTGTAGAACAAATTGGTTTACATAATCAAGGAAGAAGAGGGTGGATGAAAAGGTACAAGACACGGCTTGTGGTAAAGGGATTTACACAGAAATCAAGTATTGAATTTGATGAGATTTTTTCTCTGTAGTTAAGATGACTTCTATTCGTATTGTTCTAAGTTTGGTTACAACATAATATTTGCATTTAGAACAACTTGATGTTAAGATGACTTTTCTTCATGGTGATTTGGAGGAAGAGATTTATATGCAGTAGCCACTTGGTTATGAAGTTAAGGGTAAGGAGAAACTTGTGTGCAGATTGAAAAAGAACCTATGTGGGCTCAAGCAAGCCCCAAGGAAATGGTATTTGA
Organism: Taxus wallichiana var. yunnanensis; assembly: GCA_018340775.1. Classification (NCBI taxonomy): domain Eukaryota; kingdom Viridiplantae; phylum Streptophyta; class Pinopsida; order Cupressales; family Taxaceae; genus Taxus; species Taxus wallichiana. The sequence continues at coordinate 748,931,578 of CM031238.1, forward strand.
GATTTGAAAATTTTATGCATGAGCATGGTTATATGAGATGTGAATATGACCATTGTGTTTATTTTAAGAAGCTTGAAAATGGGAGCTATGATATTTTGTTATCAGATGTGGATGATATGCTATTTGAAGGATCTAGTATATAGGACATCGTAAACTTAAATAAAGGTTAGCTCACACATTTGCAATGAAGGATTTGGGAGCTACAAATAAAATCCTTGGCATGAAAATTCACCAAGATAGGAAAACAAAAAGTTGTATTTGTCTCAGGAGGCTTATATCAATAAGGTGTTGGAAAGGTTTAATATGCAAAAATCAAAACCTGTTAGTACACCTATGGTTGTACACTTCAAATTGAGAAAATATCAGTGTCCTTCATCACACGAGGAGGTTGAGTACAAGGCACATGTTACCTATGCTTCAGTAGTAGGAATGTCTTATGTATGCCATGGTTTGTACTAGACCGGACATTCGCACGCATTGGGAGTTATGAGCAATAGTTTATGGATAATCCAAGTAAATAACATTGAAAATAGTTCAATGGATTCTCAGGTATTTGAGAGGGACATCCGACATGGATTTATGCTATGGAGGGTCAAATACTTCTTTACGTAGCTATGTTGATTCAGATATGACTGGAGATTTGGATGGCAGGAGGAGCACCATTGGATATGTTTTCATAGTAGGTGGAATGACAATTAGCTGAATTTTGAGATTGCAGAAGGTTGTGACTTTGTCTACTACAGAGGTAGAGTATGTTACAGCTATAAAAGCTAGCAAGGAGATGATATAGATGAGTAGGTTCATGGAAGATTTAGGTAAGGAGCAAAAGGATTGTAGATTATATAGTGATAGTCAAAGTGCAATCCATCTGGCAAAGAACTCAACATTTCATTCAAGAACGAACATATTTAGTTGAGGTATCACTTCATACAAAGCAGGTGTTGGAGGATGGACAACTAAAGTTAGAGAAAATCCATATGGATGAGAACCCTGCAAACATGCTAACAAAGTCATTGGTAAGGGAGAAGTTAGAGCTTCACTCCACTTCTATTGGTCTTCAAGTTTGAGACTCGAAGAGGAAGAAACAGGCCAAATAAAAGGAACCAAGGATGGTGATACACAACACAAGCAGTGATAATTGATCTCTAAGTGGGAGATTGTTGAGTATGGAGCTTAATTACTTCACAAGAAACTTACTTTTACATGTTACTAGTTTTGATAGTGACCGGCATCGGTTAGGAGGAAACCAACATCGACCGAGGGATAACCGACATCATTAGGACATGACCAACATCGGTCAGCAAGAATCGACACGGTTACCCGTGTGTGGACGGTGCTTTGTTTTTGACGAGAATTAGAATAAATCACTTGTTTTAAATATGATTTATTGATTTTAAAAGCATAGTTAGTTTCCTAGAATAGTTATATATGCATGTATGCATTATATAAGGGTAATAAGAAGAAGAAAAAAAGAAGTAAGAAGAAGAGAAGAAAAATAACAATTGTTTGCATGTAAGTTTTCTTGGTGAGAAAAAAAGAGTAGCTGAGTGAGGAAAAACATTGAACATCCTGTGAGGTGTTGGAAGACAATAGATCTTCAATGTATTTCTCCGTAAAAGAACTGAATAATAATATTGGCCATTTCTTAGCGGATGTAGCCCACACTGGGTGAACCATGTTAAATCTAGTGTAATATTTCTCTTGTTTATTTCATCTTCTGGTTATTTCCGCATTCATTACTTGTATGCTTTATCTGATTATAGATCTGTGCAAAATTGTTATATGGTTTAACCCCAACAACTAGTATCGAAATTTGTTTGGAGGTTTTGTGTGTTGACAGGATTTACTCACAGAGGGTTTTCTGATTGAGTGGGAGCAAAGCAATGATAGAAGATAGTAAATACCGAGTAGAGAAATTTGATGGTCATAATTATCAACTATGGAAGATGTAGGTGGAGGATTATTTGTATCAGAAAGATCTATACTTACTGTTGGATGAGCATGGAAAACCAAGCATGATGACTGATGAAGAATGGAAGGTTCTTGACAGAAAGGCTCTGGGATCTATAAGATTGAGCCTGATAGCATCGATAGAGCTTCAATTTTAATCAAATTTGTATGAAACTCCTAGTGCTTTGAATAAGGTATATTTGATGAAAAAATTGTTTAATTCTAAGATGTAAGAAGGTGGATCTATATCTAATCATTTGAATGATTTCCGGTCTATTGTAAATCAATTAAAATTGGTAAAAATTCCATTTGATGATGAAGTGAAAGCACTTTTATTCTTATGCTCTTTGCCAGATAGTTGGGATAACTTGGTAATGGTTGTTAGTAATACAACAACTACTTCTAAAGGTTTTAAATTTGATGATGTGGTTAGTGTAATCCTTAATGAGGAAATACACAGGAAAAGCTCAGGAGAAGCATCATCTGGAAATGCTTTATCTATAGAAAGTAGGGAAGATCTAAGGAGAGATCATCTAAGAGCAAGAAGAATGGGAGATCAAATTCAAGACATGATAGATCTAGATCCAGGTACAAAGATTTACTTTGCTGGAATTGTGGAAAGAGAGGACATGTAAAGAAGGAGTGTTGGTCCAAGGAAAACAAAGAGAATACATTAGATAAGGGTAAAGAAAAAGGTAAAGAGGAAAATGTTACAAGTGAGGTAAAGCAAGATGCCCTTATTCTCTCCTTGGATAATAAATTAGAATCTTGGGTGTTAGATTCTAGATCTTCTTTCCATGCTACCCCTAATAAGGGTTATTTTAAAATTATGTTCAGGGTGATTTTGGACAAGTTTATTTAGGTGATGATGAGCCATGTAATATTACTGGTAAAGGTGATGTTTATCTAAAGTTACAGAATGGAAACCCATGGGTATTGAAAGATGTGAGGCATGTGTCAAGCCTCAAAAGAAATCTAATATCTGTAGGGAAACTTGGTGAATTTGGATGTGTGGTTACATTCATAGCCAATTCTTGGAAGGTTACCAAGGGATCTCTTGTTGTGGTAAGAGGTAAGAAGGTAGGAACTTTATATCTATCTACTTATATTACTGATTCCTTTTCTATGCTATCTACTACAGATTCAGATGTAAACATGTGGCATAATCGGCTAGGCCATATGAGTGAAAAAGGAATGCAGATCTTAAAGGCTAAGGGTAAGTTATTAGATTTGAAACAATTAGATCTTGAATTTTGTGAGCACTGCATATTTGGAAAGTAGAAGAGAGTGAGATTTCTCAAGGTTGGGTCAACAAAGAAGGAGCAGAAATTAGAGCTTGTACACTCAGATGTGTGGGGACCAACCTAGGTAGCTTCTATTGGAGGATCCCAATATTATGTGACTTTCATTGATGATGCCACAAGGAAGGTATGGATCTATTGTATTAAGCATAAATATGATGTTTTTGAAACTTTTAAAAGATGGAAAGCCCTTGTAGAAAATGAAACAAACTTAAAATTGAAGTTCCTTAGATCTGATAATGGTGGTGAGTACTATAAGCAAGGATTTTAATGATTATTGTTCAGAGAATGGAATACAAAGAGAAATAATGGTTCCTAGAACTCCACAGGAGAATGGAGTTACAAAAAGAATGAACATGAACAATCATGGAATGTGCTAGAAGCATGAGGATACATGTCGGCTTGCCTTTGAAGTTTTGGGCAGAAGCAATGGATACAACAATGATACTTGATCAACCATGGGCCTTCAACAACATTAGATGGTGGAATACCAGAAGAAGCTTGGTCTAGAAAAGAGGTAGATTTTTCTTTTCTTAGATTTTTTGGCTCAGAAGCTTTTGTGCATGTTGATAGAGAAAATAGGAAGAAGTTAGATGCTAAATCTAAGAGATGTACTTTCATTGGTTATGGCTCTAGTGATTTTAGATATAAATTTTGGGATTTAGAAGATTCTAAGATTGTTAGGAGTCATGACATTAATTGAATGAAAAAGAATGTACAGGGATCAGGTTTTGGTGCCTAAACATGAACAGTTGAGGAAATTTTACAAGAAAACAATTTTCATACCTAAAGTAGACATCCATATACACCGACGTTGTTCCATAGGAACCGATGTCGGTCAAGCTAACCGGCATCGAGTAGACGAGATTGGATTCAAAATAGATAACCAATAGAACCGTAGAATTGGTACTCCTATAACCAATGTCAATAAGATAATCGGTGTCGATCAACGAGATAGAGGAACCATAATCGGTGACAGTGTCACCAACGTCGGTCACTGAAGATTGACATGAATGTACCACAAGCACAAAACAGCCAAAAACACCCCAGATCTCAGTGAGAAGGTCACAAAGAGTAAGTAGACCTCTAGAGATATTTTCACCTTCCTTTTCTTATTTATTACTAACTGATAGTGGTGAACCAAAAAGCTTTAAAGAAGCAATGTAGGTAGATACCCACGAGTAGTGGGAGCATGACATGGATGAGGAGATGGACTCCTTGGAACAAAATCAAACATGGGATTTGGTCAAGTTGCCAATAAGTAAGAAAACACTGTAGAACAAATGGGTTTACAAAATAAAGGAAGAAGAGGGTGGATTGAAAAGGTATAAGGCGAGGCTTGTGGTAAAGGATTTTCTCAGAAAAAAGGTATTGACTTTGATGAGATTTTTTCTCCTATAGTTAAGATGAATTTTATTCATATTGTTCTAAGTTTGGTTACAACAAAAGATTTTCATTTAGAACAACTTGATGTTAAGATGACTTTTCTTCATGGTGATTTGGAGGATGAGATTTATATACAACAACCGCTTGGTTATGAAGTCAAGGGTGAGGAGAAACTTGTGTGCAGTTGAAAAAAGAGCATATATGGGCTCAAGAAAGTCCCAAGGAAATGGTATTTTATATTTGATAGTTTTATGCATGAGCATGGTTATATGAGATGTGAATCTAACCATTGTGTTTATTTTAAGAAGCTTAAAAATGGGAGCTATGTTATTTTGTTACTATATGTGGATGATATTCGATTGTAGGATCTAGTATGTAGGACATTGGTAAACTTAAAGAAAGGTTAGCTCACACATTTGAAATGAAGGATTTGGGAGATACAAATAAAATCCTTGGCATGTAAATTCACCGAGATAGGAAAAAAATTGTATTTGTCTCAGGAGGCTTATATAAATAAGGTGTTGGAAAGGTTTAACATGTAAAAATCAAAACCTATTAGTACACCTATGGCTGGACACTTCAAATTGAGCAAAGATCAATGTCCTTCATCACACGAGGAGGTTGAGTACATGGCATGTGTTCCCTATGCTTTAGTAGTAGGAAGTCTTATGTATGTCATGGTTTGTACTAGACCACATTGCATACAGGAAATGGGAGTTGTGAGCAGGTTTATGGCTAATCTAGGTAAAGAACATTGGAAAGCAATCCAATGGATTCTTAGGTATTTGAGAGGGACATCCAGCATGGATTTATGCTATGGAGGGTTAGATACTTCTTTACGTGGCTATGTTGATTTAGATATGGCTGGAGATTTGGATGGTAGGAGGAACACCACTGGATATGTTTTCATAGTAGGTGGAATGATAGTTAGCTAGATTTTGAGATTACAGAAGGTTATGGCTTTGTCTACTATAGAGGCAAAGTATGTTGTAGCTACAAAAGCTAGCAAGGAGATGATATGGATGAGTAGGTTCATGGAAGAGTTGGGTAAGGAGCAAGAGGATTGCAAATTATACAGTGATAGTCAGTGTGATCCATCTGGAAAAGAACTCAACATTTCATTCAAGAATGAAACATATTCAGTTGAGGTATCACTTCATATGGTAGGTGTTGGAGGATGGATAGTTGAAGTTAGAGAAAATCCATATGGATGAGAACCCTGTGGACATGCTAACAAAGCCATTGGTAAGGGAGAAGTTGGAGCTTCACTCCACTTCTGTTGGTCTTCGAGTTTGAGACTTGAAGAGGAAGAAATAAGCCAAGGAAAAGGAACCAAGGATGGTGATGCACAATACAGTGCAACAATTGATCTCCAAGTGGGATATTGTTGAGTATGGAGCTTAATTGCTTCACAAGAAACTTGATTTTACATGTTACTAGTTTTGATGCCCGGTACCGGCATTGGTCGAGGAAATCGACATCAATCAGGGATAACCGACATTAGTTAAGACATGACCTACATTGGTCGGGTAGTAAGCGACAACGGTTACCTATGTGACAGTGCTTTTTTTTTTGACAAGAATTAGAATAAATAACTTGTTTTAAAGATGATTTATTGATTGTAAAAGCATAGTTAGTTTCCTAGAATAGTTATATATGCATGTATGCATTGTATGAGGGTAAGAAGAAGAAGAATAAGAAAAAAAAGTAAGAAGAAGAGAAGGAAAATAGCAATTGTTTACATGTAAGTTTTCTTGGTGAGCAAGAAATATTAGGTGAGTGAGGGAAAATCATTCTAGTTATTTCTGCATTCATTGCTTGTATGATTTATTTGATTATAGAACTCATGCAACATTGTTATATGGTTTAAACCCAAAATTACCCCATTATAATGAACTTTAATCAAATACACAACAAGAATAACAACCACAATGAATAAAGGTTGATAACATAGTTCAAAAGAATGCCTACATCTCTGGGTTCATAATACTAAAATGATTCATTATCCACTTCTAAATTGAAACTCCAGTACAAAATCACAATTGAAGCTATAATAAACATGAGGCTAGAAGAACAAGAACCTTCTCTATGACTCAAGTGAAAATTCCCGACTTATACACTAGATGGGATCTCTAATGATGCTAAGAACAAGAGTCTCCTCCACGACCACCAAGTGACAATACCCCTATACTTATGGAACAATTCTATCTCTAATATGAAATACCCTATAGCTCCAAAGCTGAAATCTAGGTGCTCTACATAACAGCTTTAGTGAGTTATTAATGATAACTCTCGTAATAATGAAGACCTCAACTCCTTCATTGCATAGTGCTAAGTATATTTCTAGAAGACCTTAACGCCTCCACTTTACATGATGTTAAGTCTCATTCCAAAATACATCAATGCCTCCATTGTATGGTGTTAAGTATCTGATATCAAAAGACAACAACTATCCTCCTTCACTCTATTGTATGATAGAAATAAGCCTCTTACATAGAGCTATGACTGATCGATGTCCATTGTTATGATGATGACCTCCTTCTACCCCGATTGTATGGTAAAATGACCGCTACATAGGGCTAAGTGGAGCAAATGTCTCCATCGAGCTCCATAAAGATAATGACCCTCCTCTCGCAAAAAATGATCTAACGATTCATCTAACACACTAAGGATCTATGCTCTAATGCTTTGTCTCGTCCCTCGGCTCCATGACGTTTAAGATCTACAACATGAGAAGACTTTGATCGGTGAGTTAAAATACTAACTCTCGAACCATTACAATGTGCCTATTAAATAATAGGACTTAATTTCATCTTGCCGATAATAATAATATCAGACTTCAAATGATAATGCCAATAATAATACAATATAAGACTTATCTCTCCATATGCCTATAATAATACAATATAGGTCATATAATAATTCCTATTAATAATAATAGGGCTTACATATTTTTTCTCGCCTTAATATGTTAAGGCTTCTCACATATTCTCCAAAATAACGACCTATAAACAAGCCTTATTATTTTCTCCAAAATGGCCTTTGAGCTCCTTAAGGCCTTCATAATACTCCTTCATCCCCTTCTTTAAGACTTGGCCTTGCTTGAAATGGAGGAGCTTCAATGGAGGAATTTTAATTCTTCAATAATTCCTATATAAATATAGGACTTTTACATAATGCCTTCAAACTTATTATAAGCTTCTGCCTTCACATTTTATTCTCCCAAGCTCGAGCTTGGAGAATTGTTTGTGTTCGAATGGGGAGAGGGAAAGGATTTTATAGCCTTGGCTTAGCGCACACATTATGGTTAAATACCACATCTTCAAAATTATACCCCAACCAACTTGTTGGCCAAGTTGGTTGGGCCGGTGCACATTCCAAGGGGAGGTCACGAGGTCAACTACCTCACCACCTATTTTTCTTGATCATTGAATGACCTCCGACCACTTTGTTGTGACTGTGCCAACCAAAATGTGTGCCTTATGTGACCACCATGTCAACTTTGACCCCTCTGTCTCTTTCACCTGCCAATCATCAACTGTCGTGTGTCCGTTGTGTCATGTCCAAGCTCCCATATCACCCTTCGGGACCCTATTTGTTTTGCTTCCCTTATCCACATCTATGTGGATTATCCCACATTCATCAAAATAGGGGTCTAGATATGCTTGAATAGCCTCTCGTGGATGGGAGTATTTTAGATGTGGCCATGTAATATCTTTTATCACCGATGCCTATAAACCAGCTTCCCAATGGCTCCCCAATTAACAAAAATAAAATAACATAATAGAACCTAAATGGGGGTATTAGGGTATTAATGCTAATATAAATAGGAGGACTAAAACATTGTAATAAAGAGGCTAAAAAGTAATAAATAACAACAAACTAATATGCTAAAGTGATGTAAAGCAATTGCATGATTTGATCTAATGGAAATAAAACCCTAGAATGCAAGAGGGAGTAAGGAAATGACTCAATTGATTGATGGTGACTATTGCGGGTTGTCACAGATCTAGGAATGAACTCGACAATGCAGCAGAGAACACTCAAGGGCCCTGCAGAGGGTAGATTTGGATTATCTGAAGTGACACAGGGCACTGGAGTGTACTGGGGCATCCCGGGGTGCCCTGGTCTATAGTCTGGGGCTCAAAATAGTATAAATGCTCAAAACCCTAATTTGGCATGGTCATTAAGTATCTCTAAATATTATTGTCTGTCGCACCGATTCACCGATGAACTAGATGATGCCCTGCACATGAAGAAGAAGAAGGGGTCGACTGACCTCAACTACAAAACCGGTGGACTTATCGCTGAGTGTTACACTACATTACAGACCTTGATGTAGTTCTGTGAGTGTGTGTATGTCGTGCCCTAGGTGCTCTCATGTCAGTTGCACTTTGTGAAATAACAGAGAGCTATGGTAGCTATAGAAGATGTAGATAGTAGAATAGAATGAATAGAATCCCTCCTCCTCTAAGAATGTGTGTGATGTAAACTTTCCTAGCTTGAATGTATGGTGTTATGTGGATGTAAGATGGTGCAATGGATGCAACCCTAGATGGAGTGATAGTAGTGATAGGATGTAATGACCTAGGACCCTTATTATGGTCTTATAAGCTTTATATTTATAGGGCTCTCAAGTTTAATTTCACAATTAATCCCAAAATGTCGAATGAGGAAAAGATAAAGATGACCAATGGCTAGAAGTGACCCAAAAAGGAGCAAAAGAGGCTAAACATAGATCGGGTGCACCCAGTGGGGGACCGGGGCACCAAGGTGCCCCAAGACATAGGTGAGGGGCACCCAAAATTAGGGCTAGAATCTCGGGAAGTTAGAAAATGGGGTGATAAGTATCGGGAAATACGGGAAAGACAAAGTAAAACATAAAACAAAGATGGAAAAAGGGGGATTAATTGGTACTTTGTACACTTGAGAACCTTATAAATAGTAGTATAAGACCGGGCTAAATATTGTCTAATGTGTAATATTTGTGTCTACATTTTCCCCCACTTTATGTTGGTGAGTGAACAACTTAGTAACATAAAGTAGATAGAAAAGTGTACCTAATGTCATGTGAGAGTGTAGAAGAAAACACGCGATGATGGACTAGAAGTGTGGAATGAAAAAAAGAAAAATGTGGAGGAGTGTGGATTCTAAAGATGAAACATGTGTAAAAAAAGTGATGAGAGTGAACCTAGGAAGAATGTGTGTGTAGTTGTTGCATGTGTGTGGTGTACTTGCATGGTTAGTATGGAAAGTACCATCATGGTGTGTTGTTCATTTGTCATTTTGTTGTTTGTTGTTGTTGCCAATTTGACTACTTGTTTCTCATACGATGGACCTGCAAGGAGAAAATGATCAAGTAGTCAAATATGTATGTATGTAAAAATGTTGTGTAAAGTACAAAATGTAAAGTACACTAGAATAGAAAGTGTAAATGGAAAAATGGAACATGTGCACCTGATCCATGTTGAGAAAAAGGGTGTAGAAGGATATCTGTAATGTCATGAGTTTTTGGGTGATCTCATGCCACCCTGGTTGAAGAAGTGTAGGGAGGAAATGCTCGGTGTCCTCCAACTCTAACCACTTTGCTGAATTTTGTTGAAGAGATCTCTATACTGCACTGGTTTTTTTAGGTGATCCTACACCACTAGATGAAGAAGTGTAGAGAGGCCACCCACTGTAACCCCTGAGCCTATGACCACTCAGAAATGTGCCGAAGGACACCATGTCTGTTAAGGCCATTGTGTATGGAGTTCATAGAATGGTCTAAACTCACTCACTGTGTGTGAACCGGTGTAGATACGTTGTGTTAGTAGAAACCCTCAATGATGCCCCCTCTTTGGGGGCACATGTGATGACCCTGGAAGGAGAATGCGGCCCCAAGAGAGGACCAACCACACTCTGACCTTGTAACCAACTCAGCCCTATAGGGGAAAGGGAAAGCACTTGGTAGATACCAAGGTGCGCACAAAAGGGATGGCTAGCCAATACAAGTGTTAGTCCAAACACATGCATGTAAATAAGTGTAAAAATATGTAGACAATGTAAAAATACTAAGCAAAGTAGTAAACACACAAGAAAACAAGGAGACCACACAAAGTGGGTTTCAAACATGGGACATCACTCACGATGTCACAAGACATGCAAGGCCATCATGGCCAAAACAATAGAAAAGTGTGCACACAAAAAAAGGGAAAATCCCATATAACAATAGCAAACAACGTACAAGTAGAAATACAAGTAGTCATGGGAACATGTAGTCCTACAAAAACAAGTGTTGCACATGGAACACCCGTTAGCATGTTAGAGTGAAAACCAATATGTCAAAGCATGTATAAGCAAGTAGTATAAGATGCTAAGTACAAAATGAAACAATAACACCTATATGAGATGAATGTGGATGCCCCAATGACCAATATAGTAAGGGTAGAAGGTGAGCATCCATGCCACGTGTAAATGTCTTATATCTAATCACACTAAACAAAGGCATGAATGCACATGTGTGTATGATAATGACATATAGGAAAGCAAGCTAACATGTGTAGTAAAGTGAACATGCAAAAACACTAGTAAGTAAAAAGTAAATGCTACCAAGACAATGCAATATGTTGTGGATGGATGGAATGGAATGGAATGCAAGATGGAATGATAGGAGCAACGTGCCCCCCGAGTGTATGGAAGTGTATGCATAGTGAGGTTCATTTTTTTTCCCCTCAGTAGTCAAGAATGAACCATAAATGAGAGTGTGTCATCGGGAAATGGTCGAGTAGTGTTGGTTGTGTCTAGTGCGTTGTGATGAGTGTGTATGTGTAGTGGTGATGAAATGTGACATGGGGAGAAGATGTGTGTGAACCTATAGCCAAAGTATATCATGACTTTTTTTATCGAAGAGTGATGATTTATCCCTAAGCATATATCACTATAAGATGAATGGATGGGAATGTGTCATATAGAAAGGTGTGCATGGACCCTATAGCCTAAATACCATGAATTGGTTGGATAGAGGAGTGATGATTTATCCCTAAGTATATATCACTATAGAATGGGTGGATGAGGATAATCGATGGAAAAATGTGCATGGATAGCCTAAGTGCATAAGCATAAATCACTTGTTGAAGTGTATTACAGATGAATGGATGGGAATGCATCATATAAAAATGTGTGCATGGACCCTATAGCCTAAGCATATACCACAGACTTGGTTGGATAGAGGAGTGATGATTTAGCCCTAAGCGTATATCACTATGAGATGGATCGAATAAGGTGATGATCTAGCCTATAATATGTCATGACTATATGGGTGATGGGGGTGTATGAAGTGTAGATAAGTAGGTGGTGGGTAATGAAAGGTGGTGATTTTAGCACTAAGTAGACACTATGTGATGAATAAGGCGAGGGTGGTGATTTAGCCTAAAGCATATACCACTAATGGATGAGTAGGAGAAGTGATGATGTAGTAGAATGACTTAGAAGAGGATGATAGAATAGGTGATGATCGGATGTAAGAGGATAATGTAGAATGGATGAAGGGAGTGGTGATTTAACCTAAGGTGTATACCACTAATAGGATATGATGATGAGTATGGGTGACGATATAGCCTAGAGTGTTGGTCATGAGTCCATGAAATGTGGTATGATGACATGTCACATGTAGGTAAGGTCCATTTGATTGGTAAACCCTCGGAAGTCAAGTATGGACCGAGGAACTAGAGTGTGTCATAGGGTGGTGAGTGCAATGCATCAGTTAAGTGTAATATTTCTTGAGATGCATGACATTGAGTGGGTTTTTGAGTGGTTTCCCTAGAAGGGTAGTGAGGTGGTAAAACCACCCCCAAGTTTATCTATGATGATGTAAGGGCCAAGCTAGTTGGGCTTGAATTTCCCTTTGAGCGTGGCTTCAGCTTTGGTATTTTTTTGGTTTTCTTTTAAGACAAGATCACCGATATTGAAGTCTCGAGGTCAGGTCTTGTGGTTGTAAGCATGTGAAATGTGGGTTTGGTATGCACATAGGTTTTCCAATGCTTGGACATGACATGAGTCCAACATTTCTAACTCATGTAAATGATTTTCTACGATAAGTGTCATCTTTAAGGATTCCTTTGAGAGAGATTCAAGAGTCGGTATTTTGAGTTCTAACAGAATAACAGCCTCAACACCATAAACTAGGGAGAAAGGGTAACATTTGTGGGGTTTGAACACTAGTGCGGTAGGCCCATAATGCATATAGGATTTGATTATGCCAATCAATACCACTATAATCAACAAAGTTTTACATGAGGATTTTGACAATGGTTTTATTGGTAGCTTTGGCTTGGCCATTTCCTTGTGGGTAATAAGGTGTGGAAAATGATTGTTTGATCTTAAACTTAGCAAAAATTTCTTGACATCTTTTTTTTTAAGGAGGAGCCATTATCGGTGATAATGGTGGATGGTACACCAAAGCGAGTGATAATGTGTGTGGTAAGAAAGTTACAAATGTTGGTATATTGGTGGTTGTACATAAGGGAGTGGATTCAACCCATTTGGTGAAGTATTCGGTGGTGGTAATGATGAATTTTTGGCCATCTATGGATTTGGGGTTGATAAGGCCAATTAAATCAAATCCCCAAAGGGAAAAAGGCCATGTGGGAGTGATAGGTTAAAGGTCATATGTGGGCACATGATGGAGATTACCATGCTTTTGACATTTTTCACAATACTGAGCATAATCCAGAAATCATGTTCCATTGTTGGCCAATAATACCCTTGACGTAAGATTTTTTGTGCCATGGATTTACTAGAAAATGGCCACCACAGAGGCTATCATGAATGTGAGATACATTGGTGGGAATATTTGTAAGGGAAAGACAATGGAGTAGGTGACCATCAAGAGCACACTTGAATAACTCGAGTCTTTGATGATAATAACATAATGAGTGGCTTCATGGCGTAGTCTACGGGCTTCATGGGGTTGTAAAGTATCAGGAATAGTCTTTTTGTACAAATAGTTATAGATAGGTGTGAACCATTCAATGGTGTCATGACTACGGGTGATGGCACAAGCGGTGATAGGTATGGTAGAAATAGATGGTTGTCATAAGTGGGTGATGATGAAAGTGGCTGATCATCGTGAAGGTCATGGGATAAGGGAGGAACACTGGCCATGGCATCGGCATGGTGATTGTCTTTGTGAGGAATTGTGGTGATGGAATAAGACTCAAAGGTAGCTAAGAGGTCTTTTACAAAGGAATTATATGAATAAGGTGTTCTTCCTTAGTGTGATAGGTGTCATTAACTTGGTTAATGACTAATTGAGAGTCTCCATGGATGCACAAGTTACAAATGAGGAGATGTTTAACGGTGAGCAAACCTAAAATTAGGGCTTTGTATTCAGTGATATTATTTGTGTAGGAGAATCCTAACCGGTATGTAAAGGGAAGTGGATCACCATGCGGGGTAATAAAGACAATACCAACACTGACACTAGAGTGGCAACTGAGAGCCATCAAAGTACATGGTCCATATGTGTGATTCAATGGTATAAGTAATGAAATCATCACGGAAGGAATCAAAAATAGGGGAAGCATCTAAAAGAGGAGGGGCAACGACCAATTGATCAATCGAATGACACCCCCCTTGATTGCTTTTGGGGATGAACTTAAGGTTGAATTTAGTAAGGAGCATAACCCAACGAGATAAATACCTTAAAGATGAGTATGGGACAAGAGGTAGCATAAAGGGTCAACTTTAGTGATAATGTGAACCTCATGGTTAAGGATGTAATGATGTAACTTGTCGGCAAAAAGACAAGGCCAGAGGCATAATTTTTCATGTAACTATAATTACATTCATAAGAGATAAGAGTATGAATAATATAGTAGATGGCTCGTTCTCGATGGGTGTCATCATGTTGGGCCAATAGTGCACCTAAGGCATGGAAGGTAGCGGAAATATACAAGAGAAAGGGTGGTCTTGTTGTGGGTGGGACTAGGACAAGAGGGTTTAATAGATAAGCTTTGATGTGATCAATGCTTGTTAACATTGTTCATCCCAAGTGAACTAGGTATCTTTCTTCATAAGATGTAAAGGGTTGAGTCTTGTTGGCACCCAATTGTGCAATGAAACAACGAATAACTTGAATCTTACCTTGTAAGGAGCAAAGTTGATGTAGATTTTTTTGGTGGAGGCATGTCGAGAATAGCCTTGATTTTAGTGGGGTCAATTTCGATGCCATGATGTGAGATAATATATCCTAGCAACTTTCTTGTGGTGATGCTAAAGACACATTTTTGGGATTGAGGTGAACACGATACTGATGCAATCATTCAAATAGCACCCGAAGGTCACGTGCATGGGAAGAACAACAACGAGACTTAGCGAGAATATCATCGACGTAATCTTTGATGATTTTGTGGATGTAATCATGAAAAATGTGTCATAACATGTTGATAGGTAGCCCCAACATTCTTGAGGCCAAATGGCATGATAGTGTAGAAAAATGTACCCCATGGCATAGTGAAAGAGGTTTTTTCTTGATCATCTAGATTTATTTTAATTTAATTATAGCTCGATGAAACCATCCATAAAGGAGAGTATGTCATATCTATGTGTAGAGTCTATAATAGTATCAATGTGTGGGAGGGGAAAACTATCCTTTGGGAAGCTTTATTTAAATCCTAGAAATCAATGCAGTAGTGGACATGACCATTAAGATTCATTACCGAACAATGTTGAAACCCATTCGGGATAGTCAACAACGTAGATGAAGCCAACATCGAAGCAATTTTTGGATTTCTTCTTTGACTAAAAGTGCAACCTTAGGATGCATCTTACGGATTTTTTTTAATGGGCTTCACATTGAGGATTAGAGGACAATGTTATGCATCATGACAGAGGTATCGATACCTGGCATGTCACTATAGTCCTAGGTGAAGATATCGAAAAATTCATGAAGGACCTACTTGAGATCCTTTTGTTCGCAAGGGTAAGGGAAGTGAACTAACAAGACAATACGAGGATTGTCAATTATTCCCAAATTATGTTGTATGGTTTCTTCATTGATAAGTGTGGAATGATCCTCGATATATGGCATTGTAGGAATAGTGTCAGGTAGGTTAGAAGTATCAGTGGAGTTAACAGAATCCCCCAAACAAATCATATTTGACAAGGGAAGGGATTGATGTCATTTTTATGATGGTAAGAAGGTAGATCCTCATAAGCACCCATATGATCCAATAACACATCATCAATAGGGAAAGTATCGGTGGTGTCCCAAAAGGAAGGGGCATCATTACTAATAAGTTATGGGTGCAACAGGGGAAGAGATGTGACATGACATATGGTGTGCACCTCTATGGGTGATGGGTCAAAAGGTTGATAGCCAAGGCCAAACTTATGTGAACATGTAGGGAGGTCCCAAAGTTTGGTAACTTTGTGGTCTTGGTAGTGAGAAAAACCAAAATGATGAAGATAGTCGTATCCTAACCCATACTTGGAGAGAGGTAGGACCAACATGTGGGGAAGCAGGGGAGTCCAAAGGTTGTTGAATGAAATTGATAATATGCGAAAGGGGAAGGATCAATAGGAACATCATAAATGGTGCCTTGATAATAAAACTTTAGTTGAGCATGGAGTGTGGAGGGAACTACATGCATGACATGGATCTAGGGCCGACCAAGGAGAATGTTATAATTAAGGTCATTGGGCATTACATGGAAGGGGATAGTAAGTGGTACATGGGCCGGTGGTAATGGGTAATTATACAATACCTAGAACTCATTTTGGGATGTTATCAAAGCCATGAATAGAAATGCTGGAAGGAGCAAGGGATGTCGGGGTCATGCCGATATGGTGGAGAAAACTAAGATTACAAATGTTGAGGCCAGATCCATTATCGAATACTAGGGCACGCTTGATACCAATTTATTAACACACACCTGGATATATAATGGAGGGTCATGGGCTAAGAACTCGGGGGAGGTCATCAGATGTGAAGGTGATTTGATCTTCATTAAGGGTTAAGGTGGAAACAAACTTATGGTAGACATATTCGGGTGATAAGTATGGAGAAACGTAGTGAGTAGCTAAGTAATTTTGGAGGTGAAGGAGGCAATCTAGGTATTTTTACAAGTATGCGTGAATAGAGATACTCATGGCATGCCACGAGTTGACTAAAAACTGCAGGGAAGGAGAAGGTATCAGGGATGGCGGATAAATATCATATAGACCAAAAATAAAAAGGGGGAAGACAAACATGATGGAAAAGATGGAGTACTAGAGAAGGTGATGAGAATGAATGGTCACAGTTCACCAAAATGATTATTAACAAAAATAAAGAAGCCTAATGGAACCTAAATGGGGTATTAGGGTATTAATGTTAATCTAAATAGGAGGACTAAAACAACTTTAAATAAAGAGGCTAAACAATAATAAATAACAACAAAATAATATGCTAAAGTGATGTAAATAAATTACATGATTTGATCTAATGGAAATAAAACCCTAGAATGTAAGAGGGGAGTAAGGAAATGACTCAGCTAATTGATGGTGACTATCATAGGTTGTTGCAAATCTGGAACTGAACTCGACAAGTGTAAGATGAACACTCGGGGGCCTATGAAAGGGAAGATTTGGACTGTCTGAAGTGACACAAGGTGCTTAGGAGTGTACTTTAGGGGTGCCCTAGGGTGTCCTGGTTTGATCTCTGCTCGAAATAGTATAAATGCTCAAAACCCTAATTTGGTATGGTCGCTAAGTATCTCTGAATACTCTCTGTCTATCACACTAGATTTACTAGATGAACTAGATGACACCCTACACATGAAGAAGAAGAAGGGGTCGGACTGACCTCAACTACCAAACCGGTGGACTTATCATTGAGCATTGCACTACATTACAAACCCTGATGTAGTTCTAGTGAGTGTGTGTATGTTGTGCCCTAGGTGCTCTTGTGTCAACCGTGCACTTTGTGAAATAACAAGCTATGGTAGCTATAGAAGATGTAGATAGTAGAATAGAATGAATAGAATCCCTCCTCTCTAAGAATGTGTGTGATGTAGAATTTCCTAGCTTGAATGTATGGTGCTATGTGGATGCAAGATGGTGTAATGGATGCAGCCCTAGATGGAGTGATAGTAGTGATAGGATGTCAATGACCTAGGACCCTTATTATGGTCTTATAAGCTTTATATTTATAGGGATCTCAAGTTTAATTTCACAATTAATCTGACAATGCCAAGTGAGAAAAGATAAAGATGACCAACAACTAGAAGTGACCCAAAAAGGAGTGAAAGAGGCTAAGCATAGATCGGTGCCCATGGGAGTGAGACCAAGACCCTCTGGGACCCCAATATAGGGTGGGGTGCCCAAAATTAGGGCTAGAATCTCGGGAAGTTATAAAATGGGGTGATAAGTATTGGGAAATATGTGGGAAAGATGAAGTAAACATTAAAAAAATGGAAAAAGGGGGATTAATTTTTCCACATCGTAATGTGACTCTCCGTTAACCTTGTCTCGTCTTAGAGTTGACCAAAAATTTTACTAGCCATAACCTTCACATACGAGCTCTCTTTTCCACATTCCTGTGGTCGTTAGAAATCTATCAAATTTAACTTCCACATCATTGTGATCTTGGGATATTTAGGAAACTTATGTCATGTAGATCACACCCCCCCACTAAGGAGGATTTTTATCCCAAAAATCTTATGTTCTCCTCTCTTGGATCATGAACCCTGATAGTGTCTCAAAGAGATCTCACAAACTAATATAATGGCCTTTGAACTACTCCTTCTCCAATACAAAAATTAGTTAGATCTCTAGGACATGTGGCACTTGGGCTCACCACCTTCTATTATACCACTCTAATGCCAAATTAGGATGACTAATCTCTATCTGGTCTTTGAGGACTTCATATAGATCTTTGATTACCAATGTTGCAAGAAAACACTAAGCATGATAAACCTGTCACATAGTGTGTACTTACTTGGTGGCTCTAGTCCCTTGTCATCTTCTCTACACGATCAATCTCTCTGCAAAGTATGACATTGGTTTCTTGTTGTGCCTAGATAGCTTAGTCAACAAGAAAATTTGATATACTACAACAAAAAATTTCCCTTGCAAGAGGGTCTTACAATTGAAAATATCAATATAAATAATACCCAAATTTTGTTAGAGACTCAAACCTATCTTATAGCTCTTTCTTCTGCTTCTCTTCTTCCACGAGTTGTTGATGTTTCCTCAATTAAGAATCCTTCTTTGGGATATAGTGTGAAATGGTACATTCCCATCTCACTATAACTATTGATGATAACCAAGTTCTTGATGTCAACTTGCTCGAAGATCAATAAACATACATGCACAATACCTGCTCTGATACCAAACTTGATCCAAAATCAGGCAATAAATGTTTTCTTGACCATGGACCCTTATAGGAAATTAATTATTTTACTAAAATTACCCCATTATAATCAACTTTAATCAAATGCACAACAAGAATAATAACCATAGTGCAAAAAGGTTGATAATGGAGTTTGACATGATAATGCCTACGTCTCTGGTTTCGAATACTTAACTCGATTTATTATCCACTTCTAAATTGTAACTCTAGTACAAAATCACAATTGAAGCTATAATAAACCTAAGGCCATAGAAGAACAAGAACCTCCTCCATGACCACCGAGTGACAATTCCCCGACTTACAACAAATTCGATCTCCAATGATGTCAAAAGAACAATAATCTCCTCCATGACCACCAAGTGACAATACCCTAACTTATATAACAGATTCTATCTCTAATGCAAAATACCCTATGGCTCCAAAGATGAAATCCAGACTCTACAATAATTTTAGTGAGTTATTGATGATAACTCCTACAATAATGAATACCTCAATGCCTCCGTTGCACGATGCTAAGTCTCCTTCCAAAAGACCTCAATGCCTCTTCTACAAAATGCTAAGTCTCCTTCGAAAGACCTCAACATCTACTATACGGTACAAGTCTCTAGGATATCAACATATAACAAGGATCCTCCTTCACTCTATTACACGAAGAAATAAGCCTCTATATAGAGCTATGCCTAATTCAATGTCTATTGTTGATGATCACCTCCTTCCACTTTCCTTATACGGTAAAAGGATCACTACACAGGCTAAGTGGATAAAATGTCACCAACGAGCTCCATAATGATAATGATCCTCCTCCGTATTAAATGATATGATGATTTTTCCAACGTATTAAGAATATGAGCTCTAGTGCTTCGTCATGTCCCTCAGCTCCACAACGTTTCTAGGGTCCAACATGAGAAGACTCTAATTGGTGAGTTAAAATACTAACTCCTAAACCATTATAATGTGCCTATTAAATAATAAGACTTAATTTCATCTTTCTCGATAATAATAATATCCGACTTCAAATGATATTGCCAATAATAATTCAATATAGGACTTATCTCACGATATGCCTATAATAATACAAAATGGGCCGTATAATAATGCCTATTAACAATAATAGGGATTACATTTTTTTTTCCTTTAATATGCTAAAGCTTCCCACATATTCTCCCAAAATGACCTATAAATAGGCCTTATTATTTTCTCCAAAATAGCCTTTGAGCTCCTTAAGGCCTTCATAATACTCCTTCATCCCCTTCTTTAAGCCTCGACCTTGCTTGAAATGGAGGAAGCTTCATTCTTCAATAATGCTTATATAAATATAGGACTTCTCCCTAATGCCTTCAAAATTCTTATAAGCTTCAGCCTTCACCTTTTATTCTCTCAAGCTTGAGCTTGGAGAATTACTTGTTTTCGAATGGGGAGTGGGGAAGGATTTTATAGCCTTATCTCGACCCACATATTGTGGTTAAATAACACATCTTCCAATTCATACCCCAACTACCTCATTAGCTTATTTGGTTGGGCTGGTGCACATTGCAAGGGGGAGGTCGCGGGGTCAACTTTCCCACCCCTATTTTGCTTGGTCATTAAATGATCTCACGAACACTTTGTTGTGATTATGTCGACCACCATGTGTGCCTTCTATGACCACCACATCAGCTTTGACCCCAGTGATGTTCTTGTCACCACTAATCATCAAATTTCGTGTGTCCGTTGTGTCGGTCCAAGATTCCACATCACTCATTGGGGTCCCGTTCATTGTGTCTAACTTATCCATCTATGTGGAATATCCCACATTCATTGGAATAGGTGTGTCGATAGGTTTGAAATAACCTCTAGAGATGGGGTTTGTTGTGGCTGCGGCCACATCATTTATTTTTTTGATCGATGCATATAAACTAGCTTACCCAATGGCTCACCCCATAGCTCACCGAGTTGGTTCGGCTCCTCATTTGTCCAATGCAATGTAGTAGCTTGCCGAGTTAGTATACCTTGCCTTACCGATTCAGAGGTATAAGGGCAATGTGGTGGCATGCCACATGGTGGCCTAAGGACCCACCATGTGGAAATATTTTTTTTCATCAAGCCAAAATATTGATATCAAGTGTCAAAGACTAGAGGTCCAAAGCACTAACCTGATTTGTCGCTTATGCCCAATTTTTCTTTTTCCATGTCATAATGTGACTCACTAGTTGACCCTGTCTCATTTCCTAGAGTTGACCAAAATTTGACCATCCACAAATTTCTCGTATGGGCTCCATTTTCCACTTTCCTATGGTCATTGGAAAGATATTAGAGTCAATTTCTACACCATTATGGTCTTGGGAGATTTAGGGAACTTTTCTCCTCAAATTTCCTCCAGATCATTCTCACAACTCATACTTACAAACATGGTTCTACCTCCCTATGCCTAGCTCATGCTTAGTTACCACTCGTCTTGGCGTGCATGTTGGTTTTACATTTGAAGCTAAGTGCCCAAATAACTCTATTGTATAACCATTACCACTATAGTCACTCTTCAATGGATTTTCTCGCGGGGATCTCCACCTTTACTCTGTGTGATGGTTCCATCGTTTGTGCATGACACTCCACTTTGTAGACCCATGTAGCATCAACTTGCCACCATTTGACCTGACTAAGCTAGGCATCTTCCGCTCCACTCTTTTCCCATTTTATTCAACCGAACATGTCTCTCCCTCGCCGCATTCTACTCCCAAATGACACTTGACCTCCCCACCACCCTCCACATGCCTTTCCCTTAACCACCCTACCACCCTTTGTTGACTCGTGTTTCACATCTCCCACCTTTTAAATACAATTCAAAGTCTATTAAGTGGATTTTTTATAAGATGGGTGTTTAACAGTTAATAGGGTTCAGGGCTTTATACATAATCAAGCTTTTTAAAGATAAAGTGTTGTGTATTAAAGGGTATGGTGGTTTTTAACATCTCATAATCTTAAAGGGTAGATCATTTTAATTGGTATAATTAGGGGTGTTTATAATGGTGGTTTAATTAAAATATTAGGTCTTAAATGTTATTAGGATCTAATAATTAAATGGAAATCAACTAAAGTCAACATCCCTATTTTTAATTATGTCCATTTTTATTTTTTCACACATTTTCTAAAAATAGTAAAACTAGGCAAAAATTATTCTGAAACTAGGGTTAGTGGGAATTTTTTTCATTGGACATTTGTGGGAGTGTGTTGCCTTTACGGAGTGTCTAAGTCCCATTTGGACCCCTTTTTGGCACTTTTCGTATGTTTTAGGTGTGTCTAGAACCATTTTTGGCAATTTGGCCCCCTTTGACTCATCATTGCATTATAGTGCTCTTCTTCTTATACGGCTAGTGAGCGTGTCTTCCATAGAATTGTGGTAAGAGATCCCCATTCTAAAAATAGGGGGTTATCATTGTTCTTGGGTGTTGTATTACACACATATGCATTCTCGAGTTGTTCCAACATCTTTCCACCTTTCTTGTAATCACACACCGTATTCTTGTGCACCTTACCCTTTTTGCTTCTAAATCATGGAGGATGATCTTTCCATACTCAAGCATCGTAGGATATCATTACAGACTCCATCAATTCTTCTTTACAGAGAGAAATATACATCATGGTGTGCTTATATGGAATAATAATTCACCTCACAAGGGTCTTACACACTTCTTTCATGGTCAGTTCCCGCACCCAATTGATTCCAGTCATCTTGAGGACTTTCTCGATACATGCGACCATGTCATTGGTCACTTGATGTTGTCTTTTATTAGACCTCTTTGCATTCATGTGGTAGACTCAGATCCTCCCCACCGCATCTAGAGCATATTTCAGTCTTTTTTTGGAGACCCTTCACATATTTCCTTCTTTGTTGTATTTCGATCCAATTGTCTCCTTTTCTTCTTCGTGTGATGGCGTTCCAATGACATAAATTTTTTGGTCCTACTTCTAATGACAAAGGATTGTGCTTCCAATTTTGATGCCGAGAGTACCAATGAGGAATCCTCTCCTCTTCTCATTATTCCAAAGAGTGTTGACACCCCTCTTATATCATCAAACATCGATCAATCTCCTTCTCAGCCTTATATCATCATTACACCTTCCTCCTTTCCACTTCTAGTGTGTGAGGCTCTTTTTCCACTCTTCTTCCTTTATGCATGGATGACTCATACTTGTCTGACATCGCTCTTCTATTTTTAATCCCCCTCATATGGATGGGTATCCGTTTGACCTTGGTCGTATATTCCTGTGAGTCCACTTGTGATGTAGTACAGGTTCCTCATCCTTCTTCAGGTGTTTTGGAGGATTCCATCATCTCCTTTGTTGGGAGTGACCCTTCTGGGAATCTTATCACTTCCAATTTTTAGGAGATATTTATTGATCCACCCTTTTTGTGGATCCTCTTTCTATTGTGGGGGTTGTTGCATTTCCTTCACATCACTTGGACATCCTTTCTGGTGTTCCCCCTTCATGAAATTTCTACACATGTGGTATTACCTTCGGTTCCTTGGTGCTCCATTGCTAGACCTATGTAACACTTCCATGGACCAAACTCAAAGTTATTTGTGCTACTACCTTCGGTTTCCTTCACATAGTGGGTGGAATCCCAACAATCCATTTTTTCCTTCCCAAGGGAGGCACATAGTTTGATGCGGCTAGATCTTCTTCAATCCAGAGGTATAGGAACACGTATCACACTCTTCTAGGATACTTCCTAGAGTTGTAGAGTTCAGATCCATCCATGGCATTTTCTATGTTCCTCTCGTCTCCCTCTTCTCCTCTCTTCTTCTTCTTTTAGTTAGATTTCCCTTTTGTATATGGGTAACTTATCAAGCTTTGTCAATGGTTGTGACCCATTTTTATAATCTTTCTTAGATTAGAGAGTGTGTTTTTCTCTTGTGGTGGATGTTTTCCCACTAGGTTTTCCTCCATTTCTTAGGACCCTTTTTGTTCATGGGTACCTCATCGAGATTTAGTGTTGGGACCCATTTTTCTTTCTCTGTGTGTTTTGTTGACTTTCCTTACCTCATCCTAAGTTATGATGAAGGGGGGTGTTGGTGTGAGGTGTATTTCCACCTCACCAGGTGAGTCATCTCACTTAGGTGGGAGCATGGATCATAGGTTTCATGTTAGTTATGACATATTCCCTCATGGAATCTATCATATGTGTAAGTATGTGTCATAGGAGTTATATTCCCATTTTGAAAAGTAACTCCTCTTCTCCATCATGGAGGCATCATTAGTTGCATGGGAGTTACTCAACACTCCCATATATGTACACCTTCTCTTACTTGATCTATGAGCATGGGGATTGAGCATTTTTTCCTTTAATGCATGCACATTGTCTCCATGATAAAGTTATTTCTTGAATCTTGAAGCTACACCATTCTGTATTTAAGTGTAACTCCTTGATGCACACAGATTCCCTCCGAGTCTTTGTCTCCTTCCTCCCTCCATTAGTATCAAACAACGTTCATATATACCTCACCTCTGGTCTCTACTTAGAGGTCATTTTTCGTGATTGGGACTACTACGAGTAACACCTAAAATAATTGTAATAATGAAGTATGTGACATCGCCTCCTATAAATATTTGGGAAGTAATAAGGACACCATACACATTTTCATTCCCCCCATCACCTTCCACCTTTTCACAAATCCTACCTTAGATGTGGTGATTCACTCCAAAGCAGGTTAGTAAGAATTGGTGAGTCTCTTCTAGTATTCTAAGGGTTCCCCATACCACTTATGTCCCCATACAAATTTGGTATATCAAGACTAGGATATATCGAAAGACACATCTATTTGGAGAGATAAGAGCTTGCATTCACCCATTCCAAAACAGTACACTTGTTGCATGATTTACAAAACATTGGTTCTTCCTGATGGATTTTTCTCTAGAGCTAAAATGTTACACAAACATGATTGCTTGTTGTTTGTAAACAAGTTAGTTTGTTGTATTACTTTTCATTAAACTTGGATTATACAAATTTTTCTGTTATAGATTTCAAGTCCAAGTTGTGTTCCACCACACATCAATCTAATACACACCAAAGAAAACATACTTGTAAACTACCTCAACATCAATACATTGGATCAATCACACAACAAAACTCTGATTCCTACCTTGATCCTAACCGAGTAGCTTGTTTAAGCTAAATCCAACACGAATTCATCATAGCTTTTTTTGAGATATATCATACTTGTATTGAGTTAAAAAAATTTATTCACTCCTTACATCAATACTTAGTATCTTGTTTAAGCTAAATCCAACGCAATTCCCAATAGCTTGTTTTTGAGCTATATCATACCTATATGGAGTTCACTTCTTTGAGTTGACTCCTTACATCAACACTCAATAGATTGTTTAAGCTAAATCCAATTCAAATTCCTAATATCTTGTTTTTAGTTATATCATACATGTATTGAGTTAACTTGTTTGAGTTCACTCCTTAAGTCAACACTTAGTAGTTTATTTAAGTTAAATCCAATGTGAATTCATAATAGCTTGTTTTGAGTTATATCAATCTGTATTGATTTAACTTATTTGATTTAACACCTTACATCAACACTCATTCACTTGTTTAAAGCTAAACTCTGCAACAAATCTATAATAGCTTGAGCTATATCACATTTGACCAAACCTCCTAGCTTATTTAAGATTAATCAAGTACATACCTATCTAACCATGGTAATCACACGCAGTCACAAAAACCCTATGTTTGGTCACTCTGATAGTTCATATGAAAAAGATGAGGTTAAAAACCCAACTTGGTAGAGAAGAACAAGAACAACTAGAAAAATTATTAGAGAAAAATAAAAATGAATACCTTCACATCTTAAGTATGGGATAGAAGTTACCTTCTAGGTATAGAAAACTTAACTAAACTCATAGATCAACCTGAGTCAAGTACACACAATTATGATGACATGAGTAAACACACCAAGGAATAATTACATGCCAAAATTCAATAATTAACAAAACAACTTACCAAAATGGCCTCTAAGGTTGCTAATGTTGGTGTGAGTCATATTCCACATCACTAGGAAAGTCATATCACTTAGGTGAGGTCATAAGTCTAGGTGTCATTTTAGGGTCATCATGAGATTCCCTTATGCATCAATGCATCATATGCGTCATGTGGGAGTTACTTCCCATTCTAAGAATGTAACTCCCCTTCTCCACTTGAGAGGTCATCATTATAACACTCTAGGGGTTACTCAACACCCTCTATATGTACACCACCCTTTAGATCTATGTGAGGTTGGATGAGATTATTTTTAGCCCCTTGTTGAATTTTTACATGCACCTATGGTTTATGCTCACTCCTTCATGGGACCTCATCACACTTCCAGTTTGTGCCTCAATCGATGTTCACACCATCCCGCATGATCCTTGTGCTTTGCATTTTCACATTCTCCCTCATGGTATCAGAGCGCACATTGTGTGGTTCTGTGAAACTCTTCGATTTTATTGTTTCGAATTTACATTCATGATGTACATGTTTCTTGAGTATCCATCATAATGGTTATTCCATTTGTTCCCTTATTGCATTGATTCAAGGATTCAAATCTTGTTCGGGTTATTCGGGTTGCATGCGTGTTGTAAAGGTTTATGGGTGTCACAAGTTGTAGATATGGTTTTCTAGTGCATGTTTTGAGATTTTTTTGGTTTTGAAGTTGTCTTAGGCCAACTCAACCCCACTTGTTGAGCTAGGAACCAATCTGCCCCATCTCACCACTTTAACTCCCCCTTCATTACATTCTCAACTTCATCTACATGGTTTTGCATCGGGTTTGTTCTTGATTTCTTCGATCATTTGATTCATGAGCTTACATTGGCCTACATGTTTGTTTGACCATGTTTATAATTAGTCTACATTAATCATGCTCTATATCCATGTTTGGTGGATCTGCAGCTCTTGTGCTTGAACCATGTTTAGAATCCTTTCCTCTGGTTTGTCGGTTTCTTGAGCTCTTTTGGCTTGCCATGCCCATGCTCTCCTAGTCCTCTCGGTCATTGGATTACTACACTCTAGTTTCAATCTTCTTTGTGTGTGGTTCTCCATCTCATCCTTGCTTATGTTTTTTACACTCCCACCACATGGCTCATTTTTTCATATCCTTTGGTTTTGCCCATGTGTATGTTTGACTTCCATCCCTCTAAATTCCATGTGTTCGGTTCTCTTACCATATTATGCTACTTTTTCGGGTTGACCCTGTTCCCACACCGCCCATCTCCAACTACTCGACACTTGTCATCATGTTGTTTATCTCAATGGTGCCTAAATTTCCATCCTTGACCTACCTTATGTTATCTTGGCACTTGTCTCGAATCCAATCCGCACACTTACACCCAACGGTCACCACACAACTCCTCCAAACCTTTGACATATTACACAATGAACTTGATGTGACCCTCTTTCCACTCGGTACATTTTCTACCTCGACTCATCAAATCATCCTCTCCCAACTCACCCCAAAAATTTTCCTCCGAGTTACACTACCTTAGCTCATCCACCATTTTGTTTCACCAAATCATCGAGCCAGCTAGCCACCTTGCCTAGCGGCCTACTCAAGCTCACCCTCTTGAGCTTCGTACCTATCCTTCCACCCCCTTTTGGATTTTTTCATCATTTTTATCCTTTTAAAACATTGTACATGTAATATAAGGGGAAAAATAATAAAAATTCATTGTAATAAGGGGGCATTTTTTTATGGGCTCTCCATATAGGGTTATTAGGCTTTCTTGGGCCATGTTTTTCTAGGTCATGCATTGTAGTGCTCCTCTTCACCTGTAATTAGTGAGTGTATCTGCCACAACCTTGTGGAAAGAGAGCCTTCTTTTTTACGTTGTGAGACACCCTTTTCTCTCACACTGAGTAGTGTACCCTTGTTTTTACTTTCACCTTTTGTGTTTGATTGTGTGTGTTCCTTTGCTTCCAACTAGGACTTATTATGGCCTCCACTCTTGGGTGAATTTTTCCTACTGTGAGGTGAGTGGTCAACTTTTTACATCACATGAACCTACCCTATTATAATCACGCACTACTTATAAAGTTCTATAGATAGGGGTTATCACTATTCTTCTTAGGTGTCATGTTGCTTAAAGAAGCATTCTCAGTAAGTCTAACGTCTTGCATTCTTGCACCCTCTTCCTTCTTGTGCACCTTGCACTTCTTTCTTCCAATTTTACATCACGGAGGATTTTCTTTCTAGATTTAAGCATTGCAGGATCGCTTTACAACCTCTGCCACTTTTTCTTGGGAGAGAGAACTATACATCTTGGCGTGTTTCTATAGAATGCTACTTCACCAACGAGGGTCTTACACACTTCTCACTTGATCTAGTTGTTACACCCACTAATTCCAATTTTCATGAGGAATTTCTCGACACTTGAGACCATTTTTTTGGTCACTTGATGTTTTCTATCACCATACCTCTCTATATTCACTTGGCAGAACTCAAATCCTCCCCACTACATCTGGAACATCTTTCAGTATTTGTTTGATACCATTCACATACTATTGCTAATGTGTTGTTACTATTGATGCTACTGATCCAGTTGTCTCCTCTTCTTCATGTGATGGCAATTTTGTTGACAAAGAATCACTTGTTTCTACTTATGATGACAGGATTGTGATCCTAGTTTTGATGTCGAGAGTACTACAACGGACTCCTCTCCTCCTCTCACTATTCCAGAGAGTGTTGACACTTCCCACATCTCACAAGATATTGTGTAGTCTCCTTCTTAGCCTTATATATTCATTGCACCAACCTCCTTTCCACATCTAGTTTACAAGCGAGATTCTTCCACTCCTCTAACTTCATGTGATGATTTATACATGTCGACATCATTCTTCTATTTTTGAGCCTATTGTTGATAAAATTTAGACCGAAAACCAATTAACCCTTTCACCTAACGCAAAAGGTCAAGATGGAATCAAACCAGTTTAATCATAATTGTACTTAATAATTGGCTTAAGCGTGGGTAGTTTAACATAAGCTAAATAATGATTCAACCTAAGATTTGGGAAGTTTCTATTTCTGAAGTAATGAGAATATACGTACATCAAAAAAAATACAAACAAAACACATTAAAAGACACAACAAGACCACACAATGATTAATTATATTGATAAATATATTTCCTTAAACTCAATGACTTTATATGAAAATAATCACTCATATATCAAACTTATTTTCTATATCAAATATATATTATCAATATTTATTCGACAGAGTGAGTAGACCTATCAATTAGGTAACCTCTTGAAAAGGTGAAAACCTTGAGTTATATCTTAAAATTTCTTCCTTGGAATGATTTATCAAATGATATTATTATCTTGAAGATCAAAACATAACAACAAACTAAAAATAAATAAAAATAAAATATATCAACATATAAACATATTTACACAACTGATGAAATAAAAATTTGATATAGACATGATAAAGAGAATAGATTTTGCATTAATGAAAGAGAGTACAATGATCACTAAAACAACGTCTTAACAAGGTCATGATTCAAAATCAAAGCCAACATGGCTACAGATTGCATTTATTTCGAGATTGGAATGAAGATATCATCAAGGCTTTCTTTCGATATGATAGACAAAAATCTACATTCACTTAGAAAAATGTATAATAATTGAGTAGATAATCAATGAAATAATATTAAATTTGAAATACTTTGCATTCAAAATTCATACTCAAACCTCAAAAAAATGTCATCACAACGCCTATAAGATCACTTGTCTTAGAAAAAAATTGCATAGAAATAATTTAGAATGAAATAACCTTCAAAATAGCTGCAATACCTGATTTCTCATCCCTTGTAATTGAATCCTCCAAGTCCTTTTATAACATCCTCTTAAACAGAATCAATTATAACTAATTGAACCATTTAAATAATTTTAAATAAATGATTTATAACTTTATAATAAGCCTTCACTTATGACTTAAGTGAAACTTTATAATAAAATATAATTATAACCAAGGACTCGGGTCACTTTTAAAACATTTTACTTAAGCATTTGAATGAGGTATGAGTCATCTAAACAGGGGCCCACTAAGTATTTCACACATTAAATAAATGCAAACACAACCATTTAAAGCATTCATCCTTTCAAAGGCTAACACATCATCATCATGAAAAATCAAATCAAATATCAATGACCATCCATTTATATGTATAAATATATAATATTGTCACCATTTTTCATCAAAAATGTCTCAAAATATTAAAGTATGATATCCAAAATATGAAGTATATGCAAATTTATTAATATGTACAATGTGGTGTTAAAGTTTATCAAATCTAAATAACATAATCAATCATCCCCTGTCAAATCTAGCAATGGTGTGCTTACCTCAGTGATCATCTCGACATATTCATATGGCTCCACATGAAGTATAGTGTGAGTGATGATACCAGATTCTTCCTCCACTTCTAATTTAACTCTTTTCACTACACTTGTCACTTTAGGCACCGTGGAAGAGGACCTAGCACACTTAGAGGTCTATAGAGAGTCATGAGAAAGCACAACTTGGTTATGTCCAAGTAATAGTGGTGAAGTAGTAACATGTAAGACATGATGCTGAGGTACATGAGAAGGAGCATATTGAACAGACCTATTAGAAGAGGTTGGGTTATTATCGGCATGTGCGTGCTCAAGATTGTGCAAAGGAGGGTTATTAATGTTGCGGAAAGGTTGGTTTCATGGATAAGATTAAATAACTTGTAGTACTTCATGAAGGAAGTTTTCATTAGCATCGAAATAGATAGACACATGTGTAGGGCCATGTATAACAAAAGGTCTACCTTCTTAAAGCGTACTAGTTCCTCTTTGGCCACCCCTAGGTGAACCCTTCTGCCATTGTGATTGACCTTAGAAAATATTGTGTCCCTAAGAGTGATGTGACCCAAACCTTATAGAACCCCAACAATCCCATCCAGACATGATGAAATCATACAAAAGGAGAGGTAAACACCAAATATTAGCATGCAATATCATTTAACTTCCCAAAACAGAGTCACCAATCAAAAACCACAAGTGATAGTCACTGAAAAAGATATCATTTCAAAATTGAAGGAAAATCATGTTAGGTTAGTTAATTATGCATAATATAAATTTATTATTTAATTAATTATATTAATTAAATAATGTTCTTATATGGTTATATTATAAACCATATTATTTTTTTATTTAAAACAATACGGATGATGTTACATATTGATTTAACAATATTATTGTTGTGCTTCCCCGGATGTGATTTGGAAGCTATTGTATTTTAATTTGGTTGTTGCATTGTTGCAACTCCTCTTTTGTTTGTATCCCAGCTATCCAATATGTATAAATATTGTAGCCTGCACTATTGTAAATGGTTGATTCAGATTAATATAATCTACAAGATTCCGTCCCTATTTACATTTGGTACCAAAGTGAATTGAAGCTCCTAGAAAGGTTGGAGAAAGTTTGCAAAAGAAGGAGAATTCGTAGTGAAGAAATCTACTTCAACGGAGAGCCAATGTTGCTTCCCAAAACCCCCAAAACCCACAACCTCCTCGTGTGAATTTCAGTAAACCAAAGGCAAATTGTTTTTGCCTTGGTGCACTACACTAGGTAAATTTTCTCCCTAGAAGCTGATCATTTTTAGTATATTTAAAAAAAAATCCCAACAGGGGTTTTATCTCCAATATTAGCAAAGTTTTTAGGTCTCTGCTAAAATAATAGTCTATTATACTTGGAGAAGTCTGTGTATTTGGCTATACACCGAGCTCAAACTGAGCTAAGTTTGAGCCTCCACCGAGCCAAGTAGGCCGAGCCCCAGCATCGAGTTATATTGGCAGATTGGAATCCTGCATGCAGTGGGCATGTGGATTGGGTTTACATTTGTTCTTTGCATTGTTTGAGCCCTATGCATTTGTTGAAGGCAAAAATCACCATATCAAACTGTGTTGCATTCATTGAAGAACATTGATGGTTTGGCACCAAAGGAGACCCATGGTTGAGTTGAGCCCATCCACCTCCAACCTACATGCAAATCTCAAAGCTTCTACTCCCACGAGCTCCACTAGAGCCTCCTCCATCACTGGACCTATGTTGGCATTCAACTGCATTAAAAAAAACCACAAAAAAATAGTGGCTAAAACAACACTATACACAAAGTGGTAAATTGCAAATAGCAAGCAAAACCGTGAAGAAATACCTCCACCCAGACACTGCAAAGAAACAAAGGAGTGGCTCTAGTTGTAAAATGGTGGAAAAATTAAAAAATAGGTTTATCAAAGCCAAAATGGTTAAGAGGATTTGGATCCTTCTTTCATGGAAAAACTAATCAACATATAACTTAAACTAGTCCATGTGGAGATCCAACGCTTGCCAAGTCACATTTTACAAAGGTGAGTCAATTTGCACCTTATTTAAATACAATCTTGTCCATTTCACATTACAAATGCTTAGCGGCCAAGGCGGTTAGAGGGAAACCTTTGGGAGTGGGAGGTTTCGAGTTCAACCCTCACCCCAACATAAGTTTTGATTTTTGAATTTGGTGACATATTTGGAGAAACCACAACATTTAGAGGAAGATTTAGCCAAAAATCATCTCTAAACTCACTGAGGTTAGGGTTAGGAGGAATACATTTGAATGTCGAGATGGTGTGCGCGTACCGTAGAGAAAGATCGGGCATGACTTGGAGAACTCCTTTTTGTCTTGGAAGGACTACTGCAAATAAGAACACAAGACCACAAGATTTTGATTAAACAATAAATGAGAAACTGCCTTGGGCCCAGGAAATATAAAACTTCCTTTGAAGGTGGTGGTTCCCTGCTAATATGAATTAACACAAAAGACTTGCAAAATATCAATTAAATTGTTTCGTTAAAGCTGGGTAGGGGAAATGCTGGTTTTGGTTTTGATCGGAGGCCGATGCGATTCTTGATAACCGATGCGATTCGATTCTGCGATAAATACCGGTGGGTTCTAGGATCTTCTTGGTAGCTATGGTGTTTGTAATGGCTGGTTTTTGGATGGTATTAGGAAATGGGATGATTAGAAGCAAAAGAATGACAGTTAGATGCAATGGCACGTTGGGTAGTGGATTCAGAAACGGATTTAGGAGGACTGAGATTCAAGAAGCATAAGCAATGTTATAACAAAGGACATGCAAGATGTGACTTACTGGTTTTGACCAAGATGCAAGTTGATCTCCTTGGTTGTAAACACTTCTGGTTTCTTTACTCGTCTCTGCTCTGTCAAGTGAAGATCTGGACTCTGTTCCTCGCTCGCAATGCTCTCTGTTGATCCAGAAATCCTTTGATGATCTCCAAAATGAAATTCCGATCCGTTGTTTTGGTTTGGGAGCCCATTTACGAGGAACCGATGGCGGTTGCGTAACCGGCGGTCGGTCAGTAGGCAACCGGCATCGGTAAGGAAAAAAGTAGGCTATTTTAGTAAAATAGCCCGCCTTCCTACTTTTCTCCCGAGAGATCGATTGCGGGCTTGGTCAAGTGGCTAGAAGGTCGGCTTTGGGTGCGAGTAAGGAGGCATTAGTTATGGATGTGAGTCTAGACCAAGTCACAGGTCTTAATTAGGTTAGTTTAGGGTTAGGGCTAGGTCATGATGAGGTGGCAAAGTGAGGTGGCGGGTAAGGTGATGTGGATTTATCAATTACAAGGTAATTAATAAATAATTGTGTAAGGTTTAGGTAATGAGGTTAGATTGCGAGATGAGATGCGGGTCACAAGGGGTCGTAAGACACAAATTTGGTGTCTACATTAGCCCCTTATTGTCGTGTAGCTTGTTTTGTAAAGCTGCGCGGACAATAATATGAAGTGGTTTCTCATGTTAAGGATATAGGTAATCCCCCTCAAATCTATCACAGATTGAGTGAACGGGAAATCAGGGATAGGGTTGATAAAGGGTATATGTTGTAGAGAGGATGGTAAGGTGATGGGGTAGGTAGGTCGAGGAAGCGGACGCATGTTGAAATGCAATAGTGTGACGACTAGGGTACATGATTTGGCGAGCAAACCAGGCAATGTAGAGGCAAAGGTCGATAGTTTATCCAAACAAGGGTGATATAATCCTGGTATCAAGGCATAGGAAGTAGCCCGGGGTATATATACGGTAAGGTACCGGAGCGTTTAGGCATGTTGGCGGTACCAAAAGGTTGGTTTGGTTGAGATAAGCGTCACGGTCTAGAGTGCAGGCAAAGGCTGGTCGACGGATCAAGTCAAGGACCCTAATCATGCTAAAACACGAAGCAGTGAGCTCGATTGAACCAAAAACTACATGATGGATGGATAAAGTGTATGGTGTTGATTTTGGGTAAGGTATGGAAGTGATACGGTCGTGGGTTGGGCCAAGTTGTTGGGTGGCGGCCTTGGGTCGGGCCAGAAGTGTAAAGGGAGGCCTTGGGTCGGGCCAAATAGTGAGGGCAAGGCCTTGGGTCGGGCCAAATGGGTAGGTTGAGGCCTTGGGTCGGGCCGAATAGGTAGGTTGAGGCCTTGGGTCGGGCCGAATAGGTAGGTTGAGGCCTTAGGTCGGGCCGAATAGGTAGGTTGAGGCCTTGGGTCGGGCCGAATAGGTAGGTTGAGGCCTTGGGTCGGGCCGAATAGGTAGGTTGAGGCCTTGGGTCGGGCCAAATAGTAGGTTGAGGCCTTGGGTCGGGCCAATTGGTTAGGGTTGCGGCCTTGG
Source organism: Taxus wallichiana var. yunnanensis (assembly GCA_018340775.1). NCBI lineage: Eukaryota > Viridiplantae > Streptophyta > Pinopsida > Cupressales > Taxaceae > Taxus > Taxus wallichiana. Next base: position 748,966,284 of record CM031238.1, read on the forward strand.
GTCGGGCCAAATGGTTAGGTTGAGGCCTTGGGTCGGGCCAATAGGTAGGTTGAGGCCTTGGTCGGGCCAAATAGGTTAGGGTTGAGGCCTTGGGTCGGGCCAATAGGTAGGGCGAGGCCTTGGGTCGGGCCAATGGTAGGTTGAGGCCTTGGGTCGGGCCGAATAGGTAGGTTGAGGCCTTGGGTCGGGCCGAATAGGTAGGTTGAGGCCTTGGGTCGGGCCGAATAGGTAGGTTGCGGCCTTGGGTCGGGCCGAATAGGTAGGTTGAGGCCTTGGGTCGGGCCAAATGGTTAGGGTTGCGGCCTTGGGTCGGGCCAAATGGTTAGGGTTGCGGCCTTGGGTCGGGCCAAATGGTTAGGTTGCGGCCTTGGGTCGGGCCAAATGGTTAGGGTTGAGGCCTTGGGTCGGGCCAAATGGTTAGGGTTGCGGCCTTGGGTCGGGCCAAATGGTTAGGGCGAGGCCTTGGGTCGGGCCAAATGGCAGGTTGAGGTCTTGGGTCAGGTCGGACAAGTGAACAAATGGTGTTCAGCACAGGTGAATAGAGATGGTGTTGGTGAAAAAGGGGCAAATGGTAAAGAAGGGCAAAAATTTTGGGGGAAAGTTGGGATACGAACCGATGTCGATTCTACATGACCGATATCGGTTAAGAGACCGATACCGGTTCCTTAGGGCAAAATGAAACCGACATCGGTTAAGGTCGAAAAACCTATAAAAAGAAAAATACGGCCTGTCATTGTCACTTTTGTTATTTGCAAACCAAAGCGACTTGTCTGACGTGGAGAGTTGATTTGGAGGGTTATTGAGTGAGGTGGAGCTATTTGATTGGCGGAGAGAGTTGATAGTGGGCCCGATTGAGGAGGAGGCAGCAGGTGATTGGCCAGGGACCCAGTAGATCAGGATTGGAGCCATGCACGGCGGCGAGGAGGCTGGAGGGGCTGGACCAGCTGGACCGCCACCACCCATCCCACCACGACGACGTGTCGTCGTACCGGTAGGTTCTAAACTCGTGATTTTATGCATTGAAATGGTTATTAGGCTAAATGGGGGGGTTTGGGTAGGAATTTGTATTTTGTAGGAAATAATGAGTAAATGGAGGTAATTTGAAAAACGGAGAGGGTAGATAGGTAAAATAGGGTAATGCGGCTAGGTGGGTAAAATTGGAGGGTGTTTGGGTGGGTAAATGGGTAGAAATAGGAAAAAAATAGGTTTTGGGGGCCGCGCGGGGGTTCGGCTCCGGAAAGAAAACAGTGACCGATGTCGGTCGCTAAGGAAACCCGCATCGATCGAATTTGCGGTTTGGTTGAGTTAGGAGGGACCGGCGTCGGTCGCGTATCGGCCCGTTTCGGTGGCGTTGGGATGGGTTGAGGGCGTCGGTGGTGGTGTCGGCCGGGTTCGGTGGTTTGTGGTGGGTTAGGTTTTGGGGTTTAGGTGGGTTTGGGTGGTTTGTGGTGGGTTAGTGTGTTTAGGGTTTAGGATGGGTTTGGGTGGTTTGTGGTGGGTTAGTGTGTGGGTTTGGGTGTTTAGGGTTTAGGGTTTAGGATGGGTTTGGGAAGCTTGTTGGGTATTAGGGTGTGGTTGGCCGTGTGAGTGGGTTAGGTGTGGGTTTTGGGTTGGGTTGTGGGTTTTGGTGGTTGTTTAGGGGGGGTAGAAAGTCGGGGTGTGGTCGGGGGGATACAAAAAGGGGGTTTAGATGGTAAAGTAGATGTTATAATAAAGAGTAGGTCTAAGAATGTGGGTTGGTTTTGCAGGCACGTCAGCAGTTGACGATGCGTGATAGGATGCCTCCACTATTGAGTCGGATGAGGCCACACGTATCTGCGGCGCATTGGGCCATCATGCGCGAGTGGGACTCGGCGGGGTCAGTACGAGCGATAGAGAGGATCACGGCTGATGGTCGCCCTCATCGAGAGATGGGATCCGGCGGCCAATGTGTTCCATCTTCCGACCAGGGAGATGACCGTCACATTAGAGGATGTGTATCGCATCCTGCGGCTACGATCGAGGAGAGCGATCTTCGAGTAGGTCGAAGCGCCATGGGCGGCATCTCTGCGAGTTTTGGGGATGCGGCCGCGCTTCTTATATATCGCCAGCGCGAGCATTGGATATGGTGACATGTACCGCGCACACAGACATGAGACACGGCTTGCCGTGTTGATGATGATAGGGATCACATGCTTCGCCCTCCCGGATTCAGAGGGAGGCCGCTTCCCACGAGCATTGATGGGGGTGCTGCTGGAGATGGTGGAGGAGCACACACATTTTCGCATATGGCACCGGTGTATACAGTGCGGTTATCTGAGGAGTTATGGGGCTATCGCCGGAGGAGCGATTTGGTATTTGTTCTACATTTTTGTTGCACTGTTGGGCATACGAGCACATCGTATGCATCGAGGCGATAGGGCTACCCAGGCGGCCGGGGCCACGCAGTCGTATACCGATATGGCTTTGAGAGGTGGTTGGGGGTCGTGGGCCAGACCACGGCGGTTGTTGCGAGTCGGGATGTGGCCTATTATAGACACTTGCTAGAGGCCTTACAGCGGTAGACATTGTATGGAGACCCTACGAGAGGTCACCACTGGCGAGAGGCCCGCGTGCAGTGCGCTGATCAGTATACATTACGGATAGCGGGACGGAGGCCGGGAAATGCGGCGGATACCCCTAGAGAGAAGTGCAGCGAGGCGAGATGGGGCTACGGCAGGGCGAGCCACCTCCCTTCCCTCGGTACGGGAGGGATGATGTAGAGGCCCCACTTGCCCGCGCCCGCGCCTTTGGATCCAGGCCCAGGTAGCGGAGAGACCGGCGGTGAGGTGTGGATGATGCGGGTGCAGAGAGCATACGAGGTGGTGGGGGTTGGGCGAGAGAGCGGCGAGATAGTACCTGCTGCGCGCCGGACTTAGGCTGCGATTATAGGAGAGAGGATCGCTCGGGGGTCGGTGCGGCTCTTACGGGGCGGCTAGGCTGCTGCGCGAGCACGAATAGGGGCCTTACGAGGCGCTAGCTAGCTCGAGCACGAGCACACCACCGTAGCACCACCACCAGCCACCACGCCACCACCACCGAGTGCACGAGTGCAGTGCGAGCACGAGCACACCACCACGGCACCACGGCCACGAGTGCGAGTGCGAGCGGCGGCACGGCGGCACCACCGCGGCCACGAGTGCGAGTACGAGCTCGAGGTATTGGTGTTAGGTGCGAGGCCAGCCCAGCCCGGCTCCTTGATGGCGCGAGATCGCTATATGGAGGTTAGAGCGAGGCCCGATATTATCGAGATATTCTTGATAATACGGAGTCGAGTATCGGCGTATGCGGCATAGGCGAGAGACCTCGCACGGCCGAGAGATCTCGGGGAGGGCAGCCACAGCTGCGTGTCCGTGACGCAGGCGGGGAGGCGAGAGGCACCACGAGGGACCAGCGGGGAGAGGTGCGGGGCGGTGGGGAGAGGCGATAGATCCCAGACATGGTTTTGTATAGGGACACGGGCACCGGTCTGCGAGCAGGTTGTATTGATAGAGGCTGCGTGCGACACTTATTCATTGTATTGATTCATTTATTTATTATATACGCTGCGAGCAGTACGGGTTGTACATTTGATACTGGCTGCGAGCGAGTATATTTTGATATGAGAGACCGGCTGCGAGCCAGTCGAGATTTTTAGTAGGTATTGCGGCTGCGTGCGGCTTTGGTATATTATGAGATCACGAGAGGCCCCGATGTAGGGCACATTGTATTTTTGAAAACTGGTATATATATATATATAGATGATGATTTTGATCCATATGTAGTGTTAAAAATGTGTTTAAATATTTTGTTAATGGTTTGGTAATATATAATGTATGATAAGTTTAGTGGGCATGTTGATAGATGGATGATGTTGATGGTTTTGTTTTTTTTTTACGTATATATGAATGATATGTGATGTGATGAATTGTTGGTTTTGTGACATTGTGATATATGTAACTGATGAGTTGGATCCAAATGATGTAGAGATTGATAGTTTCTTGAAATTCGTAGTTGATGGTTGTGTATTTGTATAAAATAAATGATGTTTAATGAAATTGTAATGATATGATGTGTGGTGGATGAACAAATGTGGTAAATGGTGTGGTTATGCAGGAAAAGAGGCGGGCGCGACAAAAATTTATGAAAGAATGAAGAAAAGAACCTGTTTCAAAAAGGCAGGTGTGTAACCGGTATCGGTTAGGTAACCGATGTCGGTAGTTATATGACCGATATCGGTTATATGACCGATACCGGTTATTTAGGTATGAGCTTTTCTAAAAATAGAAAAGCTAGGGTGGCAACTTGAGTTTTAATTTTAGAGCCATGCGACGAGAGGTTAAATACGTGAGCGCGCGCTTTTTGGCAGTGAGAGACAGGTATTTGCATGAGAGATTTGGGTGAGAAGGAGAAAAGAGACAAGGAAAGTGAATGTGATCCGAGATTCAGAAGGCAGAAAGACAAAGTTGAAAAGGGTGGTGATCATGGCAGAACGAGGAGAAGCATCCGGCGAGCGAGGCAGGGGAGGAAGACAAGGGCCACCTCAGTGCTGACCCCAAGAGGTATCATTTTGTTTGTGATTTAACTACTGCATGTTTTTGGGAATAAGCTGGAAAAGAATAAGGAAGTAGATATGAGAAAGACAACATGATAGCCGGGGGTATAGATGAGGTGAGTGTTATGGGGTAGGTAATTCGGGGTTGTTGGTATGTCTGTGTATATAGAAAGGAAGAAACGATCAATTTATTGTCGTAGGTGGTTGTTTTAGGCAAGATGTATGTAATTGACAGTGACCGGTAGCGGTTAGGGAGAACCGGTATCGGTTACTCAACCGATATCGGTTATGTATAACCGATACCGGTTACTGGAGGAATTTCCAGAATGTTTGAAAAAACCCTGACGGATTGAATGGTTGTTTGTTGTTTTGGTGTATGCAGGCAGAGGCAGGATTGAGGATGAATGATAGTGTGCCAGCGCTGTTGTCACGAATCCGAGCGGATGTAACACCAGCTGAATGGACATTGATAAATCGTTTGGGGTTAAGTGGAATCCGCTATTATTCACGAATCGCACGTAATCATGCTATGTTGCAGGCATTGATTGAGAGATGGAATCCCGAGACAAATACCTTTTATCGCCAGCAGGGGAGATAACAGTAACATTGGAAGATGTGTTTCGGATTTTGAGACTCCTATTACGGGAGAACAGTATATCGAGGCACTACCTAGCGCGGCACGGGGAGCGATAACAGCGATATTTGGTCCATCACACGAGATTTGACACAGCGAGGTTTATCTTTTACATATGGGGTAATGTATACGGCACACCACAGGAGACAAGGTTAGCGGTGATATTAATGATAGCGGTAGGGTATTATGCGTTACCGAGGCGGAAGGAAGATTTCAAAGGCATTGATGTGTGTTATTTGGGAGATGATAGAAAGGAACGTGACTTTTGCATGGGCACTGCATATTTAGGCGGAGCTATACGAGGGTTTATGGGCTTGTAGGCGAAATCACGGGGCGACCTTTGGATAGTTCATACTTATTACAACTTGTTAGGGGCTATATGAGCACATTGTTTGTGTGCGACCAATAGGCCGACCCATCGATCGGGAGAAACCGGAGTGCGAGAGGTTGGGATTGAGGCGATGGTCGAGACGAACAAGAGGCCGAGATCCCGAGGCCGTGACGGGTGATATTGAGTATTACGAGGCGGTATGGGAGAGTGTGCGGTTGCGGATATCTGTTGGAGGCCATACGGAAACTATATGTAGCAGAGAACATAGGCGAGGAGTTGAGGGTGTAGAGCGATTGAGGTGGATCGCGGGGCACGGGCGGGTGAGTATGAGAGGATTCCTATAGATCGCGTGCGGCGACAATTTGGATTTGTGCGGGATATACCCACGGCTTATAGACCATATATGAGGATCGGCGCTTGGCAGCATTCTCACCTCCCGGCCAACACCTCCGAGAAGGGCTGAAGAGGTAGCGGCCGATCGCGGGTAATGGATGCGGGAGCAGCGAGAGGCCTATAGATTATGGTGGGTAGCGAAGCTGCGAGGTGTACGTGGCGCCACGACATAGCGGTGATTACAGCGAGAGATCGATCTGCGCGCGTTTGGTTCAGCAGCTCAAGCGCGAGTGAATGAGACAAGAGGATTGTTAGTGGTTGCGGAGTCACGGGCGGGAGACTAGAGGCTGGAGTCCTCCATGCGAGAGGCGTATTCATATGTTACGGAGAGATTGGCGAGATCGGTGGCGGTACCAATAGCCGTGGTACCTTTGAGGACGAGAGAGGCCGGCGAGAGGGTCGGCGATCACGATCATCACCTAGTTCGGGATGAGGCGTGAGAGTGCAGTAAATGTTAGCAAGGTATAAGAATAAATAAGGATGCCGACTGCGTGTCGATGATAGAGAAGATGTATTTGTTTAACATCTAAATAAAAGCTGAATATGTATGTTGATTTGAGTTATGATAATAATAAGATTGTTGGTGTTTTGATTTTCGGTGTTTCGAAAAAGGATAAAGAGAAATGTGATTAAATAAAAATGCACAAAAATATTTATATTTACCACACATGATAAGTTATGGTAGGGGATGGTCGAGCTAACCTTGGGAGACCCCATGTCTCCCAAGTGCTTTGCCTCATAGCCCATTGCACAAAGCAAGGAGGGGCCTCAGACCGATGTAGTTCTCCCTTAGGACCAGGGAGAGGTGAATTCAGGCAATTTGGGTATGGTTAGGCAATTTGTTGGTTGATAAGAATTTGATGTTGATAGGGTAATGTTGTTGGTGTTGGTAAGGTATGGGCGATGTTGATGTAGGTATAGGTAAAGCGAAAGTTAGCTTACCCAAATAGTAGGGAACCGTATCCTGATTAAGGTCAACACACAATCCTAGAGTCGAGCAAAAGAGGCAAAAGTGTCCCGTAGTTGAGAAGAGCTAAACAAACCACATATTAACATAGGATGAGCTTGAATCCCTAGGTACCTTGCATAGGCGAGAAGTCGATAGGTGAAAAGAGTTGTATAATCACAATATATCGGATATACGTCACGTCCCTTGAGTTTTGTTGCTTTGACAAATGGTGAGGTGAGGTGGTTGATATAGGCGGGGGTGCTGAGAGCTTGTTACAAGGTGATTATTCTGACGAAAGAGAAACTACCCTAAATAGACAAGTCCATGACTCAAAAGTGCTTTTGAATGCGGCTTCTTTTTTTTGCTGAATATAGACTGATCGATGCGGGAAGTCTACAAGGGATATGTATTGTGTTACTCTTGAGGTCTTCACGAAGGCTGATCAATGCGAGAAGCTTGATAAAAGCTGGCCTGTGTATAAGCTGTCCTTCGAGGCGCTTGATCTATTTATAGTAGCGAATATGATTGTAATGCATAAACTGTCCTTGAGGCGATCTATATATAATAGCAGCAATAGTTCGGCATATTTGTCCTTCGAGGAAGCGATCTATATTTAATTTAGATGACTAGATGTTCATTTGGCGTGAAGCATCTAGTTTAGTAGGAAGTTTGACTCAAGAAAATCCCATAAGAATACGGCTTATTTTAATATTTTGAAGTCATGGACTAGACTAAAAGGGAAGGCTTCATCGAGGAGGTGAGGATCAAACTATGTGAGCTTGATTGTTATTATGAGGTGTAGGAAGCAGTGTGTATGTAGTGGTAAGTGAGCTCGGGACGGCGGCGGGTAGATAAGTGATATAACACTAATTTCAACGGTAGAATGGTCGAAGATGCAAGAGCATTAAGGGTGAGCTCGGGTTTACCATTAAGCGAAGCTAAGCGATAAGTACCAGATCCATAGGTATGAGTGATTATATAAGGCCCAATCGATTGGGAGCAAATTTTCCACGTTTGCTCTTTTCTAGTTTGGTTACATGTTGATTCTCTTTGAGAACAAGATCACCAACCTTAAAGGTACGCTCATGAAGTCGCTTATCATAAGCACGTTTAATGCGTTTTTGATAGATTTGAAGGTGATCAAGAGCTGTAAGACGGCGTTCGTCAAGAAGCTCCAATTGGGCTAACCGCTCTTGGCGGAAATCATCGTTGGTGAGAATATCCTGAAGAGATATTCTAAGGGAGGGTATTTGTATTTCGAGAGGCAAAACAGCCTCGGTACCGTATACCAAAGAAAAAGGTGTGGCATTAGTAGAGGTACGAATGCTAGTACGATAAGCCCAAAGGGCAAAGGGAATGTGATCGTGCCAATTTCTTCGGATTCATTGACAACTTTCATGAGGATTTTGGTTAGTGTTTTATTAGAGGACTCGGCTTGCCCATTGGCTTGTGGATAGTAAGGTGATGAGAAACTAAGTTTGATACCAAAGTTGTCACAAAGGTCTTGCAACAACTTGTTTTGAAAGATTTTCCATTATCATTATCGGGCGATGAGGAACACCAAAGCGGCGAGATAATGTGGTGGTTAATGAACTCGACAATTTTTTCTTTTTGATTGAAATGAGTGGAATAGCCTCCACCCATTTTGTGTAATATTCGGTCATTGTGATTATCCAGCGGTGGCGTTGTGAAGAGGTTGGGTGAATCTCACCAATAAGGTCTAAACCCCATTGTGAGAAGGGCCAAAGATCTCGAGCGATCTGGAGCGGGTGGCTAGGAGTATGTTGAAGGTTGGCATGTTGCTGACACATAACACAACGCTTAACATATTAAGTAGCGATCGTTATTGAGAGTAGGCCAATAATAACCAAGGCGAAGGATTCGTTTAGCCACGGCAAGGCCGCTAAAATGTCCACCACAAATACCGTCATGGACCTGTTGGATGGTATGAGTGGCCTCCGCGCCAGTTAGACAGCGAAGGAGGATGCCATCAAAGCCACGTTTATAGAGGAGTCCCCCCATGACAACATAACGCGAAACACTTTTAAGAAAAGCACGTTTGCCGTTACTAGTAAGGTCAGGTGGGAGGACAGAGATTGTAAGGTAGTCGTGAAATTGGTGGTACCAGGTATCTTGTGAATTAGTAGACACAGTATTTATCATACAAACTACCGGGGTTGAATAGGATGGGGCAAAAAGTTGTTGGACCACGACGAATAATTCAGAGTCAGTTGGCGCGGCGGGAATTTGCGAGGCTAAGCAAGCCATAGTATCCACAAATTTGTTAGTGGAGCGGGGAATGGTTTGTATAGAATAGTGGGTAAATAAGGCTAGAAGTGAATCCACGTAGTGTTTGTATTTTTGAAGTTCCTCGTTTTGCATTGGTAGACGCCCATAACTTGATTGACTACGATTGAGAGTCGCCAAAAATGTTGATAGATTTGATACCTAAGTGTAATGCAACTTGGAGACCGAGAGCAAGGGCCTCGTATTCCATTTGTATTATTAGTGCAAGGAAATCAAGTCGGAATGAAAGAGGCATAGGTTCAGCGTTGAGAGGAATGAGAACAACGCCGGCTCCTCCGCCGCTTGGCATTTAGATCCATCGAAGAAGAGGTCATTGGGTACGACTCCTCCGTGAGGAAAGAGTAGCGATGAGTTAAATCGGGAAATGTGAAATTGGTAAATTGTTCCCCGGTAAAAGGAGCTTCCATGCAAGTTGGTGCTGCGATGGTTTGTCCTTTGATTGATTTACGGTGGACAAACTCAAGGTCGAGTCGGCGAGAAGCATGAGCCATCTAGCAATCGTTGGTTCGAGATGAGGTTTGGCATACATGTAATGGATGGGAGTGCATATTAGTGATGACGAAAGTCTTGTGATTTAGAAGGTAGTGTCGGAGTTTGGTGGCCACGAATGATAGGGCAAGGCACAATTTTCTACATGTGTGTACCTAGTCTCATAGTCCACCAAAGTACGACTTATATAATAAGCGGCTTGTTCGCGATTCTCGAGTCACGATGTGCGAAGCATGGCTCCTACAGCGTGGTCGGTGGCGGAAAGGTAAAGGTAGAAAGGGCGGTCGTCTTGGGGTGGGATAAGCACGGGTGGCTGCAGAGATAGGATTTGAGAGCTTGAAGGCTTGGTGACATTCTTCGCTCCATTGGAATGCAATATCCTTTTTAAGGAGGTGATGGAAAGGTTGACACCGATCCGAGAGTTGGGAGATGAAACGTCGGATAGATTGGAGCTTACCTTGTAAACTACGCAATTGTTTGAGATTTTTGGGTGGGGGCATTTCTAGGATAGCTTTGACTTTAGATGGATCGACCTCAATGCCACGCAAAGAGACGATAAAGCCAAGAAGTTTTCCCGAAAGAACACCAAAGACACATTTCTTCGGTTGAAGGCGGACAGAATATTGTAACAGGCGATCAAAAATAATGGTTAAAACATCGAGATGTTCACTACGATGTTTAGACTTGCCGAGAAGATCGTCGACATAGTCTTGAGGATAGTGTGCATAATGTCATGAAAAATGTAGGTCATAGCCCGGCGATAGGTAGCACCAGCATTCTTAAGGCCAAATGGCATGACACGATAACGAAGGTTCCCGAGGAGTTATGAAGCGATTTTATGTTGATCGGCGGGGCTACCAAAATTTGATTGTATCTGAAAAACCATCCATGAGAGAAAGCATTTCATGACCGCGATGAGATCAACAAGTTGATCAATGCTTGGGAGGAAGTCATCCTTGGGGCAAGCGAGGTTAAGATCCGAAAATCATGTGCATATCAAAGTCCCCTGTCGCTTTAGTGCGAGTGCGATGTTAGAAATCCATTGAGGATAGTCAATAGGCAAGATGAAGGAAGCGAGAAAGGAGTCGTTGGAGCTCCTCTTTGACCAAGAGAGCAATGCGTGGATGCATTTTCTCAATTTTTGTTTGGCTGGTTTGGAATCGGGGTTTAGGGTGATGTTATGGACGGCGATGGTAGGATCAATTCTGGCATGTCGGCGTAAGACCATCGCAAGCTTGGTTGCGAGCACGGAGAAAGGTAGTAAAGCGGCTTGTTACGATGTGTTAAGGGATTGTCCAATCTTCACAATGTGAGATCCTCCTCGTGTGGATATTGATTTCTATGGTAGATTAGTTCGGCATAGTTTGGGTTTGAGATGGTAAGGCTCGTTGAATATAAGAATCATCCGCGCGAGGTAAGTGAGGATGGAGTCGTCATCTGGCATTCAACAACATTAATCAAAGGTGAATCCTCTTGATCATGTGCGGATAAAGAAGGGCAAAGAAGATGGAGTCGTCATTATCGCGTTGATAAGTGAGAGGACCTATGAAGATAGCATTTATGAAAAAAAAAAAAAGTTAGGAGGGATGGATTCGAGGTCTATAGATTACGCGGGTGATGATGAAGTGGGTGATGATGGTTTGGTAGGGCGACGTCTTCTTCTTCCGGGATACGGTGACGGAGGTGTCTCTGTGTAGGTGTTTCGGAAAAACCGAGACCACTGCGATCATTATGTTTACTGGGTAGTCACGGGAATGAGTGTATGTCGGCCTTGTTCGTAAAGGCCAAAACCAAAGCCTTTCCACGCGGCGTAGTCAAGAAGGTGAGGGCGAAAGCGCGATTTGTCAAGTATTGAAAATCGGATTGGAAAGGAACCACACCAAGAGGAGGTTCGGGGGTAATGGAGGATGCGTCAACACCCCCATACGTTAGGTTAGTGCGGCGATGGGGTGGTCGTAGAGATTATCTCCCCACGCGACGGTCGTAGGTGGGATGTGCATGTAATTGTCCGTACTCTGCGGGGTAGGGAAAGAACTAACGTTATATAGGCGGTACTCCCCCAGCGTAAGGCGCTGAAAAACATCTACTAAGGGGTCGGAGGTTGGAATGTTAGCTGCGGGAAGGGAAGTGGTTTTTGCGATGGTGGTTTCATCAATTGAAGGCGTAGGCGCGGTTGAGGTGGATGGTTGAGGTACATTTGAGGAGGATGGTTGGGTTGAATGTATGGGTGTCTTGATTGGTATAAGCACATCGTTAGGGCGGTATAACATATTGCAGGTTTTAAAGGGGGGAGGGTCAGCTTTTACGGTGTAAGACTTCCCCTCGTACTCAAATTTTATGCATCTATGTAATGTTGAGGGAACGCATCCCATGGCTCGGATCCAAGGACGACCCAGCAATATATTATATTGGAACTCTCCCTCAAGGACATAGAAGAGTTCGGGTAAAGTACGTGGTCCTACCCGAATGTTGAGGATCACGGTGCCTAAGGTAGAAGTAATAGCGTCATTGAATGACCGCATGACATGATGGGGTTGGCACACATGCAACTAGAAGGGATGTTCATCATTGGAAGGCTTTTGAAGAGATGATGTTTAGGCTAGCGCCCCGTCAATCATAACCCGGCGTACTCGAATGTCCCGGACGTAAGCGGAGATGAAAAGGCGAGTCGGGATCTTACACCAAAGTCGACAATTTCATCTTGAGCCATTGCGCACGACTTGTTGTATAGAGAGCAAAGTGGTTGGGGCGGTGGGTTGTTTGGTGAGAGAAGCAACGTGATTGGGTGTTAGAATGGAGCGGCAGGCGAGGTTTCATTAGGTAAAACCTCTATCCCTTGAAGGATCTCAACGAGAGCTTGTCGATGAGATTGAAAAGTCGAATGAGATCATACGATGTCATTTTACGGGTGATTGGTGAAGGCTGTTTAATCATATTTCGGTGGGCAATGCCATTAGAGGCGGGATAGGCGGGTCATGAAATGACCACTTTAGGTGGTGGTGCAATCGGGATGTTTGACGGAGAAAGAGATGCCGCGGTGTGTTTTTCTTTTGCTTTCCCATTGTTTTTACGCCTCGAGTAGCGACACTAATCATATTAATCTCGTAGACTGAGATGAGGAAGATGGTGGGGATAACTCATGGTCTTGAGGTGGGGTTGTAATAATGATAGATCTTGGTGAGGCGGGGACGGATGGTATAGGAGAGGAATGGAAACTAAAGGTCTCTCCCTTCGTAAGTTGTCTTTCTTAATCTTTCTATCAGGGAGAGGTGGTGGCGAAGGATGGTTTTTAGAGCTTTGCATCCCTCCACATCATGTCCTGGTGTGCGGTGATAAGCGCAGATTTTAGACTCATCGTAACCCATAGGTCGGGGCTTAGACGGGTCATAAGGTCTAAGTGGAGGTAGGGAAATGGTCGCATTCTCCACCAACATAGCAAGGATTTTGGCGTAAGATCCTTTGAGTGGGTCAAAATCGGAAGAGGATGAGGGTATTGATTGTGTGGGTTTTGGTAATGTTTGGGCATGATTGGTTCGCATGGGTGGTGGTTTAGCCGAGGGGTGTTGATACATGGTTTTTACTAAACGTGATTTCTTTGGCGCAGAAGCTATGTTGGATGATGAGGCCGCAGATGATGTGGTATCAGAAAACAACCACGGGGAAATAGGAGTGACTGAAAACAAATCTTTTGATGATGGAATTTGTTTAGGGTTGATAGGTGGACAGGATACGCGGAGTGGCGGTGTTCTTATATACCAGAATTTACTGTATAGGTGCGGAAGGCGTAGGTTGTTTTGAAGAAAATGCGGGAGGTATGATATATTGATGTAAGGTAGAGGATGGGGTCCCAATATGGAAGGTAGGTATGATGATGATGGTTTTGATTGTGATAGGGGCACGGATTGAGTTTGTCTCTAGGTGGCGGAGCGGATTTATTTTGGATAGATCGAGTCGCTTAGGCGGGTGCGTTAGGCCCAGGCATTGGTGAGGTCCCAGCGTATGGGAAGATCTGGTTAAGTTGATAGAAGTGGACGGGGCATTTGGTAGAGGTGAGGGGGTGAAGGTGAGAACAGGGGGCATTTTAAGCACGCAAGCACTTGGGTATATGGTGGAGACATCGGGATCGAGTCATTTGCATTTGAGTAGAAAAAGGGGTACTCAAGCGTTCCCATAGGGCACTGTCATCTTACGTGGAATGGCAGTCTCAGTGTGATTTGTAATTTTTGTACGGAAGAAAGGTGGGTTGTAATTCCAGTCCATGCGGGTGTGACACGGGAGGTAGATGAGGCCTTTGTATCAATAGATGTTAAGAGAGTCGGTCAACCGGTCGTTGAAAAGATTTAGGCGATGAGGGACTAATAGGTAGGAGGCGTGTTCGAGGGGATCATCACGTTTAAAGAATGTGGTGATGTTAGTGTAAGAGATTTCTCGTCTAAGGATGTCAAAAGGAGTGGCGAGCCTTCCTCTTGTGTAGCGAAGTGGTAGAAGGGACGTTTGGGAAATAGATAAATTAGATAGCATCCGCTCACGGTCTTGTAGGGATGTGGTGTAAGAAGACTCGTCGATGAGAAGAGAAGTCAGGCGATTAACTCTTCTATGGGTAAAGGAATGATTTCACTTTGGCTTGATGGTGGTGAAGGAGGTTCAAACTCTGTGTGTTGGTGGAGAGGCTTGATTTAAAAAATTTTTTCAATAGAGGCTTTTGGTGAGAATCGAAGCTGCATGGATCTCATGAACACTCTCCTCGGCTAAGATATCTTGGTTCACGTTCTTGTTGGACAGTGATTCGGAAATGGCTTGTTGAAAATTTTCAGATTTCGGTTAGCGGGGCGTTAGGATTATCGAGGTTATATCCCTGCGTCGACCATTTCTGCACTATGTTTTTCAACATCTTGCAGTTTTCATGACTATGTCCTTTTACGCGGTGAAAGTTACAAAAGTCATTTTCTTTGTACGGGAAGGTATTGCGCGGGTGGAGTCAAACCAGTGAGGTTTAACGAGGGGCAAGGTGATAGCCCGACTTTGAGCAATTTCTCGAGGATGACGCCATAAGTTTCTCCCAGGGAGTGTAATTGGTGGGCTCGGCTTTGTACTTATAAGTGGTTTTCGGCGGAGTATTGGACGGTGTTTGAGATTTGACCATTACAGCGTGGGCGGCTCCTTTTGATTTAGAAGAAGTGGACGCGTGAGGAGTGGTGGTGTTTGGCTTGTTGGTAGAATCGGGAGTTCGGAAATGGGGTTTTGTTCTGTGACCGCAATTTCTCTTCTTCTAAGGCTCGAATTTCTAGTTTAGAGCCATGGTAAAGGCCTCGTCGAATGTGCGGAAAGTTTGAATTTGGAGGGTAGGGAGATGTGCTTAGCGCGAGGCCGCGTAAATAGTTCGATGAGTTCGGTTTGAGGCAAGGCATACGTAAGTTGGTTGATAAGGCCCGCCATCGTCCAGCGAAATCTGCGATAGATTCGTCTTCAAATTGTCGGATGGCATAGAGTCGGTAATAGATACTTTCTTGCAATGTTAATGGAGAAATGATCCAAGAAAGATTGGGCTAGTTGGTTAAAAGAGAAGATTGAGTCTTTGGGTTAAAGCAACTTGTACCACTCAGCGGGTCACGATAAGGACATGGGAAGGTGCGGAGTATGAAGGCATCATCATGGGCAATCAAATAACAAGCATGTCTAAATGATCGCAAGTGTTGTTGAGGATCCTCTTTCTTTTAAAAAACGAGTAAACTTTGGCAACTCCCATTGAGGAGGATATGAATGAAGGGGAGACGAGAAGGGTGAATGGGCTCCCGACAAACTTGCTCGTATGTCAGCGCTGACTTCTGAAACGGAAGCCTCCGGGTTTTGCATTTTGTCCATCATTTGTTTGATGAAATCATGGTTGGATGAGATGATGGTGCCACGAGAATAGGGATGTCCCATATAAGGTGTTGAGGTTCTTTGGATACGTGTATGGGAATGAAAAGGTAGGCGGAGCTTGAGAAGGAAAGCTCGTGTGAATAGGTGGCGAGAGAGTAAGTCATGAATGGAGTGGTGCGAAAGAGAGATGAGATAGGGGCGGTTGGTGGTAACGATCGTGGGGTCCAAGGTTAACGAAGGAAAGCTAATCGGGGTCGTATGAACCTCACGAAGGGCTGTCGGATTGGGAGGCGGGGCTAGAGATGCGGGTAAGTAAGGCATTGTTATCGGGAGGAGGTGGGAGCTAAATGAGCAGCTATACTAATAGGCATGCCAATAAGGAGGCTGACCATCGGGCGTACGGTCGGGGGCATGAGACAAATAGTATTATCAGTGGCCCAGGGATTAGCATCCAGAAATTTGGCAAAGTCCTTGTCTCCTACGGGAATTTGGGGATCTCACTTTGGTGTCAGTAGGGTTCCTATAGAATGTGAAGGGGTGATTCGAGGCAAAGACACGGAGCGAGGCATGTGAAACCATGGCGGCGGCTTGCTTCAGTGATGACAACCATAGACAAGAACACACGGGAAAGTTTTAATCTATCAAGAACAAAAACAACCTCGAGAATGATGAATTTGGCAAGTTCTTTGGTTTGTCGGGGCTGATGAAGACGATAACGATATCGGTTTAGTAACGGTGTCGGTCACGAGAAAAATGGCGTCGGTCCCTTAACCGTGCGGTGTCAAAAGTCTAGGATAAGAAGATATAAAAGGCTGCTAATTTGATTTTTAGCAACGTTGAGTATATTTATCAACTTATTGATCACGAAGACAAAGTATGACGAGAAAAGCGAGGATTTGAAAACAAGCGAGGCACACGCAAATCTAGAGACTAATCCTAGGGTTAATTTTAGTTATCGTGGGCTTATGCCTTTAGATGTAAGATGATGTCAGAATCCTAAACAACAAGACCTAGGGGAAATGTCAAGTTTGTTTTGGCTTATAAGGTTACCTCAATCGGGCGGAGGAATACCGCGGAAAAGGGGGGATGTTTGAGCTGTTGTGTTAATTGTGAAGTGATTCGGTATGTGTTGTGCAGTGAAACTAAGGTTAATTTCCTGTCAATACCGTGGATATCACCCCCACGTGTATGACATGTTACTTAATCTATGTTCACTAGAATTGAAGAACAACAAGCAGGAATGCAATGCACGTGTTTTAAACCCAAATCGAAAATTATATTCGATGAAGCAAGAGAGATGACTTTCACTAATGCGAAACTAGGAAAGCAAGACAAATTCTTTACGAAATATATAACAAAAGCAACAGCAAATATGCTTCCTAAAATGAAAATAAGCAAGAGAAAGAAACCCAAAATGGGTCCCACAGTAGTGCCCAAAATGTTTCACTCGGAATGTTTGAACACGGAATAGAGTTGCTTCTATCCTTTCATTCCTTTTAGAAGCAGATGAGGTTAGGGTTAGGAGGAATACATTGAATGTCGAGATGGTGTGCGCGTACCGTAGAAAAGATCGGGTGATTGCGGAGAACTCCTTTTTGTCTTGGAAGGACTACTGCAAATAAGAACACAAGACCACAAGATTTTGATTAAACAATAAATGAGAAGCTGCCTTGGGCCGGGAAATATAAAACTTCCTTTCGAAGGTGGTCAGTTCCCCAGCTAATATGAATTAACACAAAAGACTTGCAAAATATCAATTAAATTGTTTCGTTAAACTGGGTAGGGGAAATGCTGGTTTTCTAGTTTTGATCAGAGGAACCGATGCGATTCTTGATAACGATGCGATTCGATGCGATTCGATACCGATACCGGTGGGTTCTAGGATCTTCTTGGTAGCTATGGTGTTTGTAATGGCTGGTTTTTGGATGGTATTAGGAAATGGGATGATTAGAAGCAAAAGAATGACAGTTAGATGTAATGGCACGTTGGGTAGTGGATTGAAACGGATTTAGGAGGACTGAGATTCAAGAAGCATAAGCAATGTTATAACAAAGGACATGCAAGATGTGACTTACTGGTTTTGACCAAGATGCAAGTTGATCTCCTTGGTTGTAAACACTTCTGGTTTCTTTACTCGTCTCTGCTCTGTCAAGTGAAGATCTGGACTCTGTTCCTCGCTCGCAATGCTCTCTGTTGATCCAGAAATCCTTTGGTGATCTCCAAAATGAAATTCCGATCCGTTGTTTTGGTTTGGGAGCCCATTTACGAGGAACCAATGGCGGTTGCGTAACAAGCGGCGGTCGAGTAGGAACCGGCATCGGTAAGGAAAAAGTAGGCTATTTTTAGTAAAATAGCCCGCCTTCCCTGCTTTTCTCCCGAGAGATCAGTTGCGGGCTTGGTCAAGTGGCTAGAAGGTCGGCTTTGGGTGCGAGTAAGGAGGCATTAGTTATGGATGTGAGTCTAGACCAAGTCACAAGTCTTAATTAGGTTAGTTTAGGGTTAGGGCTAGGTCATGATGAGGTGGCAAAGTGAGGTGGCGGGTAAGGTGATGTGGATTTATCAATTACAAGGTAATTAATAAATAATTGTGTAAGGTTTAGGTAATGAGGTTAGATTGCGAGATGAGATATTCAATTTTTTCAGAATTTTTGAATGTAATTACATACTTTAGCATATTGTACTAATTTGCAGGTTGCCATAGTCAACTACAAAATTTGTAATCGTCGAAAATCGGTAGATTTGTAATCAAAAATAGTATAAAATTGGTTTTGTAACACTCATGAGATCCTAGATCTCATTCGTAGTGTTCGGTATATACGGTGCCTCTAGGAAGTGCTTATGGGTAAATATGTCACGACTACTACTACACTTAACACCTAATATAGCTGCAACAATGTCATCTAGGCATCGACCCTTTAAATCATAGGGGAGTAATAAGGTCATAGTGCACACACTATGAGCCATCCCTTTTTCTCGTGAATGATTGCATCACATAAATCCGGATGAGAAATTATATGAGTATATAGTGAATTTACCCGTGTGCGTATGAGGATATTTCTTTAATCCGGTGTCAATAATCACACATACCCCTTTTAGTATTGTCTTAGTACCATGTATTGAATTCTTTCACGTATGTTAATGCCTCTTTCATATACCATTGGGTATATAGAAATGGTGAGCTTCTTCCATGTACCGCTAGGTATATCGGAAGGGCGCATATATAGAAAGGTTCGGTATATCGAACTGACAGTATATAGATTGGGAGACCTTATACCTGAGTGATAAGATCCAAACCCTATCGGTGATTTTTGTAAATGGGCACCAATGCCCCCAAATTTTTCTTCTAGATTCACAACTACTCAGAGGAAATAACTATGCTGCATGGAAGATAAAAATCAAGACACAACTTGAGTTTGAAGAGATCTGGCTGGTTATGACTGGAACTATGACAAGATCACCACCGATACAACACAAAATGATAGTTTGATAGAGTAGATCGAAAGAAAACTCATCATCTTGTTTAGAGTGTCTGATGATGTGCAACCCCACATTTGTGATGCCACAATAGCCAAATAAGTGTGGGATAAGTTGAGCATAGTATATGAGGCCAAAAACAAGAATGTCATATTGAATTTATAGAGTCAGTTACACATATTGAAGTTCAAACAGAATGAGAAAATTGAAGCTTTCTTAAGAATAATTATAGAATTGAGGGTGTCACTTCAAGCCCTAGGAGAAGCGGTCAAAGATGATGTTCTCGCTCCCATTGTTCTCGAGAGCACTTCCTACTTCATACCATATTTTTGTCACAATACTAAACTTGTTAGATACGACAATTAGTTTTGATAAACTGGTAAACCTACTATAACAAGAGGAAGCCATGCACAATAAAGATGATGAAGAGGATCAGCACTTTCTTCACATCAAAAATGGAAAGGAAAACCTAATTCCTATCAAAAGTCCCAAAATCAAAATCAGTATCAAGGGGACAAACAACAAAAGAAGTCATGTCCAATCGCAAAAGAGGACATGACCTAAAAGATTGTTGGTATAATACCTACAAGAAAGGTTCATCCAGTAACTCGGTACCTCAACAACAACAATCTTACAAGGGACAATGTAACAAATATCACGGGAAGAAAAAGGGGAACTAGAAAAGAAGACCCCATCAAGGAAATATTGCTGAGTAAAAAGAACAATCTAACAATGATGACTACTTGTTCACTTCTCGATCAGGTGAACCTTCCTTGTCATCTAGTGATGTCTAGTATGTTGATTCGAGATCCACTCGACACATGACTAGCCATAGAGACTAGTTTATTTCAATGAGGGACACACCATCGAAAAACCATGTTTTGTTTGGTGATGATTCTTCATATATAGTTCAAGGGATTGGGAACATTTCTCTACCCCTTGGTTCACACAACTGTAGACTATCAAATGTCTTATATGTCCCTAGGTTGACAAAGAATCTACTTTCAGTCAGTTAACTCCTTGATCACAACCTAAAAATTTACTTTGATAGTCATTCCAACAAGAAAAAATGTTTGATTCGAGACAAATCAAAAGGCTCAAAATAATTGTGAAAGCCTCCAATGTGGGACACATGTTCTAACTTGATTTTATTCAGAGAAGATCAAGAACTTATGGCTAAGAACTCTACCTCAGCATAGTTGTGGCATCGAAGACTTGGTCATGTAAGTTTCAAGTATCTCAAGACACTTCATTAGCGTAATATGGTACATGGGCTACCATCTCTTCAAAAGGATACAGACAAGTGTCCTCACTTCCTAGCAGTAAACAACACAAAGCTTCTTTTTCAGAAGAATACATTTTGAGCTCATGGGAAACTTGACCTGGTTCATACCAATCTTTGCAATCTGATGCAACCAAGTCATTCTGGGTTCCAATACTTCATGCTTTGTGTTGACGATTATTCAAGGAAAATGTGGATTTTTTTGTCTTCACAAGAAAAGTGAAGCTTTTGAAACTTTCAAGAAGTTCAAAGTAGCAATTGAGAATGAAATTGGTCATCACATCATAACTCTCCACTCAAATCGAGGGGGAATTCACCAGTAATGAGTTCAAATACTACCTATAGACTCATGGGATTTGTCAACAAATGCCTCCTCCACACACACCACAAAGAGAATGGTGTTGTTGAGAGAAGAAATCGTACTATCATGGAAATGGTGCGATGCATGATTGATGACTCTGGTCTTGCAAAGACATTTTGGGAAGAAGTAGTAAAGATAGCATTGTACTTGTTAAATAGAGTGCCCACAGTTTGCTCTTGACAGAGTAACACCACAAGAAGCATGGTCAAAACGAAACCATCTATTGCACACCTTAGAGTATTCGGGTGCAAAGCAAGCATGCACATACCCAAGCAAAATAGAAATAAATTAGACATGAAGTCATAGAAACTTGTCTTCATTGGGTACAGTGAAGAAACTCTTAGGTACAGATTGATGGATCCTAAGACCAAAAAATTCTACACAAGCAGAGATGTTGAATTTTTTTAGAAGAAGGAAGAAGAGTCTCCTCCTCCAGACTCACCTGATGTAGATTTTTCACCAATTGTAAAAACTAAAACTGATGTTCCCTCAGATGATGAAAGTGATGATGGGGATGATGGTGTTGATATGATAGAACCATGACCCATGGGAACAGTTCAGCGTATGCCCAAGTGGTGTACTAGCACATTACGAGATGCAAGAATGGATGCTCCACCGGATACATCCACCCTTGACCACGGACTCGTAGTAAAGCAAGAGAATAAGTTAAATTTTTATTTTATGAGTAGAGTTATTGAATCGATGAGCCCTCTATAGTCCAGAAACCCTACGATTAAAAGCTTTGAAAGATGCCATGGACTCTGAATATCAATTAGTGATGAAAAATAACACTTGGCAGCTTGTCGATCTTCCACCAGGAAGAAACCCATTGGATGTAGATGGATATTTAAAACAAAGTACAAAGTAGATGGGACAATGGAAAAGTATAAAGAAAGACTAGTAGCAAAGGGGTACACACAAAAATAAGGCATTGACTACGAGGAGACATTTTCTCCCACTTCTAAGATCAAAACAATTAGAATGATCTTTTCTCTAGCTACACAGTTTGGCTGGAAAGTCCACCAGATTGATGTAAAAAGTGCTTTCCTAAATGGAGATTTACAAGAAGTCTACATGACTCAACCTAAGGGATATGTTGTACCTGGTCAAGAAGCAAAGGTATGCAGACTCAAGAAATCTCTGTATGGCCTTAAACAGGCACCCTGGGCATGGTACATCAAGATTGATGAGAATCTCATACAACATGGATTTGTTAGAAATCCATATGACCCCAATCTCTACCTCAAAAAACAAGGGGGGAGATTGTGATTGTCATTATCTATGTTAATGATTTAGTCATCACTGGTAGTTTAGTGAAGATGATCGATGCAATGAAGAAATATCTTAATCGATCGTTTGACATGACCGATCTCGGCCGATGCATTATTGTCTTAGATTGGAAGTATGGAAGAAAGAGAATCATATCATTGTTTCTCATATGAAATATACCAAGACTACGCTTGAGAAATTCAGGATGATGGATTTCACACCAATTTCTACACCCATGGAGAACATATTACAATTATCTTGTTCAAATCCATCTCCTGAGGTAAGTGCCACTCTCTATCGGCAGTTGATTGGGAGTCTCATTTACTTGACCTATACTAGACTAGATATCATCTTTGTAATAAGCTATCTATCTAGGTTCATCAAAAAACCCAAAGTGTGTCATTGGAAAGTAGCAAGGTGCATCTTGAGATATCTCAAAGGATCGGTGGATCTTGGTCTAGAATATAAGAAGAACAACAACTTCTTCTTATCTGGATATTCAGATTTAGATCATGCAAGAAATATTGATGATAGAAAATCCACTTCTAGATTTGTATTCTTTATGGGATCTAGACCAATATCATGGGGAAGCAAGAAACAACACTTCATTTCTCGCTCTTCCACAGAAACCGAGTATCGTTCTGCAGGAGAAGCTACTTCTGTGAAGTGATATGGCTATAGCGCATACTAGAAGGACTTGGAATACCACATGACAAACCAACCACCATGTATGTTGACAATGAAGATGTTCTCAAACTTGTTCGCAATCCATTGTTTCATGAAATAACAAAGCACATTGAGGTACATGTTCATTTCATACGAACATGTGTTGAAGCACAACATCCAACTTCAATATTGTCCAACAGCTGAACAACGGGCAGATATCTTCACAAAGTCACTTTCACGTGACAAGTTTGAGTTGTTCAGAGAGTTCCTCTCCTCATCCCTTGAGACAATGCACAATTAAGGGGGGAATGTTAGGTTAGTTAATTATGTATAGTATAAATTTATTATTTAATTAATTATATTAATTAAATAATGTTCTTATATGGTTATATTATAAACCATATTATTGTTTTATTTAAAACAATACGGATGTTGTTATATATTGATTTAATAGTATTATTGTTGTGCTTCCCTAGATGTGATTTGGAAGCTACTGTATTTTAATTTGGTTGTTGCATTGTTGCAACTCCTCTTTTGTTTATATCCTAGCTATCCAATATGTATAAATATTGTAGCGTGCACTATTGTAGAGGGTTGATTCTAATTAATATAATCTACAAGCTTCCATCCCTATTTACAAATCATACTTCTATATATTCTACAAAACCATTTTATTTTAACCATTAGTATCTATTTCCACAAAATTTATCAAACAATCAAAATACCATCTCTTTCTGAAACCAAACACATAACCGTGTCATTTCAAGTTCTTGCAATATGAAATTTTGAAACAAGAAAAACCCTCAAAATACACATGTATAGGTGATAATCTGACTGGATCCAAATGTTATATTATTTCCACCTTATAACTGCCATCAAAGCACCATATATAAAATATAGCCAATAAAACTTATATCCCCAAAACCTTATCACCATTTTGATTAAAATGAATGCATGCATCAAGAATATTTGTCACAGACTACAAAGATTTCGAAAATCTTTATCAAACCATTCAAAATGAAACTACGAGCTTTTGAGCCTTATATTTAATCAATATTTTCTCATAAAGATGACCACCGAGTATTGCAATCAACAAGATAACCAAAACTAAATATTTTTTTATCAAATAGAGAAATTTATTCCTACCCAGAAACTAAAGCAATGATACTTATTTCATTTTGAACAATCTTTTTGATAAAATCAATACCCAAATTGAAAGGCCATTTAATATGAGCTATTGTAACTCAAAAAATGAACAACTTTCACCATTTATCCAGTGAAGACCTAAAATATTCACATACATGATTCACAATATCAACAAGAACTCGAATGAAATGTTATTTTCCAATATGCAGATGATATTTACTTCACTGCATGAATATTTTTGAAAATACAAACTAGGTATGCAAAGTATTCACTTGGGTAAGCTCAAAAATTTACAAGTAGAATACCAAATAAGATTCTACAAATACTACTTCAAATTTGTTTACTCATAAGCCAACTCAAACTAAACACAATAAATTTCGAAGGGAAAATAACTCATACATGTTGATAGCTAACACATATGATAAACTGAAAGCTCAAGCTTGAGACCACACTTGCATAGAACCAGAAATACTCATAGATTCAAAATATTCCAATGAAAAACCAAAAATGACCCAAAATCCAAAACCATCACCTTGTTCGATGCTCATACAAGTGTATTGTTAACTCACCACCATTACTTCTCCCACTACACTCTTTCCAACTCATGCCTTGAAAATCAGTATTCACATATGGAGTCTTGACTATAGTTTGAAAAATCAAAACCATTTGATTTATTTAAATGCCAAAACTTTATACTATCTCCTTTATGTCATTCGAGCCCACACAAACCTTATATGGTCCAACATATATATGATGACAATAAACTAAACAAGGTCATAAGACATGACATTAGAAATGATGAAACCCAACTTACATTCCTGAAATTTTCATCATGTATAGACAAGATATTCGGAATGGAAGCATGCAACGAAGACGATACACCAATCAGTCTCAAAAACATCAATTTCAACCATTACTATTTCATTGATCATTTCCAGAATGGAAAGATTAAAAATATCAAAATGCGAGCCTAAAATCAAAATAGTGATATTGCAAAATGAAATTTGATTTCCATGTTAACCATTCACCATCAATATTGAAAAATAGATGACATGTATATATATCAAATTTTGAATGATAGCTAAAAATCAAAAAAATCCACAAACCACTTAGTGTTAGACAAATAAAATAATGTATTAAATACCTAGTGGCCCCCGCTGGAATCTATATGAATGTGATAACAAGAAATAAGTGATA
This sequence comes from Taxus wallichiana var. yunnanensis, assembly GCA_018340775.1. Lineage (NCBI taxonomy): Eukaryota > Viridiplantae > Streptophyta > Pinopsida > Cupressales > Taxaceae > Taxus > Taxus wallichiana. Next base: position 748,991,196 of record CM031238.1, read on the forward strand.
ATAATGTTTATGATTATTTTGAAAAAAAGGTGGGTGTCAAAATTTTAGCAATAACACTAGCAACCATGTTGGCTGGTTTCTTGTGACAAGAGACTAGGTTACATCGAAATGATTAATTTTAACAGGCTCAAGAGTACAATGCAACTTCGTTGTTTCTTGAGTCAATTTGCACAAACCTCGTAATTATTTTATATCAAGGGATGTAAGTCCGACGGATCATGAGTAAAGAAGGGAATACAAGAGATTGGAAATTAAGGGATGGACAAGATCAAAATACGATTTAGCCTTCATTTCTTTGAAAAATAAGTATGCCTTTTTTTACAACAAATATATTAGAAAAATATCATTTACTAAAAATATGATAAATATATTCTATAAATTATTTTAATTGAAATCTTCAAAAGGTCTTACCATCCGAGTAGTCCGATGAACACCTTAATATTGAGCTCAAAATGCTTGCAAAATGTAGCATATTAGAATCTCAAATGATCATGACAACTTATTGAGACAAGAAAAAACTACAAGACAATAGAGCAAAGAAAAGTAAACTAAAAGAAAAGCAAGCCAAATAATAGCAAACAAAATATATACATAAAATACAGTCAAAGAACTTAATTATAAAAATTTCAAATGTTGTCCATTTACGTAAATACCATCCAATCACCATCAATTTATCTCAAATGAAAAGCGTTATTTCCCAAAATTGAAGCAATTTGGTAAGGACCCAACCATAATGAATCAAACTTGTGATGTTTCCTAGGATTTTCTCTTGCTTTATCCCAACATAAGACCAAGTCTCCAACCTTAAAACTTTTTGTAGTTACCTTTTTGTCAAACAACTTTTTAATCACTCCTTACCTTTTTCCAATTTTTGAAAGCAAGAACCCTCATTCGATCTAAATCCAACAGTTCATTTAAACGTAGCTGAAAGTCATATAAGTCATCTATGCTAAAATTTAAAGCGATGACGTGTTGAAGATATTTGTAGTTCAATAGGCATAGTGGCTTCAAAACCATAAGAAAACATGAAATATGAAAATTTTGTACCTGATTTAAAATTGGTCCTATCAACCCACAAGGCTTCAAAATTTTGAGGTGCTAGTTTATTTTATTGTTATTGACCATTTTCTTCATGACGTTAATCAAATTTTTGTTTGTACACTCGACTTGTTGATTACCTGTGGGTAATATTTTGATGCATGGATCGAAATAATGGAGTATTTACTAGGAAATTTTAAGTATTTCGTAGAAATGAGTTGCGGACCATTATTAGATTAATTTCTTGAGGTACTCCAAAACGTGAAATTTTTTTATTTTTGAAAAAATGACAACTTCACTAGCCACAGAGCTTTTCAGAGCAACTGCTTCAACCCATTTGGTAAATTAATTAGTGGTTAGGATGTTTCTATGACAATCAAATAAGGGGATGAATGTTAGAGATGAAATTGATTCCCCACTTTGAAAAAGGTCTTTCCGAATGACAAGATTCAATGGTATGGCTGATAAATTTTCATGACCGAGAAAACATTTGATAGGAGCACAAGACCTTACCCATTTATATACATCTTTGAATAAAGTAGGCCAATAATAACCAACACGTAATATTTTATGAGCATGTTTTTGGCAGAAAAATGTCCACCAAAAATACCTTCATGACAACTTCTTAGCACACGTTCAGTTTGGTCATGTGTCAAACATCTCAAAAGTATACCATCACAATTTTTAAAAAACAATAGGTTTTCTAAAAGCACAAACTTAAGAGCTTGAAAACAAAGTGCTCTACGTTGTCTTTTATCTAAGTTTTTAGGACATGATTGGTTTTTAAAGTAATAAACAAGATCATGATACCAATCATCTTGAGATAATAAACAATTTCATTCATGCATGTTGAAACCTATATTAAATTTGGATGATAACTCATTACTTTTCATGGTTTGAAAGTGAGGGACAACATGCAATACATCATCAACTGCTAAGATGACCACAATAATGTTTGAATCAACATTTTCAGCCAGATGTTTAGTGAGCTCATTACCTTTGATGGTTTTGTATGTTTCCAACTCTAAGTCAAATTGTTGGATTTTGAAAATCCACTTGGCCAATCTTCCGTCAATTACTAGGGAGTTTGAGAAAATAGGCTAAAACTGGAATGTTATAATGAACAATGATTTTATTTCCCATTAGCAAGTACTTATATTTTCCTAAGAATGAAACTAATGTGAAAATAAAATTTTCAATCAAAAGACACTGAATTCATCATTTTTAAAGTTTGACCTGAAATAAGCAATAGGTTTCTCATCGTTTAACTCAAAATATTGAGTTATGACAATACCCATAGATTTATCAATAGCATTTAAGTATAAGACAAAAGGTTTTGACAAGTCGAGTTTAGCTAAGATAGGTGTGGAAGACAACATTTTTGATGTCAACGAAAGCGTAAATCGCATGAATGTCCCATGAGAAATTGTGATTCTTTTTCAAAGAAAATATGCAACGGGTAACTTTATCAAAAAAATCAGATATGAATTTACACACAAAATTGATTTTCCTGAAAAAGGAACGTAAACCAAATTCATTTTTAGGAGGTTACAATTCTTGAATAGCCTTAAATCTTTCTGGGTCAATATAAATTCCAGTTTGTGTGATGATATGACCCAACAATTTACCCTCAAAGAACACTAAAAACAATTTTTTTATTTAGAAATATACCATATTTGCGGAAGCATATGAATATTTCTCGCAAGTGGTATAAATGTTTCTTTCTTTTCCTAGAATACACATTTAGATCATCCAAATAAACCTAAATTATAACTCCAATCAAATCATCAAAAGCCACATGCATTGCTCTTTGAAATGTGGCACCTGCATTTATTAAGCCAATATGCAGATGATTGAAAACAAAGGTAGCTTTTCAAAGTGTAGTAAAAGTAGTCTTATGTCTATATTCCAGATTTACAAAAATATGATTATAACTTGAAAAATCCATTTAATAGAGATATAATTTCCAATTCGGTGACATGCTGTAAGATTTGATCAATAATTAGCAAAAGGTAAATTGTCCTTAGTACTTGCATGATTTAAATCTCTAAAATCAACACAGAGACAGATGTATCCATTTTTCTTTCGTAATGATGCTAAGTTAGCAACCCATTTAGAATATCTTATAGGAAAATGAAACCACCTTCTAGCATCTTTTCAAGCTCCTTATTGATGGTGCCTTCCAATAAGAGGCTTACTCTTCTAGGATTTTGAAGAACATGTTTGATTCCAGGTTTAATAGAATATCATGTTTTATGATCTTAGTATCATAACCTTTCAAATCCTTGTATGACCAAGCTAAAATGTCAATAAACTCTTTCAACAATTTAATGAAGGCCTCTTTTTCTTTAAGAGTCAAGAAAGCACCCAAATAGACATATTTTAGATCTTCTTCTATACCCAAGTTGATAACAATGGTTTCATTTATGATCCTTCTAGAAGGTTCAAAGAGGAAAATATTTTGGGCTAGTCACGAGGAGAAAACATAGATTCCAAGCTTACCAAACCACCGGGAAATTTATTTCTTGAGAGCTACAAATAATCACCATAAATCAGCACATAATCATCTAAATCAAAATAATTTCCTTTCAAAAATGTATCAATCTGATCATCATAGGAAAAAATAGGCCGCTTAGTTTCTAAATAAGGTATCATAGGTCCGTAAACTTCCTTGAAAATTTAGTCAACCTAATCAAAAAAATGGGATTAGAAGCAAAACAACAAGTTTATCATCCTTGTAATTGAATTCTCGAAATATATGATTGATGTTAAAGGCTTCAAATTTCTCAATAAAAGATCAAACCTTTTGAGTATAACGGTGGAGACAAGTTTGATTAGTTTTGTAGATCTTCTTAACTTGTTTGATAACCCATTCTAAGTCTCCGAAAAAAATAACTTCTTAATGTTTAGACTTAAGGCTTATTGCAGGCCTAAACATAAGGCTTCAAATTCAGCTATATTATTTTTTGCTTCAAATGCCAATTGAAAATCATAACTGAATTATCATCTATGGGTGCTTTAATTACTACACCAACACCATTTCCAAATTGATAATCGGCTCCATCAAAGCACATTTTCCAAATGTTATCAGAAGGTAATAATCTAGCATGTTGATAATCTTCATCATCAAAAGCATTGATATCTAATGAATTTAATCCATAAGTTCCCATACCAGTTTCTACAAAAGCAACAGATGATGAAATTCCTTCGATTGGTCTACCTAACCATTCTTATCTGTGAATGAAATCTATGGCATTTCCAACTAGTGCCCAAGTAATATCTTTCCCAACAAAGGCATCTATGGCTTGAGACCAATCTCTTCTAAGAAACATAACATAGTTAGCATGTATGTCTAAGATATGAACATTTCTAATAAATCTAACTCTTTCATCTTGTGTTATCTTAATGACTATGTAATTTAATCCACCACAACATTTGGTTTGAAAAGAATCGAACTAGTTAGCTTTCTATTATCATGTTCATATGAGATACCCAATTGATTTGCAATAAACTTAGGAATGATGTTATTTGATGCACCTATATCTAATATATAATTATGAATGATTTTATTTTGAATTTTAAATGTCACATAAAAAGGTGGAATGTAATCGGTGCGAATTGGATTGAATCATTACCTCGATATTCATCATTATTTGATTCACTATAATATTTGTCTTCTTGAAAAACCACTAATGATTTAGGTTTAG